>SCLH01000273.1:51701-111700 GCA_004367855.1 Oikopleura vanhoeffeni | reverse complement strand
GATTAGAGTGAAGTGAATATCTTAAATGTGTTGAATTTAGTACTTCAACTAACACAAGTTGTGTTGCACAACCCAAAAAAAATTCTAAAGCGTAGATTTTGGGATTTTCAACTTATAAATGACAAAATTCATGACGCAATAAAAGTAATTGCGGTAAAACCCCAAATTTCGTGGGCGCTCCGGCGTTTTTGCACTTTCAGCACTATGAAGAAATTTGATGACTATATCGAAAATGATTCCTACTGGGCCTTTCACATCACGCGTCATAACTATGAGAAAGTGACCAATCACATAACTCGATTGTCGACTTAATTCGAGAATCCCGCGATTTCATTGTTCACTTTCTTAAAGTTATGACGCGTGATGTATAAGGCCCAGTAGGGATCATTTTTGCTATCATATAGGGCTTCATTTGAGGGGATTTTTCTGAAATAAACACATGTTGAGTTTCTTCCTGAGATCTCAATACATGTTCCACCTAGATAAACTCCTAATACTTATATACTCAAATATAATCCCTTCATATCTCAAATTAATTTGTGTGCGTCATGAATGACGTCACTTCTAGGATTGAAATCCGAAAATCTACGTTAATGAACTTTTATTTGTTTGCGTTTGATTGAGTATTAAATTCTACGGATTTTGGTGATTCATGTCATTCAAACGTATCGTGAAACTTCTTATAAAATTGAACAATTGTTTGACATATGATGTCATTTGGAACGCCTACGTGTTTTTCATTGTTTGGACAAAAAGTTATTTCTGTCGCGAATTGCCGAATGTGCCAATATCGCTAAACAATGTCGGCGACATTGCCCCTTCCCTGTATATGATATATAATACATCTCTATAAGAATAAACAACGCAGTAAAAACAGGCAGCCCAATATTGTGTGGTACTCAGTGAAGAAAAGTATACGCTATTTCACTATTTATGTGTGGATTCTTGCCTAGCATGTTCCTCACAGAGTAGAAGTCAAGTTTTCGGCGTTTTTATTCCGGTGTTTATTCTTCCAGAGATACACATAGGTGAGTTATATTGTATTCTGTTCAGAGGGAGAAAGCACAAAGACCGTACAAATCCTACCGGACCCTATCGAGAGCCTGTTGCATTTTTGCACCCAGCATACTTCGGCGTGGCCGTTCAGTGTCATTTTATCTCTATCGTTTTTATTTTAGTAAACGATAATTTCAGTGATTTTTTCAGCCAATTTTTTTAATCAATAATAAACGTTAATGTGAATTGGTTTAATATTCACGAATGTTCTTTGCTACTAGTATTGGTTCTCCTATATTACCGATACGAAATATTTGCACACTTAAATGTGAGAGGGGTTTGTTTGAGTCGTTAAAGACTACCAGACAAAACTCGCCAAATGTATTACCTTCTTCTTCAGTATGAAAAATAAAGCTATCATTACGTTCACCATGACCCGTATACAAAAAATTTGGATTTAGGCGGGTACCCTCAATTTTTGGAGTCCCATTTTCATTAATGTGTTGGAGAAAAGGAACATATTTATGAATTTCCATTCGATAAATATTCTTGAATTTTAGTTGATTATAAAGACTAAAAAACAGCTCTTTGTGCGGACAAAACAAGCATGTGCAGTGATCAAAAATATGTGTTTTCGGTGTGAGACTATGAAAATATGTGTATCGTAACACGCTGTTGTGACCAATTTCCGTTTTAAAGTGAGCTGCAAATTCCTAGAATTTTTTTTATGATTTGTATTGCTCGGATATCTTTGTATCTCAATTCAGATTATCTGATAATAAAATGTAAAATAAGTAGTAATTCTCAAGTAACCCACGCAATTTGAGCGGATAAAAATCATTTATTTAATCTGTTTGTCACAATAGTTATCGCTGTGCCGTAGCCGCCTTTTTGAAAGCGCCTTTGCCGCGCGTAGTGTAAAATGCTGTTGTCTCAAAAAAATCCTTGGCAATTGGGTCTACCCCATTCTACACGACACTGATATTTCTCTCCCCGGATTTTGTGTTCACTCACTCTGAACAGTATTTATGAAAGTTTTATATGAATCATATAATATGATATCATACAATATATATGATACAACTCTTTGGCAGCTTGATTTTTAACGTGAATTAACTTCAAAAGTTGATAATCCGATGTTTCGAGCTAAAGATATTCAAGTCACTTGGATGAGACCTTCCTCACGAGCTAAACCTGATGAAGATGAAAAGGAAGAAAATGATGCAACTCAAAAATTTTCATCCTTTATTTTTATTTTGTCAATTGTTATTCTTTCATAAAACAATCAGGTCTTGATAACAAAACTACATTTGGTAAAATATTTTATGAAGAATTTTTATTTTTATAACTCTTAATGCCTTGAATTCGGAGATAAAATCTGTATGCTAAAAATTTAATATTTATTTAAAGTTCGATGAAGATATTGTTTTATTTTTCAAATTTTATATTTTCATTTGACGGGAAATTCATAATTTGAAAATCATCTTTCATAACTTTTTTCATTTACGAATATTGAATAACAAAATGACTTTTTGACTTTTGTCAATAAAATCATTCAAAAATTTAATTTCAAACGGATTAATTGATCACACTTTATCTAGCATTTCCATCGTTATAATAAAAGTATAAAAATACACGATGGATTGTAAGTTACATGATGTAAGTTACATTTCATTATGAAATTTCTTATAGGCAAAAAACATATCAAAATTGAAAATAAAATCTGAAATAAAATCTGAAAAAAACTCTTTCACAAATGTCTTTATATACATTTGTCACTATATCCTATTTTTTTAATTGATAGATTTTTTCATAAGTTTATTTTTTTTCGCATATCCCATGAAGGGAGTCGGTGCAATTTGACAGATTTACACTTTTTTCATTTTTTTTTCTCTTGATGATAAACTTTTTGCAACTTCGAAATTTTCGGATAGAAAGCTTTTAAAACAAAAGTTGCCACTTTTCAGCTTACTTTGTAAAATCAGATGTTTTTAATGGATTATTTTTACTTCATTAATCGTCTTATGACAAAACACTCAATAAACGCGCGTTTGCTATCGAAGGTGTCAAAATTAAAGTAAAATTTAATATTGTGTTTTTATTTATTAGAAATTGTGAAGGCGGTTTTGACCACTGTTTAAAATTAATTCAATCTGTTTGAAATTATCTCGAGGCTGGTTTTTAAAGTAAAAATTTTCAAAGTTATTTGAAGCCTCTGATTAGGGGAGTCGGTTCATTTTGACAGATTTGCACTTCTTCATTTTTTTTAACTCTTGATAGGCAACTTTTTGCCACTTTTTAATTTTCGGATTAAAACGTTTTCGAACAAAAGTTGCCACTTTTGAGCTTACTTTGGTTAATCTAATTTTTTCAGATTGATTATTTTTACTTTATAAATCGCTCTTTCTAAAAAACACTCAAAAAACGTGCGTTTTCTACCGAAGGTGCCAAAATTACCGTAATTTTTATTTATTAGTTAGGAGCCCTCAAAAACGGTCCTGTCCACCATTGAAAATTTATTTAATTTGAATTCATACGATTTTGAAGTAAAAATCGAAAATTTAAATTTTTTGACGAAAAAAACGAAATTTTGTCACATCGAAAGAAATATTTTTTTCGTGAGTCAAATATATTAAATTTAAAATGGTGGACAGGTTGGCTTACCAATTTGGCAAGTCTCGGTGAAAATTTTTTTTAATTCCGGATAAAAGAGTATAAACGAGAGGGAAGAAACAAAACGAAGGCATATTTAAATATAGTGAAAGTAGCTATTCCCAATATTTTCAGCCAAGAATTCAATTAAAATAAGTTTAAAAATTTTTGAACAAGAAATGAGGAAAATTTTCAAAATAGTTTCGACCGAAAATCCCAGAAAAATGTCATATGATTTTTCAAATAGCGTATAAAAATATGTGGTCACCAACGCGAAAAGTTAAGGTGGCCATTTTGAAGAGTTTTTTTGTTGATTTGAAAAAAATAATGAAAGTAATAATTGAAAAAACAAGGCATTTATTTATGATGTTAAAAACTTTTTTCAAACATTTGTCGAATTCGAAAAGTTTAAATCGAACTCAAAATTTTCTAAAAAACAATAATTCAAAAATTCTGTAGTTACAATAGTAATCTGGATTATCAAACATTACTAAATATAATGAGTCAATTAAAAAATTGTTATTCTTTAACGTTTCAAGTTTATTCCATCGTCAGAAGTGAGAAGAAATTTGCAATTAGATTTGCAAATACATAAAAAATATTTTGTGTCAGAGCAATTCAGCGAAAAATTGCGAAATAAAAATTATTTTTTAGCGGTTCTAACGAATCGGGCCTCAGGTTTGCACGGTTAATGCCCGATTCGTATAATCTTTGTTTGAGCAGTAGATGTGCATAAAAATTTCAGAATTTTAGGCTCTTTTTGTTTATTAAGGGTCGGTTTATTTAGACAGCTTAACATTATACATGTCTCAAACAACCCTACAATAAACATAACTTTAATGGTAGATTGAGATAAATATTCAAACCAAGAGAAAGGTTTTTCATCAAGAGCTCATATCCGTATTTGTCAAAATTCACCGACCCCCTTAAATCAATCTTCAAAAAAAGTAAAATTTCCATTTTGCTTAACCCGAGAGATGTCAAATAATAGCGATTTTTAACGTCAATTTCGGATCATCCGTTATGACCTATTTAATGAATTTTACTAACAAATGTCAATGAAATTATTTGGATTTTTTTATTTGATAAATAAAAGGGTTACCCACATTATCAAACCTTCCTTTATGTTGTTTTTAGCTCAAAAATCAGAATTATCTGTAAAATGAAAAAATCATCAAAATACTGCTTAAATTACTCACAGTGACCCCAGATGCTTTAAAACCAGCCCGAGATAATTTATTTTCCCTTTGCAAAAATGAAAACCGTGCAGAGTACTTTAGTGATAAATTTTTACGACTTCGCAGAATTTTCGATATATCAAAATTATAATTTTTGTCGAAAAGTGTCAAAAAATGTCAATTTTCGTCTTAAATTGAAATTTCTATCGAAAGTGGAAATAATGACAATTTTTGTCGCAAGGTGTAAGAAATGACAAATTTTGATCCAAAAACTTTGTCTTGATAAAGTCATAAAAGATCAAATATCCATTTTTTGGGGTCGATGTACAGTTAAGCCGTTGTGTTAAGGGGATTGTGGGTGCTTCCAGCTATTTGCTGGGGGAAAATAAGGCCTTTTAAAACTCAAATATCTTTTGTGAGAATTGAGTGAACGTTTATTTTTCCAATTGTATATTGTAGTCCGTAACCTTGAGAAGTCAAAAATTGATTCATTTTTAGAAAATATTATCACATCAACCTTTAAATGCATAAAACCTAATTGCTGGTATTTCTTTCCATTGAAGTATACCGTCATATCCACGTTTCCAAAAATCACATAATGCCGATATTATTGGTCAGAAAAAAATTCTCTACAATTGCAACCAAGCATATTTTATAAATTCATCTTAATTCGCCGAAAATCATTTTTGAAAATTCCTTGCTATAGTTAAATATAGGCAAAATGTAGATTATTTTACAAAAAAAAGTATACCTCACGAACGGTACATGCGATTTCTTTTCTCTTTTTCATAAATCCTTCTCTATTATCATATTAAACTTTTGAACCAAGGAAATTTTAATAATTTNTCGCATTGATATTGTTTTTTCCGAACTGTCTATTAAAAAATCTGATACAAAATCACTGTAATGTGTCGGAGGTTGTTTAAGCTTTTTTACGTCTGTTATTTTTTTGGAAGGTATTAACGGGTGTAGTGCTCTGGCGTGGTTGAATTGTATCATACACTTGTGTTAATTATTGTATCACAATAAAGTCTTGAAATATTTTCGACACTATGTTTCCTTCACGTTCAGAAAGTTTATATACCATCTCTACCAGCTTCATCAAGGAACCATTTATAAAACTTTTCAAAAAACAGCTTATTCGACGGACAACCACTCCCTTGAGGGGTTTCGTTGTGCTAGATTGCATGAAGAAATTAATCTTTTTAATGGTTTAATAAATGTAACATTACCAAATACAATTCCCAGGTAAATAAGCCCTAAGAAATCGATTGCGACTATATTAAACTTTGTCGTCAGTTGCACTTTAAAAGTCTATTTCCGTATCGTTTTTACACTCAAATTCATTAGCAGCCAAGCAGCGAATATGTAGCCGACTACGTTCTTTATTTTCAGCATATCACGATTAATCTGCCAAAAAATCAAAGTTGAAAAGCAAAATTAAATTCTCCGATAAAAACTCACGACGAGAAAGTATTGTTTTTTGAAGTTTGACAACTATTATATACAGAGATTAAGCTTCTAAGTGTGCTTGTTGTTAATGATATTTTACATGCTGTCTTTTGTCAGTTCATGTTGTAGTAGTGTCCGCGCCAGTATTTGTGATCACGAGTAATCACATACAAATATTCGACGTTGGTATGTCCACATACCGTATGTGTCTGCATTGTTGCACGAATCTTTTCCGACACATTTTGTCTTTCTCAGAATTAAGGAGGTGTTATCAAAGGTGCTTACGAAGAGGGTTTTTTAATGTCTTTAAATTAAACGTGAAGTAAGATATGAACTTATTCGACGTCAAACGTTCTTTTTATTATCACTTTTATTATTTGTCAAGAAAATAAATCAGTTTTTAGTGAACTCTACCAGTAATTAGCTCGCTGGTTTATAATTTTCTAGGCACGTAATCAATTTCGTAAATGATCGTCACAGTTTGTACACATCAGAATAATTTAACAAACATTAAGACTATTTAATTTATGTCATTTAAAAAGAGTTGTGAAACCATATTTGGTTTTTCATTTTTTGTTTAAGTTCACCATCAAAATTATTACTGTTCATAGTAGTGAAAATAATCCCAGCAATTGTTGTGTAGTACCCAAGAACCTCTTAGTTAGGCAATTTTTACTTCAATGGTTTAGACAAATTCCTTAATTCTGGCAAAGCTGGCATACGTTATCAATTGTTTCTATTTCACATCCTGATAATAAAGTTTGTTATTCTATCATTTGACGTTTTTGTTTGAGTTAAATCCAATGACACTTTGTCGATTCTCACACACTATCCTGTCTTTTTCAGTCATTACTCCTACCAATGAACTTTTTTTTCAAGACACTTTCTCACACAATGTCATTTTTTTTAAATTTAAACTGACTTTTTTTATCAAAACTAAATGACCTTTTTTTTTCAAAAATTTATAATGATTTTTTTAAAAAATTGTATAATGACTTTTTTTTCAAAATAAATGACTTTTTTTTCTAAAAATTTTAATGACTTTTTTTCAAAAATAAGACATTTTTTTTTTCTAAAAATTTATGAAATCTGACTTTTTTCTTCAAAAATAAATGATTCTTTTTTCAAATAGAATGACTTTTTTTTGCAAAAGAATATAATGACCTTTTTTTTCACAAATTTTATAATTGGACTATTTTCCAAAATAATTAAAATGACCTTTTTTTCCCAAAAATTATAATGACCTATTTTGTCAAAAAATCGACTTAACGTATTTTCAAACAAAAGATATAATGACCATTTTTTAAAACATTTATCATTGACTTGTTATTTGTTATCACATTTCAGACAGATAAATTTAGTAATAGTTGTTTCATTGCTTCGAAAGTGAAAGCTGTGGATTCCCGTAGTTTTTGCGACGATAAAATATAATTTTTAAGTCTGTGATGTTTTTGCTTCGCTGAGCGCCTTTTAATATATATTCCTAGACAGTTTTCCTTCTTGTTAATTCATGTCATTATTTCAATCAAGGTTTCCCGAAATTCAGTAGTCGGAATAGATGTCAATTAATTAACCGCTTTCGTTAATTACTCGATTTTGAGTCTTAGTCCCATTTCTTCTGGAATATTTGAGTGCAATTACCATCCACCTCCATCTGTCAAGCGTTATATTTTTGCGGTTGAAAACACTTATTCGGATTTTAACAAACGGCATATATATTATTTTTAAACCTTAAAGTGTTTTAAGCATAAATTTTTTCAGACATTAACGGGCCTTTTTTTTGTTTTATCTCTGAATTTTTCGAAAAAACCGTTTATTTAGAAATAGATTCGTATCTGAACTAAAACAAAATCTTACTTTTTAGTTGGCCAAAATAAGGCCAAAAACGCACATGATTCTTCATTTTAAGTTTACAATTAATGACAATACAAGTATTTGGTTTACCGCACTGTACAGACGCACTTAAGAACAATTTAGCGGAGACTTAGAAATGGTACAATTTTGAAGCGCATACATTTTTTATTAATCCACACCCGCATGCATTTAACTTTCAGCTTATGATGAACTAGGGTATTTTGATTAAAGTCAATCTTTGATCTTGATGTGCCTGGTTGGATTCGACCATATCATTCCTTATCTCATTTGTTAGTAGTGTCATGAGGAAAAATATTTTTTTTGACAAGATTTTTAAATAATATTACATGTATTATTTTTGGTCAAACTCTACATTTCTTTGCTTAAACTTACTTCCTGGCAAAAACTCTTGATGCAAATTGGATGTTTCAAAAAATGATTTGCTCATAGCCTATGATCATAAGCGCTATTAGTCCAATAGCCTATGACTTCATTAGCGGCAATAATCGAAGTGCCGAGTATTATACAAAAAACGTAGGAGTGTGGACTTAAAAACTAATACACTGTCAATAACTGTTGAAAAACACCCTTTTGAAGCTCTATCTCCAGAGCATCGGAATCTAGATCTGGAATTATTTGGTATTGTCTTTCGGATGGAGTTTCATTTTCCTTGGGATAATAAATCGGCTGAGTCGAATGAAATATCTAGCTTTCGTATCTATATCTTGAATGTTGATTAATGTCCATGTTTAATGTTATAAAAATGGCCAAACGATCGGTAAAGAGCTAAGTATTTTGAAAATATTAAGTCCATTTATTTGAAAAATAGGACATTATATTTTTTCAAAAAGTCATTATTTTGGAAAAAAATGGTCGAATTAAAAATTTTGAAAAAGGTCATCTATATTCTGAAAAAAGGAACATCATAATTTTTTTCAAAAAGAAGACATGTTAAATCTTTTTGAATAAAAAGTCATTTAAATTTATGAAAAAAAGTCATTATAAATTTTTTTGAAAAAAAAGTCATTGTATTTTTGAAAAAAAAGTCATTATATTTTTTGAAAAAAAAAGTCAAGTTTATTTTTAAAAAAAAAGTCTTATAAATTTTTTGAAAAAAATTATGTTATTTTTGAAAAAAAAGTATTACTAATTTTTTAAAAAAAGTCATTATATTTTGAAAAAAATGTCATTTTGCGAGAAATGGCGTGAAAAAAAGTCATTGTGTGGAAATGACAAAGTTGTCATTTGTATTTCACCCAAAAAAAGTCATAATGGTTTAAATGATCTTACAGTCCTTGTGCAAGAAATATCGGCTTTTCATTGTGGCAAGAAATGTCGCTTAGGCGACAGTTTCTTGGCACAATGACAAAGGCTGATATTTCTTTGCACAATGACTTAAGAGATTTCGTCAAAAATCTTAATTTGACAAAGACGGCGCGTTATGAACGTCCAGCGCTGAAAGATAACAAACATAAATTTTAATTGTAAATGCAGTGATGTAAGATTTTTGCTCCTTATTTTTCAATTTTGGACAAATTTGATTTCCACGTTGATGGTTCAATTTGAAAGGCGTAAGGATTTGCCAAACATTGATCCAAATTGGAAAAATCAGGAGCAAAAATCTTACCTATAACTGTATACAATTCAGAAGTATTGATATCGGACATCTATGACTTTTGCGGGCTAACATTGAAAGCTCTGTGAGGAGAAACCTACAATCTTGTCATGAATTACGTCTAGCTCAAATATTGAAAACGGATAACTAAAATTACTTACTGCTGCAAAATGTAGCTGCCGCCGCTTATACTTAGCACAGTAATCTGGCTAGTTTGGGGACTCCAAAATAGCCCGCAGAACTTGGAATCGAGGACTGAAAAATATCTCATAAACAGATATATATAAAAGAATCCTTGCGCACTCTTGAGTTTGCAAAGGAGTAACTATAATTGAATTTAATTCTTGGTCATGAGAATATGTTTTCCAATTGCAGGGCGATTCATTTGTCCACGATCGTTATGTTACATTAACTTATTACTAACAAACTTTTACTGCAATTCAGACAGTAGGCCTATAGTGTTTTTTAAAAAGTTTTTTGAAAAGGAGTTTTGAAAGATGTCAAAAGGGCAAACTACTTTACCATCGTTCAACTCGAAACTCAATTACACGTAGTATGAACAAAAAAATTATTGTGTAACCCCTTCGACGGCAAAAGGCATTTTAATAGCTCAAGCCACTTATTCAGCAAAAATGTGAGAGAAAATGACTGCGAGAAACTTCTCTTTTAGCTCCATTATATAATTAACACATGTGAATCTA
The DNA here is from genome assembly GCA_004367855.1 of Oikopleura vanhoeffeni. Lineage (NCBI taxonomy): Eukaryota > Metazoa > Chordata > Appendicularia > Copelata > Oikopleuridae > Oikopleura > Oikopleura vanhoeffeni. Next base: position 101,252 of record SCLH01000273.1, on the reverse strand, counting down.
AAAAAATATTTTTCGGATATAAGGTTCATCTTATGACGACGTTGATGAAGTGACTCCTTATATTGGCTGTATCTCATTCCCAAATTTTTCTAAATACCTATATTCCGTGGTCATTGCTAACTTGACGGCAAAATGGCTGTGGTTTGTCCAAATATGGAAGAAATTGCGCTTTACTTCGCAACGAGAGCCTGACAGTTTTTTTCATCAGTGAATCTAAAAATTTTTTTCCAAAGATGCCGCCGCATTATTAACTTAAATTGTTATATTTCCAGCTAAATTTTCACTTTTTTAAGCAGCTTCATAAAACCACAAGCGTCGTATTTGATGACATCAACTTTATCCATAGCTTCACCACCGTTGACCGAATTCTCATCGACGGTCTTTCTAAAGCAAAAGATTAGTAATTACCTTGAAAATTAAGTAAAAAATTTATTTTGTATACAATATAGCGGTCTGCTTTGTTCATAAGGATTCTAGTCGATAGATGTCCTCGTCCACGTTAAAATGTGGCTCTTGAATTTGGTTTTATTGAAAATTATGAAGTATTGTAATAATATTTAACCCACCCACTATCCATATCTTCAAGGTACTTGCTGGGTGGTTTTTATGCCACTTTTTGCACAGGACTTATCCGCATTAAGTTCGAAGAAATAAAATAATGTGAAATAATTGGTCCAAATCGACCATGGTCTTAATATTTTAACCGAAACAGAATTAAACAATTCAGTAATCTCAGAAAAATAAAAATGATCCTATTTCGGACAATTTTTTTTTATCTTCATTCACCTAAATCATTTGGTGCTCAGTTTGAGCCTGTCTGAGAACTTGGGGTTTTCAAAAGCAAAATTATATAGAAATTGTGAGCTGAAAAAGTGGCATGAAAGGCCCAAAGCAGTACCGTTAATAATATTTATTATAATTCGCTGTTAGAATATTATTCCATCAAGAGAACAATGTTTATTGACGCGTTTTGATTCCATCCCTCATTACTTGGAGCGCTTTCAAAACCGAATAATTTGTTATTAAATATTGTAATTAGTTACGTTTCATTTTTTTTTCAACCTTTTTGCTTGTTCAATTTGGAGAAAAACTCATTGTATACAATTCTTGGAAGTTCAAATGACAACACCATGTTTGGACACATATCTATATTTTTCCGATTTTCTAAAAATGTTTTATATAAAATGATTAAGCCCGCACTTGAATTTTGTTGAATCGTAGGGAGCGTTATATTCTCAAAGAAATGATGCTTAAACGAAAATTACTTTTATATAGTCGTAACACAACGGACTTCAAGCTTTCTCAAACAAGTTGATATAGTCATTTAATAAACTGCATTTAACACACAAATAATTAAGCTTTCTATGAATTTATCAAAAATCGTTTCCAACAGCCTGAAATCGAAACCAGTGTAGACGGATCTACACTTGTGAAAGTGTCAACTGGACACGCCTGTTTCCAAATGAAAGGCGTCGAATGGTGAGTGCTGTAATTAAAATTTTATTTTTTTATTTTATAGACGGCAATTTTCTACTTTACTCCACGATTTCCATCTTCGTTCATATCCAGGCAAATACAGTGCTCCTTATCAATTGTTAAATATTCAAACAGGTAGCTGTATCAATCTTATTCTGAGCTAAGATGTCATAAATAATATTTATGAAAATAATTATTTCTAAAAGGTTTCATTTATTTTCAGTATTCAAAGCATTACGATTCATCTTCAACAGAATCGGGCGAAACCTAACATTTTTTTTTATTACCTCAGGAATAAAATGTTCTGAATTTATTTTTTAAATTAGCAATAACTTTTTTTGTCAATTTTTCCTTTTTTAGATAGAAGTTTGCAGATCCGGCTCAGACCACTGCAGTCCTGTTACCAAGGCACTTCACTTTCAATTCACGTGCCCTTTTTGGAAACGGATAAATGATACCGATTGGAAAACTTTACCCATTAATCCCACGATTATCGTGTAAAAAATCATCATTGACACCCATTCTCGTGAATTTTTTTAGTTGTAATTTCAATATATATAGACGTTAATCTCTGTCTCAATATTCTAAATGAGATGTTTGGTTTAATGTATTATCCAATTCGGCTTTAGGTGTAAACATGAAATACTATATTGCAAAATGTTTGTCAATAACACCATTTGGTAGAAATTTAGTACAACGCATGTTACTTCGTGCTTCTAATTTGATCAGATTACGACCTACTTTGACTTTTCGCCTTCAGAAAGATCTAAATTGAAAGATTAATTTCGAGTTTCACAACAAATTATTGTCGAAAGTTTCAAATTTGGGAAATACTTTTGGATAATTTTTTTAAATATGGCCGTTTATCTCTCACTTTGGTTTTTATTGTTTAGCAGATTTTAAGACCGTATTTAAGTAGTTACGGCGTATACCTAGGAAACTCGTTTTTAAAGTGTTGGCAACGCGTGGCTTAAAATCGAGTCTGGGTACAGATTTTCATGTCTAAAGTCTACGCATGTTATTTACAATTATATATCTCGTACTAATCTGACATTTAATTTTTCATCAATTATTCTCCAGCAATTATTTTCAAAGGCCATTTTTTTCACGATAACTTTGTTTTCTTTGGTTGAAATTAAATTTAAGAGATCTTCTGGAAATAATTTCTGCCACAAGAGTGCATGAGTAGGGATTGGACCAACCACAATCCACACCATTCTTGTGTTTGTGTAGTGGTGTTTAATGGCAGATCTAATTTAAGCATCTGGTCGATTATTTTATTTTTTCGATGAAATCAAATTTATACATACACGTAGAATTTGAGCTAGCAATATATGTTAAATTACCCTTTTAAATCACAAAAAAATGCTTTTTCTTTCCTTGACCATATTTTACAGCATTTTTAACCGGAGATATTGTACAATTCGACAATCCGAGCACATTTTCCCGAAGTAGCGCGTTATAGTGTAGAAAGTACGCGTTAGTTAGAGTTACGCGTTTTGTTAGGGTTTTTGGGCTACCGACTTTCTAACTATACGCCGCCCCCGCTTTTATATAGAAATTGACTTGATAATGAATTAAAATAAAGTTCGGCAAAACGTTCGCAGATTTACATATGAGAAAATTGTTAAATGTATCATAATTCTTGCAGAACTTTCACTGATATTCAGAACTTTTTGCTCTGAACTTAACTTAAAGTCGTACCCACAGTTACCAACTTTCGGAATCTGGAGTATTTGTTTAAACAATTTTCAAAAATGGTATTTAAGTTTTTGACCGTACCGGTGTTTACCGGTCCAAAAAGTGATTTATTTCTATTCTTTTGGTTCAACTAGATCTTAGCCTCGTGGATGATCGATTTTTCTTTTTTTTTGGGGATTAACTGATTTGTCCAGTCTTAAAGCTGTGCGTCAGCATATTTCATTTTTCATTAATTGGGGACGAAAATCAAAAATAAAATGAGTGCTTTGCACCATGGTTTGCTAGTACAATGCATTTGTCGACCTGATGTTAAAATCATAATATCTCATTATTTTTTGGTCACTGGACACAATTTCGTCCACTTGGATACAAATTTTTGGTCACTTAGATACAAAATTTTGATCACTGAGAGCACACCCATATTTTTTTTCAGTAACTTACACACTAAAACGGTTTGTAAATTAGTCGGATTCCATGTCTAGATCACGAGAAAAAGTTTATCACCTGAAACAATACTAGAAAAATTCATTAATTATGCAAATTCGGAAAGAATTGTTTTAGTCGAACCAGTACATAAGAAATGCGGCTAGAATTAGCTTTCTATCACTTGTAAGTCTCTGTCGGATGCCCCCTGGGGCATTGAAAATGCTCAGAATTGATTTTGAGCGATAAAAAAGTCTACTTCCGTCGGAAGTCTTCATGGAATTACTTCCTGGAAGTCTTCCGACAAAATTATCAAAAATTTTTGTTCGAAATCCTTCTTTTTTTCGATTTTTTTTAAGATTAAGGGGGGTTTATTTCTCTGTTAAATCAATTTTACAATTCAAGTTGTATCTGTCGAAAGCGTAGGTGTGGGATCACAAGAACTACGTAACAAAGTCTCGCGTTCACCCTGAACGAAAGGAGCCTTTTGAAGGCTCAAGCTATTTTAAAAAACGGTGATAAAATCCTCGCAGACAGTTTTCTCTCAAATACATTATGTAATCGGTGATGAAAATCAAAAAATTGAACTTTAATTATTTTGCGTTATTTAATGTCAAGGCGAGTTGATTGTGAGGCAATTTTTTTGTCTGATTCTCAATTTTGATAAAATAATTTACAACTTGAAAATATAGCAAAAAGTTTAACTCAGAAAGTTTATACTGGTATGGAATCATCCCTTTTTAAAATCATGTCAGAGTGTAACTCTCATACCATATTTATATATCCTGTAACAGGATTCCTGTTTCAACACGTTTTAATCAAAAACGGTTTCGTATTCTACAATACGTAGTTGTACAATACGTATTGTACAAAACGAATCGTTTCAGATTCAAAGATGATGAAACAGGAATCCTGTTACAGGATATGTTTATATTGAAAATCGTTAAATTATTTGATTGAATCGAAAAAAATCCCAATTTTTTTAATCGATTAATTTTCCGCAGACTATCATGAGCTGGTATAATGTGATTTAATGAATCTTATTTTTAAACAATTTTCCTATAATAAAAAATACAATTTCTAACATTTTAAATATTTTGTTTGACAATTAAACTTTTCAACTTAGGGACTGGTGGCCCACCAGTGGTGGGTCCTACATTTCCTGCGGTCAATATATCATGAAAATGAACCAAATAAAAAAATATTGATTTTTTTGCCTTTATTTTAAGTTTTTCTGAGATTTTTTCTAGAATTATAAAAAACATTTTTTTCATTTGACCACTTAAACTTTTAAGTATCGGGTAGATCCAAGCCAACTTTGTCTTTAGGGTTTATCTAGCGTTTTTTGAGCCTACTTTCGAAAAAATTGAAGCACATTTTTTGAGAATTTTTTTACGTTATCTTGATCATGATTAAATGAGCCAGATGCTTTTTTCCTATGCCTCCAAGAACTGAGGGTTAACTGATGTTGAATTGAACTGAAAGAATCAAGAATATCACAAGTCAAAAATCCGTTTCTTGATTGAACCATCTTGTAAAGAATTAGATTTCAGTTAATTTTATTAAAATATTTTTAGGACTTCATAATATGAAGTTTGTATTATTAATAAAGGATAGATACTATCTTTGAGACAGAGCGATGAAATTATCACCATTTGGTATCTTGTGTATACAATGTGGTGTATGAAATGTGTGTTATAATTTGAAATATACACTACATATCCAAATGAGGTTTTTCATAGCTTATAAATCATAGTTGTATCAGATAGAGTCTATTCACTCAATTTAGTAATTTTGTCACGTTGAAAAATTAACAGCAAAATGTAAAAAACGAAGCAATAATTAACAAATACATTTAAAATGAAGAACATTTTGAAATAACAATTTAAAAATTTCTCGATTTTTCAGTCGGCCAAAACTTTTTGCTTGAAAATAACTTAAAGGGCGTTTTTTGTGTGAGAGCAAAATAGTGTATATTGCGGCGGTTTGAATAAAGAACACGAAGAAAATAATTGGAGTTAATTACTGAGAAACAGGTTTAAATAAAAGAACAAATTATAAAATTTAAGATATTCAATCCAAATCAGAATATTCGGGTAAGTTAGTTTGATCGGGATTTTCGATAAATGAGAATTGAATTTGGATTTTGCTTAAAGTTCCAATTTGATACGCCGTAGAAACGGCTTCAGAAATTTGCTCATCGAGAGAAAGATTTTTGTAAATCTCGTAAATTTCTTCGAGTTTTTCTTGGCGGCGGACAGTTTTTGGACGTCTGGCGTTCATTTGATTTCGTTTTACCTTTTGATTAAATTTTCCAAGGTATTGTTTTTTGAAATCTCGCAATTTAACGAAAGATTTTNTTAACAGAACATTTTCTTTTCTTTTGAACTTTTGATGAATTATTGGAAATAAATATCCCATTAAAATCGGATCTTTTTACGCAAGTTGAACATATTCTTTATACAAGATTTAATAAATGTGAAATAACCATAAATAATAATATAAAAAAAATCTTTATAAATATTCAGAGCACTATTAGTTTCTNCTTTTTCTTGCGAGTTGATTTTTTTGTATTCTGAAATGATACCATATCTAGAATTATTTTCCGTTTTCCAGTTTTCTGCAAGTCCGAAATGATATTTTTTGGAAATTTTCTAGAATATTGGTCAAAAATTTCCAATTTTATTTTGGTCTGAATCTCCGTTAAAATTGATCACTAATGGGTTATTTTGTTTGTGATCATCTGTCATTATTCGGGCATTTCAGTTAGCAAGCGATTTCAATGTTCTAGAAAAAAATATCCAGAAATAATTTGTTGTTTTTTTTAATTGCAAACGATTCCTGAGGTGCTGGATGGTCAGGTGCAATTGAAAAAATACCGAATTTGCGACCGTGGTCCAAAATAACTACTGTACCCACAATCCCCTTAAGGGGGGGTATATCTGTCTGATTAAATAAAGGCCTTAGAGGCATTAAAAATGCTCCAAATTGATACGGAGTGATAATTAAGTGTACAAAGAACCCAATCATCAAAGAAAAATTTCGAAATTTTTGTATTTTTTTGAAGATGACGTTAAAAAATAACGTTTGCTCGAATTTGACCACTAAAACTTAAAAATAGTGCCTTGACGTTAGCCAACTTTCTCATCAGTGTTTCACTGGCTTTTTTTTGACCCTACTTTCGAAAAAATCGAAGCACTTTTTTTTCGGAAATTTTTTGGAAAATGACCAAAAAAATCATTTTTCGAGTTTTAGCTGGGAATTGCAAAAAAGCCCGTGAGGGTCTCTTACAATTGTTCTTAGGAATACTTGATAAAAATTTGAGCCTTTTTGCAAATATATCCTAGAAGAAGATAGATTTTAAAGTCTGAAATTGTGAAAAATCGTCGGTTATTTGGCGTTCTAAAATTGTTCCGTCGCCGGATCAAACAAAGCCCGTGAGAAAAGATTGACATACTATCGTCACGTGATCTGTGAAAATTTAAGCTCAATTTGATATACCGTCTGGGAGGAGATAGTTTTGCAGTTTGGAAAATGTCACCTTGTTACGATACTGTACCTATTGGAGTAATGGTCAAAAATAATTTATGATGTACTTTTTCGCAAGATTAAGGATAGATCTACAAATTAGCATTTTCGTTTTTACTCATAAGCTTTTAGTTTTCAGAATATATCACCGTGAATATGTCAAATCTGCCAGATATACTCCCTTAAGGCCCGGTTATCATTTTTGGGGCTGTTGTCCTACAAGGGGCCGTTTTTCAACAGGGTTGCCGTTTTTCATTTGATGGGCCGTTGTGCTACAGGGCACCGTTGTTTTACAGCGTGGGTGTTTTACATTTCAAGGGCCGTTCTACGATATGGCCGTTGTACAACAAAGACCGTTGTACGTAATGGCCATTGTACAACAAAGGCCGTCGTACAATATGGTCATTGTACAACAAAGGCCGTTGTTCAATATAACCGTGGTACGGAAAAATTGTAAAACAAAGGCCGTTGTTCAGGGGCCGTTGTCCGGGAAAGGCCATTTTACGGTACCCTCGATGAAAGAATCTCCGAAATTATAAGATTTTCACGACCTCCTAAAATTTCACATTATCTTACACTGTTCAGTCAACCTCTTTTTATTCGTAAAAATAATTATTCAAAGAAATGAATAGAAAATAATCGTTGGTGAGTATTAAAAATAACATAAAAATGTAGAAAGAATTATTCGGATGCAATAACTAGACTGAACATTTGATTTCTGTCTACATAGCATAGTTCACTTTTCGATATAAAAAACGAAAGCAAAGAAACGTTCATAAGCTATTATTGTTAGACCCCAATAACACAGACTTGTTTTGGGCAAAAGTCATAAGATCTCCAAGTATCGTCTGGTCTATGACAAACATAATGATAAATAATATAACAAAGAATTCTCAGATGTCAATTTATTTCAAAATATTAAAAGAAAATTCGCCAATGTCAGTTAACTTAAAAATAATAATTTTATTTCGAAAACAAAGCTTAAATTAAAACTCAAAAAGCTCAAAAAAAACCTTAAAAAATTGATCGATAAAACTACTCTACATACTTTATTTATGTGTTAATTTTTAAAGATCAGAAATACAGAATTAACTCAGTAAATGCAGATAACAAATTATATGTAGGATCTTAGATCCAAACGCAGGACCATCGCATTGCCAGAATGAACTTATTTTTACGTAAGTTTTGCTTCACAAATTTCACTTGACGGGATGATAAAACTGACGTCAAAACTAGTTCATTTTAGCGATGCCATGGTCCTGCGTTCGAATCTATGACTACGAATATAATTGGTTATCTACATTAACTGAGTTATTTCTGTATTTCTGATTAATAAACGTGCTTGTGCGATGGAAACATTTAAAAAAAATTTTTAATCTAATCTTACTTTCTTACCGATTTCTCTCAAATTAAACTAAAACGCCGAATTGAGTGAGTTTCTTTGCTTAACTGTGATCTCAATTGATTTCGTTTCGAGTGAATTACCAAAATCTTTAATTTTGGAATATAAATCGACGTGACTCAACATTCTCTGAAATTCATCGAAGTACCGCTAGTTTGGTTAATACGATGAAGAAACGAATATTTTTCGAGTGAATCGGGTTTCAAACTGTTTTTCTGACTGCCTTCAATCGAAAAATATGGTGATATATGATCAAAACCTGATATTATCACATTTTTTAATAAATAAATAATTTTTCTTCTACCTTATATTTTTGATTCTCCTAGTGTATTTTTTAACGTTTCGCTTTTTATTATTGCATTATTAAAGATTTGGATAAAATCAAGTTCAAAATTGAAACACTAACTAATACAGTATCTAGAAATTTTAAGATAAGTATTTTTTCTAAAAGTTCAATCTGGCATTTTACATGCATGTTTTATATTTCAAACACAGTAACAAAGAGTTATGTCTATAATTTATATCTACAGTATGTTAAATAAAAGTTGGCTGCAAACAAAGCTAGACCCTCTGGATTGAAAACCGTGCTCCCGCCAATTAGCAGGTTTGAAATCAAAAAAGCGTGTTTCTTCACTATGGGCATAGTATGAAAATACTACACCAATAGGAAAGCGCGACCTCCTTCTCCAGTAGCCAATGAAGAGGCGATTTAAAAATAACTCAGAAGAATTTCAAATTTTTTTCTTTTTTTCTGCTTATAAATTTTGATGTCTCTTATCCTAAGGACGAAAAAGCAAAATATATCAAAAAAATCGTACACCACCTTTTCAAACGTCCTGACAATTTTAAATTTTGAACATTCTTTTTTTGGTAATTTTATCTTTAAAGTTACTTCATTTTAGCTTTTTATTCAACTCTATGATAATGAGCAAATAAAACTTTGAATTTTAATTGATGGTCTTTCAAGATTTTAGCAAAAATAAGAAAGCAATTTTTATCCGATAGCAACATTAAAACATTAAATTTTGAAAATAGATTGATAAATAATATGAGAGAATTTCCACCGTACGGCTTTTCATAGTTTTTTGCACTGTATTTAAATTTTTCCGAAAAAACGTGAATTTTTTATGAGTGTTTCGAGTGTTTATCATGAGTATTTTTATCCCTATATCCCCTTATACCCCTATGTTCGATCCTTGTTCCCTACGCTTGACTGAACAATTTTTAATCCCCTAGATTACTTGAAGTGATTTTTGTGCCATCTTTTTTTTTGTGTCTTGGTCAACGTGGGTCTTCGGAATTTCGGCCCCCCCCTCTTTGAGACAAAAATAATACAGGAACCCTCGCGAGACGAGGCCTCGTCTCCTTATATTTTGTAACCTCAAACATATTTGCTTGGAAACAGCGGGAGTTTTAAGTTGAAAAAGAATACTGATCAATTAGACAAAAATCACTAATTAGGGGACTCACTCATTGAATAAAATTATATTTGACATAACTCAAAAGTGCCAGAACTNATTGCTGATACATGTATGTTAAACATGTTCATGAAGAACAGACGATTTTGAAGTTCGGTGAAATTTTATCCGTGTGTATAGTAATTGCTTATATTTATAGCACAAATTACAATTTTGGTAGTATTTTTTTGCAAGTTTTTAACGTGGTTGAATCACTGTCTATTTTAATAGTTGAGACACGTGTTTTTTGTTATCACGAAGCCGATAATTTAAACCAAAAGAAATTTGGGCTGTTCTCATATTTAACTCGCATTTAACATTTTTCTGGGTAAGTATCAGTTATAAAAAAATATATGCTATGAAAAATTTGAAATTGTTAAAAGTAATTTTAAAGTCTCAAAAACCGCACAGAAGTTCCTTACATCGTCAATTTTCTTACTATTCATTTTAGATCGTCGATTTTTCTTTCAATAAGATACACAGTTTTGAAGGACTTGAGCACCACCTTCTCAAGATATTGAATTTGAACTCGAATACTCTCACAAATCTAACCATATCCGAAAATCAATTCAAAAATTTGGAAGTTCTAGAACTCAGAAGTAATGCCATCGAATCTTTGGAGGTCAGTCAAAATCAGTTATTAATAAAATACTGCATGAAATACACATTTATTTTAACACTCAATTATCATTCAGGGCTTTTCAGTACTGACGTCTTTGAAGAAATTATACATTTCTCAAAATAAAATAAATAATCTTGTTCCAATAAGTGGATTGAAATCCCTTGAAACTCTGCATGCTCGACAAAACGAATTAGCTTCCTTAGCTGGTCTAGATGAACTAGAAAATCTCGTGCAAGTTAATTTTCGAGAAAATCTCTTGGTAGAAATAAATGAACTGGACCATCTTGCTAACAATAAAAGGTGCGTAAGATCTTTATGATACCGTGTTATTTGTTCGGATTTCTTATTATGAGCCTAAAGTTATCAAAGAATAAAAAGTTATAAGCCCTTGAAAAAGCCTATAGAGCCCTCCTTAAACTAATTTCAAAGCAAGACTCTATTCACTCCGCCGTGCTCGCTATCGGGACACCGCCAAATATTTATAAAAGTAATAATTTCGACACTTTTCACCAGCGGTGGTATCTTGAGCATGTAATAATTATAAAATTTTATAAAAAACACATAAAATTTTTAAATTAAAATCTTTTATTTTTTATAGGTTATTGAAATTTTCCTGCCTTGGTAATCCGCTTGCAGAAGAAGATGTGCGTGTTCAGGTGTTATTAAAACTTGGTTCTCTAATTCGAATTAATAAACTTGAGGTTTCGGAAGAAGAGTTACAAGAAGTCCAGGACCTTCGAGAATCGCAAAATGAAGAAGCGGAAGACTAATCTTATTTTTTTAATACCAACATATCTATATTTTTATAAATAAATTATATTCTTTGATGATAAAAATGATTAATAGGCAGATAAGCAAATTTATTTAAGGGAGTAACCCCACGCGAGTTTATTATTTCGGCTCTACAGACATAGGTAAGTAAACTAATTTTATGCTCATTCACATTTTTTGTTCATCGGTTTCAATCCAAAAAAAATTCGATGTAAGGAAAAATTTACCTATTTTTTCTACAGTATAAATTTCCTTCATATCCTCTGTAAACTTCAAAAGTTTGAAATCCAGTCGACGCTGATTATTGTTGGCATGACGTTCGCCTTAGAATTCAATCTTGAAAAAATATAAAAATTTAATTTTCGAAAAACAAAAATCTGAAATTTTCTTAGATTGATAAACATCCGACGTATTTTTCAGGAAGCAAAACTTTGACCTGCGCATAAAACCATAACTATAAAAGATAGCGAAATATGGAGCGCATAAAATCATGAGCTCCGCAATTTTCAAGAAAGTGCTTTTTTTCCGCGAAAAATTTCGCTTACTGTGCTCCAATAGAAATTGAACTAGCGCTCAGGGTACCAAAACACAGCCATTTCTGAGAGGGCTTTTCAGTGATTGTAGGCAAATTAAAGGAAAAAAATATATCTGAGCGCATAACTTTTTTTAAATCTAACAAATTTAGGTATGCTCACGACAAATCGAAATTATGTTAAAAATCGGCTAAATGAAATTGAACAGAATAAAAGTTCGAAAAATGAACTTTTTGGACCGGTAAAAATAGCGGTACGATCAAATGATCGTCGAATCATACAACAAAACTTTTTGTTGACTTTTTATCGAAAAATTCAGACAAATATCTCCTGGGTCTCACAACAATGAAACTCCAAGCAGTTTTATTCACTCAGACAACAAACGTTTTGAAAATCAACTAAATGGGGTGGGGTACTCCCTTAAGGGAGTGGGTGTCGCTGATTTGGGCCTCTTCCAAGGTCATTTCCCGCCAAACTGCAAAGGTGATATCCAAAACAGTTCTAACTAACAGAACCAACCTTCGCGGTTATTTTAAACTTAACAGTAATCTGATACAATCCCACCCTACGCGGACACCTACGCTTTTAAAAACCTCCTAAAAAGACACGCAGTTAGTGCTACTACCTCTTCAATTTTTTATTATTTTTTTTGTGTCAGCTCCGGAGAAGCCTTACGAATAATGCAAAAGCGCTTTTGTTTTAAAATTTTGCTTCAGTCGGACAAAACGCGAAACAAACCAAAATTAAAATTTTGAAATGGTCAAGTTTGGGAGGCTCAGGCAAAAGCCAGCTCCTCCACCAGTTTTGAGAGATACAGTTTCAACTCATACTGCATCAAAAGCACAGAGGACTTGTTTAACAATTCATTAGAGCGTTTTTTTTTAAATTTTGACTTCGGCGTCTCTTGGGGCCATGTCAAATTTTTCATTTTAGCCAAATTGTTCGAAATGGTCAGTTTGGGAGGCTCAGGCAAAAAGCTATCTCTCCACGGTCATTTCATTAGAGATACACTTTCGGCTCATAACTGCATCTGAAAGCCACAAGTCCTTGTTTGACAATCTATTAGAGAGTATTTTTTTGAAATTTTAATTCTGGCGTGCTCTTGAAGGCCACGTCAACTTTTCAATTTTGAGCCCTAAATTGTTGACAAAATTATAGAAACAGAAAAAATGGCTTCAAATAATTTTTTTCCGTAAATACAAACACTTTTAAGGATTTTGGTGGCTATTTTTAACGCGTAGCGTCAAAGAAAGCAAATTAGCGCACTTTCAATTTAAATCATAAATAAATCACATAATTTTTGTTTTCGTTTTTTGGCCGCTGAAAGCAAAATTTTAAAAAGCAAAAGCGCTTTTTGCATTATTCGTAAGGCTTCCTCCGGAGCCTGAACACAAAAAATGAATGAAATTGAAGGAGTAGGCACTAACTGCGTGTCTTTTAGGAGGCTTTTTTAAAAGCGTAGGTGTCGGCGTAGGTAGAATTGTATCAGATTACTGTTAAGTTTAAAATTACCGCGCGAAGTGTTGATTCTGTTAGTTACAACTGTTTTTGCATATCACCTTGCTAGTTTGGCGGGAATGACCTTGGAAAAGAGGCCCAAATCAGCGAACACCGCACTCCTTAAGAACCAAGCGCAAGTAGATTTTTTAAGAATTCGCAAGAGCAATTTTTGTACTTAGCGCATTTTGCGGGTAGGTCTTCCAGTTGTCCGCGTCCAACTTTTTTTATACTTGTATTTAAATTAATATGCAATAATAAATATATCCTAGATTCGATAAAATTAATGCTTTTATTAATTGCAAATAATGAGATTTTTCCTGAACTCAAAATTCTGAAAACGACATGTAAAACACTAATTATGGATATTTTTCCGAAATTTTTGATATTATAAGTAGAAATATAATTTTGCAAATTTGTGCGTATTTATGAAAATAAATGTTGAATCTAACAATTGATGGGCAAAAATCAAGAAGTAAGAAGTAGTTTATATAATTTTTAATAAAATTTCTCAGATTCTATAAATGAAAAAAATATAATTCGATTTAAAGTTCAGATGATATTTTGTGATCAAAGATGGTCAATGACCATGTCATTTTCCACATTTGGAAATTTAACTCCGGACATCTAGTTCTTTCATAAACAGATAATTACCGCTGGAAAACGCTAATATTGACGACTTACTATCACGATATTTTCAAAAACGAAATAACATATAGAATTTCAAGTTATATTTTTGGAATCTCTGGTGCTTATCTTAGATAACTAAGCTTGGTTTATAAATTTTCCAAAAAAATATTAATTAAAATTAAGATAAATCAAGATTAATTAATTCAAAACTAATTCAAAATAGTTTTTATCTAAATGATTTTTTATGACTTTCGAATTTTGTACATAATTAGTAATTATACATATAGTATGTATAAATAGTAAACCAAGATTATGATAATAACCGCTTAAAAAATTATAGAAATTATTTTTTCATTTATTTTAAATTAAGTAGTATGATTTAGCTTAATTTAAATTTATAATTTTTTTTGAAATTTTTTTTGAAATCAAGTTTAGTGATCTGAGATAAGCACAGGATTCCAAAAATATCCCTTTATCACCTTTTGGTTAGAATGCGCTGACTCGTTGACTCTCGATGAATTTACACACATTTTTTAGACTAAGGATTCTTCAACTTCCCCCCAATCCAACCTACTCGCGATCAATTTTACACACATTCGCCCCCTTATTTTTTAGACAGGATTCTTGTGCGACTATCACCGCGGAGTGAAAATTCTCAATGGCTACGCATTCTAACCAAAAGGTGATAAAGGGATATACTTCAAATTTCTATATGATATTTTGTTTTCGAAATATCGTAATAGTAAGTCGTCATAATTAGCGGTTAATCATCTGTTTATGAAAGAACCAGATGTTCGGTGAAAATGACCATCTTTGATCACAAAATATCATTTGAACTTTAAACCGAATTATAATTTTTTTGTAACAGCGCTCGCCCTACCACAATACTAGTCCTCATTACAATAATAATTTCAGCAAAAATTTCATCAAAAAATTTTTAATCTGCAACTTTCAATCTGCAAATTCACATGATGGCCCGCCCTTGATCTGTTTAATTGGCCTCTGAGGCATTTGCAGCAACCCTGGGTCTCTTTAGCGCCCTTTAATTCCGTCCCTTTAGCCCCCTCTCTCACATAAGTGTGGACGAAAAATCTACTTGCGCTTGGTCCGCTTCGTTCGTTGGAGCCTACTCGAAAAACTTTTTGAGTGGCCTTAAAAAATCTACAGCGTGAGTCTTTTCGATTTCTCCGTTGTATCTTTCGACTCACGCTGTATATTTCGAGCTTAGAGTTGAAAATTTAAAAACGAAAACTAGTGAATTGGTTTTTGATTATAGGCTAGTTTTGACCCATATCCCTTTAACACCTTTTGGATGATTTGAGAGATGTNAAATTTGCAAATTGGCTCAAAATTTGCAAAACTAGGTTGAACCCAAACTCAAAATTTTGAATTTTCAGGTCAGGTGGAAAAATTTCCGAAAAAAAGTTGTCGTCTCGATTTTTTCGAAATAGGTCAAAAGAAGCCTTGGGAAACATCTGAAGAGAAAAGTTGGCTTACTAACCAATATTTTGAATTTTAAAACGTTATTTTGAACATAATTTTTAGAAAAAAATCGTAAAAAACGCAGAATTTTTGTTGTCATTTGGGTTGTTATATTGTGTAAAGTAAATAAATACTTTGAATTTAAATTATTTTTGAGTACTTAATCATTAAGTATCAAAAATAATTTAAGATCAATAAAGTATTATTTGGCTTTTGCATTTATATGACGGCCTGAAAGTGTACACAATAAGAATCGAACAATAATGAAGATCGAACATTTCTAGGAGGATAGGACTGGATTTAAGGGGTGGATGTAAGTAATTTTTGGAATTTGCAAGCGTGTACGGCTGAACAATAAAGATAAGACCAACGAAACATAAATTGGAAGATCTATCCTTGAATAAGCAAATTTCATTTCACACTCTGGTACAACTCAAGCCAATCATCTGCGTCAACCGGGGTTAAAACGAGAGTATTGTTTTTAAAAACAAAGGTTTTAGAGCTTATATATAGAAAAGTTTTGAGATTCGATGAAGAAGCACAAAATTGTCTTAATTTTAGTGACTGGGACTTTTTTTATTTTGTCTCAGAGGCCGGCATATGTCGATTGTGCGTAAAGGATTTTTCTTGACTTTTGATATAATGCTGTTTGGTGAATAAATATAACAATTCATTTTAGAGATATAAAGAAGGTACTTTAATTGTTGATAATTATTTAAATGGGAAGTAGTTTTTTAAATTTAGAATTGATTAGCTGTAAATCACAATAATATGCGCCGAATTGAATATTTGGACCCTAAAAGCATGAATAAGAAGTATTAAGGACGCTAAAAGATTTATTAAAGTACATTTAGCTGAGAATTGACATAGCCTTGCTTATTCGGCAAAGCGTGACCTCGATTTAAAACAGAGGTCGATCAAAATCGAAGCACATTTAAAAAAAAAAATTCACGTGACCTTCAAAAATCATTTTTGAGTTTGGGGGTTGAAATTTGAAAAAAACGCTTCTAGAGGCATTATATTTCTTCTGAGCTAGGTGTTTGCTGGAAATTTGGGTGAATTATCAAAATTAAAACCTAGGAGGAGTTTTTTGGATGAGAAAAATGCTGAAAATCGCAAAATCGGTAGTTTTTGCTATTTCAAGAAAAAACTATTTAATAAAAAAACCTTTCTGGGAGGACCTAAGTTAGATATACACTAGTTTGTTAAATTTGAGCTGCTTTCAAAATAAACTCTGGGAGATATATTTGAAATTTGGTCGAGGAACACTTTGTACTGGTAACGTATTTAGAGTGTTTCGGATCAAAAGTTATTAGGTAATTAGTTTGACAAATTAAGGCTAGATCTACAACTGGCTAATTTTTAATTTTCCCATAGTGTTCTTGTTAGGCCTGATTTCGCATCCAAAAGGTCAATTCCAGCCCCAGTCCCTTAAGAGTGGGTGTCGCTGATTTGGGGTTTTGCTATGCCGATTCTCGACAACAGGCAGCGGTTATTTTCCAAAACTTTGTAGCTGGAAGAAAACTCTTCAAAAATAAGCTAGGCTTATTAAGCTTCTAAAAAACTCAGTTTGTATCTTCCCTTCATTTTTCGTCGTTTTATTATTTTTGTTGACAAGCTCCAGAAAACAACAAAAACACGAAAAAACAAAAAAGTTTGGAGGCTCTGTCCACAGATATCTCTTCTGCGAGTTTGGAGATACAGTATCGGCTCAATACTGCATATGGAAGCACAAGACTTGTTTGACAATTCACTAGAGTTTTTTCCGAATTTTTGATTCGGCTTCTGGGGCCATGTCAACTTTTCATTTTTATTATGAATTTCGACAAAAATTTTTAGAAAAAAAAACAAAAAAATTAAAATTGTCAACATAATTTTTTTCCGTATATTCAAACACTTTTGAAGGATTTGGTGCATTTTAATCAATGCGTCAAAATAAAACAATTAGCCGCACTTTCAATTCAATCATAAATAAATCAATAATTTTAGAGTTTTCCTTTTTTTTGGGTGTCAAAAGCCAAATTCAAAAAACTCGTTAGAAGATGTTTGTTTTGTTGTTTTGCTAGCAGACACAAGAAAAGTCAAAAAAATATGTAAATTAACAGGAGAAATAGTTTATCAGTGTTCTTGGGGATGCTTATTCCTGATTTCAAATCGTCTTAAATGTTTTGTTTCTGTGCGTAGGTGGCATAGTATCAGATAACTTTACTTTTTAAAATTGATCTTGAAAGATTTTTTTTCAAGCTACAAAAGTTTTTGAATCATAACCGCTGCCTGTTATGCGAGAATCCGCATAGCAAAACGCAATCAGCACACCCATCATAAGAGATTTCATGCGACTTTTTGGTACCACAATCCACAAACAAACCTGTTGAACGGATTAAACACGCGTCTCTGGCTTTCTTCAATAAAACAAGCATCCTAGCTTTATAGGAAAATTTTTGAAAATATCTTGAAAATTGTCTTTGATTCAATTAATATAAGGCTATTTTTTCGTTTTTTTTTGGCTCAGAGGGCCGGAATTGGGGTCGAATATGACAAAAAACGGCCTCTTGACGTTTTGGATATAAAAACTGATCAAAAACACCTGCTAAGGTATACTATTTATTGCATCGCCACTTAGTTCAATAGTCGAAAAGTGCCATGGGTCATCCCTTATTTTTCGTTTGTAAAAATTAATATTTGTTCACATTTTTCACTTTCTGTTATTAATCGACCAAAAAAGGCCAGTGCCCTTTTTGCTAAGCTTGTGAGTAAGTTATAATTCGATAAAATAAAATAGATAGTAGTTTTAGTGGTCAAATTCGAGCAAACGTTATTTTTTAACTTCATCTTTGAAAAAAACTCTAGGAAAAAATCAAAAAAATGCAAATATTTCTGCAAGAATATTTTTGATGATTGGGTTCTTAGTACATTAATTATCACCCCGTATCAATTTGGACGCATTTTTAATTCTCTAAGGCCTTCATTTAATAAGAGTCGCATACCCCTTAAAGTGCTTCAAAATAACGAAAAGTGCTCGTTTTGGCCATTTTTTTGCAACTGAAAGTCGTATTTTTTCAAATACAAAACATTTCGAGGCAATTTAGAAAAAATGATATCGCCCGACATTGAAATTGTGGGTAAATATCCCAGGGATTCACAGTTTGGAAAATTAGTTTTTTTTGAGCTCAAGGTATCGAATAACTTTACTGGGAGGAGATAGATTTTTCGAGGCGTAATGTCCAAAACTCTTAACTGGTTGTCGGAAAATACAAATTACACCAAAAAACTCTCAACTGGTTGTCGGAAAATGAAAAAAAACCCGTCCTGTGACCACTTATAACCCCTATTTAGCCTGTGACCACTTATAATCCCCTGACCAGTTACCCCCCCCTCAATATTACTTTTGAAGAAAACTGTGACCTTGAATGACATGATATGCTACACCTTGCTTGTCTCACTGTATTTTCTAGAACTGAAAATTAACATTCTAGAATATAAAATGTTTGATGCAAACATATAACATTCCAACTTCCATATGCAAAAAAAATTGGATTTCGAACTTCCTTGAGCTCTTTGTTAACAATGTTCAAAGTAGAGCCAAGATATCGGCTCTGATACCTTGGCGAAACTTTTTTTATATGCTCACAAGGATTAAAAAAAATTGAATATTATAATTTTTTTTCTCATTACAAGTTTATCTAACATGATCATAAGATGAAATTTGACATAATGCAATTATTTTCAAGTTAGTCAAAAACGAAAAAATAACTTTGAGCTTTGATTTTATTTGAAGAAGATTAAGAAAAACATATTTTGTAAATATGCCACCAATGAAATTCCACATATAAGTGCTGAATTTCATGATATATCGCAGTATATATCAAAAAACTATCACGTGTCAGTCCGTTAGCAATTTAAATTAAAATAACAGTATTCAAAAGTAATTAAAGAATGAAATTAGGTTGAAAAATCGGGTGAGACGAAGTCAGTGGTGCCGAAGAAACAACCAGTGTATGAAATTATGCCGCTTACAGACATCACACCAGTGCAAGCAGTCTCCATTGCAGCTCTGTAGATGGTTTGTTTTGACATATGGTCGTCGTTCCACCACGATCGGTCTCCAGCTTCGACTGACCAGAAAATTTGATGTACAGGTTTCATATCGCCAAGCAGACCCTCGCTCTCAGCGCTGACAGCTTTTGGGAAAAAGTTTGTACCTTTACCTTAAAAATTATAAAGTTTATAAAAATATAATAAATTTTCTTAATAACCCTTATTACTTTATTAATTGAATTTTATGGAAAAAGATTCAAATACATCATTTTTAACGTAAGTATCGACGAACATGTTTATCATTTAACTCAGTGACCAATAAGTTAAAATAAAGCTTTATCCTCAGTGGCACAGAGCCTTTTGAGAAGCTCAAGCCACTTTGAATCCATCAAAATAGTGAAAAAATGTATGCTGACACTTTTCTTTCAAATTCCTGATATAAATCGGCGATTCAGATCAAAAAATAAACCTTAAATTTTTTCGCTTATAAATTTAAATTTTATGGTGGCTTTTTGATCGAAAGGCCATTTTTCGCCATTTTTAGGACAGCTTTTTTAGTCCATTTTGCATGAAAAATTTACATTCTAAGAAGTTCTGGAGCCAAAATATTTGTTTATTAGTGAAATTCAAAAAAATCTTATTTTGATATTAGTAAGGATGACCATTGTACAAGAGAAAAAAATTTGTTCGTGTCAAAAAAAATTTCGAGACTCTGGCCCTAATGGATTGTTTGTACTGCTGCTCCAAAGCCTGATATAGAATAATTGAAAACAATTGATGGATATCCTAAGAGGAGATACTCTTTTTATAGTTTTTAAGAGAGTTTTTTGGATTGTTTCAGATTATCACTGATGCTAAAATGATCTTAAGGACTTGTTCTTCAAGTTGAATAAGTTTTTCAAATACCACTTTAGTAAGTCTATCTAGTAACCACGTCCAAAAACTTGAAAATATACCCAAATCAGCGACAACCACTCCCTCAATATGAGGGCATATCGTTAATATAATCGACGTGCTCAGAACTGAATAAATCTCTCATACTACAATCAAGGTCGACTTGCTGATGCACATAGCAAAAAGTGCGTTTATTAATAATGGCAACATTTCTGTCAAAATATATTTCAATATAATAACCAGATACCAAAAACATCAAAATAATAAATATTTGATATTTTAAACTTCACTTAGATTCATGCTTAAATTTTGAGACGCTTTGTATGTGGGGTCTAAAAGAAGATAGATTTAAAAAAACCGTTTAGTACTCTAGAATAGACTCACCACCTGGTGGTGTGATGTAACAAGGTTGACTTTGAGATGTGTAATCGTAAGACGAAGGCTAGATCTACAAACGAGTATCCTCAGATTTTTTACAACTGCCCTAGATTTGATCTGAGGCGTGATTGAAAGGTACCAAAAAGCGACACCCACCCCCTTTAAGAGGTGTTTTGATTAAAGAGGGTTTTTACTTGATTAAACTTACCAAGGTCATTGCTTTCAATAACACCTTCCGCAATAGTTGCATCATCATTTAAGAAAACTCCAGTTGGAATACCTAATACTTCAAGTGTAGTATCAGCTCGTCCACTTGTTTGCTGTTGAGTTAACATGTTAGGTGTGTCAGCATAAGGAATTACAAATGGAACTCCATTTGGTTCAGTTCCTGTGTTGATACCTCCAAAGCAGAAATTACCAGTTTCACTACAAGTATTAAAACAAGTTCGGCAGACAGATTGGTGATTTTCAAATCTTGAGTTTGCTTTGGCCATAATATGGTCTGGACTGCATTGGTTCATACCCATTTGATTTTGAACAATGTTTTGGGCTTTGTTGTCGTAACAAGCATTCAAGTCTTTGCAGCCAGTGCATAATTGTTGAAGACCTAAAGAAAAATAAATTTAATTTTACCGTAATGCTATAACGAATGATTTAAAAGCTGAAATAAGATAATCTTGTTAAATTGAAAATTTTGATAAAATCACTTTTTGCCAATGTTTAGTATGAATTCGTGATAAAAATAAAGAAATCTGAAATCAAACAATTCTGTCATCGTTATTTACAGTCAATTTAATTAATAAAATAAAATGAAAAGTATCTTTTTTCAATGTTTGTGATTTAAAATGAACGTTACTTCTTAAAAACTTTTTAAGCGCTTTAATCACCTTGTTGGCTGAGTCGAACTTCGAGAAAACAACAGTCTTTATCTCCGAGTTTACATGTCTCATGATGACCTTCGGTTGCGCACGTGGCATAAGTCATTTGGTCGCACTTCCAGCACTGAGTACCATCTTCTGTATCTGCAATTGGTGGGACTGTTGTAATCTCAGGAGTGGTGACGACTGAGAAATATCGCTCTCCCTTTTTTTGGTTTAAGTTCGTGTTTTGAAAGGATATTTTATATAATTCATTTTTAGTTAATTTTCCTCCATATATTTGCTACATTTATAGTCTAGCCAACGTTTTGGTGGAATTATTAGTTTGGAGTAAAATTTAATATATAATCTATAATTATTTAATTAAATTTGATGTGCAAAAAACGGCAAGAAACTTTGTCAAAAATTTGTAATCCATACTACCCTCAGCACAAAAATTTCATTTTTTTGCAAGATCAAAATTGATTTCATAAATTTGATGTTAGAGAAATTAACGAGAGATTTTATAATCTTAAATTTCTAACTAAATTAATTTTCTAAACCTTCCTTTTGTTTATCATCGGCAGCGGCTTCATCAGCGGCTACGGCAGCAGCAGCAGCGGCATCAGTAAAGGCACTGTCTACTCCGTAACTGGCATAAAGATCACTGTAGTCGGTTCCTTCATAGGCGAATCCGCCGTCTGCGCTATCAAATGCACCGAATGCGTAATCTATTCACATGGATTTTATTGGTGAAGTCTAATTAAATAACTATTTCAACAAATCATACTGTATGATCAAACTTGATAGTGCAAAACGTAAAGTATAGCGTTTGTGCGAAATAGATTTAAAAGGACGAGTTAGCGACAGTGAGTCAAATATTTGGATAACCGATAAATGTTTGAAAAATTCATCCTATGTTTAAATGGGATTTGTATAATGTAGGGATGAAAATCGCCAAATTGAGCTCGAAAATACGCCAGGATGGCAAAAATTTTTAATCGAAAAAATAACTTTTTGAAGTTGTGTCACAGTTTGAAAATTATTTCTGTATTTACAACAAGATTTTATGGGTGATTAACACTTAACTATTAGACTTAATTCTGTCAAATTTTAAGTCGCTTAAGTTTTTATCCATCTAAGCATTCATATTCCTATAAAATCCGTTCCGTCACCACCATAGTTTCCGAGGTCATAAGAAATTTCTCCGAAATTTCGTGCGGAGTCGTCTTCTTGAGCAGCAACAGATGCGATAACAATTGTTGATACGAAAAGTTTCATTTTTAAGAACTTATACTGGTAACTTATAAGTTGATGACTTGATAGAAATTAAATTTTTATTATATACCACTTTTTTCTGTTTACTAAATAACGTGGCTAACGAATTGTGGCTAAGTAAACTTTATGAAGTTTAGATGAAAAAATACTTGCGTCCACTGAAAATATCAAAACTGTTGAGGCAGAATTATCTTCGACTAAACAACATTGATTAAATGTTTATTTGTCGTTTCTTATCACAAAACTGGATTTAGAAAACGTTCTTATTAAACAAAAGTATTGATAAACTGTTCAAATTAGAACAAAATGTCAGATTGATTTGAAATTCTCTAGAATAATCGTAAATTTTTGACTTAATTTTTTTTAATATTGCAATGTCGATTTTGATCGTAACATGATTAATAGCCAGGCCGTTAAACAATGAATTCCAACCGGGATTTTTGATCTCCATCAAATTTTTTGGTTTATATTCCTTAACCTTTGGAATCATAGAGCCGATATATCGGCTCAAGCCTACCTAAAACCTTCTAAAAAAGGCAAAAAAATGTCACCGAATTGTTTCTTCCAAACACATTATAAAAAATTTTGCGGTGATTCCGAAAAAAATACTCATTTATTTTTTGGATATTTGGTTCGAATATTTGATTTATTCGATTTTTTGAGATTTTTCGCCGAAGTTTTACTTCCGGATAAATTATTTCGAAACTAGACATCAAATACAAATGTTAGATTAGCCAGTTTTTAAGACAGTGTTTACGGCATACAAAACACTTAACAGTAAAATGTATTCGTATTTTGGGACCGATTTTTTTTTGGAAGTGAAATTTCAAAATTTTCAATTTAAGTATTCCATGAAAAAAATAATTTATTATTAAAATTAATTTAATCGATCAAAAATTGTCCACACTGTCACTTGATAACTATATAAAATTAAAAATAATAATAAAAAGTATATTAATCTGCTTTTATTTGGAAAAATAGCCATTTTTCATAGAAATTTGTAATTTTTTCATCATTTTTTTTACTTTTTTTAAAATAACTTTTGATCGGTGATATAAAGATCTAATCAGATCAAAGTGCAACGTAGAGCAGATACTTGTGCGTTGGTACCCATAAAAATAATATTTGTGAAGACTACGATGAGCACGTATCACGTGATATGCTACACCGTGGTTTTCAAACTATATTTTNCCTAATTAGTGATTTTTGTCTAATTGATCAGTATTCTTTTTCAACTTAAAACTCCCGCTGTTTCCAAGCAAATATGTTTGAGGTTACAAAATATAAGGAGACGAGGGTTCCTGTATTATTTTTGTCTCAAAGAGGGGGGGCCGAAATTCCGAAGACCCACGTTGACCAAGACACAAAAAAAAAGATGGCACAAAAATCACTTCAAGTAATCTAGGGGATTAAAAATTGTTCAGTCAAGCGTAGGGAACAAGGATCGAACATAGGGGTATAAGGGGATATCCGAAGTACCAATATCGCCAATTTTCTCAGGAAAAAAATAGAATTATATTTCGACTTTTGGAAACGACTCATCTTGTTGAAGTCTTTGACAGCCTGAAAACTTAGTATAAATCTCAAATGTTTTTAAAAAAAGATGGTCCGATTCGGACAAATTTCTCTCGATTTTTTTCAATATGTGTGGTCATTTTGAGATATCTAAGAACTTAATGAGATGAGTCGTTTGCGAAAGGCAAAATGTGAACGATTTGGAGTCCACTGTGAACAAGGTATGTTCTACTGATAAGATCTTTGGTTGTGAACAATATGATTCTAGGAGGCGTACGAAGACTTTTTGAACATAGAATTATTGATTTATAACCAGGGTTTTTAAAAGGGATCATCCCTGACAAGATTTTCTATTCCCATTTTTTGCTTTTATTCGGCTCGAACCAACGAACAAAGGGGACGGAAAACCCACGCGAAAAACCTCCCTTTTAAGGGGGTTGACGACTCTTATTTGACATTTTTCGGTGAAATAGACTAAATAAAACTAACAGTTCATAAGAAAATCCGAAAATGCTGATTTGTAGATCTATCCTTAATCTTGCAAACCAGTACATCAGAAATTGTTTTTGGCGATCACACTGATAGTTACGGTATCGTTACAAGGGGACCCTTTCGTAACTTCAAAATATATCTCCTCCGAGACGATATATCCAAATTAGCTCTAATTTTCATGGAACTTTTCACAATAGCATATCTAAATTAAAGCACAAGAGTTCTTTGATTCGATGTCTGAACAATTCTAAAACGGCAAATAATCGACGTTTTCTGGCATTCTCAGACTTTAAAATCTATCTCCTCTGAAAATTTATTTTCAAAATGACTCAAATTTTTACTGCCTATTCTCAGAAGCATTTCAAAAATTAAACCACAAACTCAACTCAATTTGTTAATTTTAATCTGAAATATGATTTTTTTCGTTATTTTCGAAAAAATTCCCGAAAAAAAGTGCGAAAGTAGGCTCAAAAGAAAGCCAGTGAAACACTGATGAGAAAGTTGGCTTACGTCAAGTCGATATTTTTAAGTTGCAGTCATCAAATTCGAGCAAACGTTATTTTTTAACTTCAATTTTAAAAACATACTTAGACAAAAATCGAAAAAATGCGATTGGGTTCTTAGTACACTTAATTATCATCCCGTATCAATTTGGATCATTTTAAATGTCTCTAAGGCCTTTATCAAATCAGAGTCGTCAAGTCGTCAACTTGACTGTTATAGACGACGTCAACCCTAGTCTAGTCTAGTCTCAACTTGACGTCTAGTCTATGTTATAGACGACGTCAACCCCCTTAAAACCCTGTTCATAACATAATTATCTATTGTGAACACGAAATATATATGTTTCTTCATCACCAAAGTTAATTTTATTTAAAAAACACAGTTTTATTTCCATGAAAAAAATCGAAAAGTGTCAGGACGTTTGTAAAAATTGTATCATTTTGCGATTTTCGTCAGGATGTTTGAGAAGGTGGTGTACATGTAATTGATGGTCGTAAAGTCACAAAAACCCGGAAAACTTTATTTTACCCGAAAAACTTTCTACCCTAGATCTTAGAAAAAAAACTTAGTGAACCCACATTTTTATTTTCTACCTTAGTCTAAAAATAATTTGTTCTTTCTCATGAGGAGTAATCTCAATTATAGTTCTTGGTTTGTCCGGAAAATCGATCAACTTCGGTAACTATCTCTATTTTATTTGCATTCTCAACTGTATTTAGAGGGGTTTTTTATAAATTTTTGTAATTTTGGATCATCTTCCGTATCAAAATCAAGTATTTCGTTTATTTTATTTTATAAATTTTAGGTTTGATTATGATAAAGATTTTTGCGCTTATTTTATAACGGACGCGCATTGTAGAAATTTGACTTCCGAATCAGAACACCTTAAATTATATGTCATGCTTAAATTAATTAAGCTCAATCGTCTTAACTTTAGTGACTCTAAAGTGACTGACAAAACTGCCTGACAATAAAAGGTCAACATTTTTCTAGACTCAAATAATTTGAGTCAAATAGGGCAACTCATAGAAATGAAAACAAGGGGCCCATCAATGACGAGGGAAGAATAAATTTATTATCCAACACACCTCATCAATGGGATCCGCTTCCCATTGGTCGGCTACTATTACCAAATAATATTTCGTTTCCCTCTATTTCAATCCAGAGGGTCTAGCTTTGTTTGCAGCCAACTTTTATTTTACTTACTGTTTATTCTCTCAAAATTTTTAACAGTTATAACAGTGTTAAACTATAAAAATTACCATTTTATCAAAAAAAGGTTATTTAAACCAATGAAAACAAATAGAGTCTTACAAAATAAGACGTTTGATAAGAGTTTTGATCAACTGTGAATGTTAAATCACTGTGATTAACTGTTCTGAGTTTAAGACTGTTGCAAGTGTTGAAACTATTGTGAGTCATGAAATTAGTATGGGTTGTTATGATCATTTTATACTTTCAGAATTCTTTTTTTTATTTGGAGGATAAAATTAAGTTGATCAACTTTTATTTTTAATGCGTTTATTAAAATCTTGATTTAACAGATGCTTAAGTAAATCAGAAGAAAAATGTGAACAAGCGCATTAAGATAAAATAGATGACTCTTCAAACTTTCTGCTCCATTTTATACATAAATAGTCGATGTTATTCGTCTTCCGCATGTCCGAACAGATAAGGACGTCACTGCATCATGCGTGGTGTATCACCTTTTTTCACTCCATGGTTAAAGATTTCCAAAATTCATCCAATCTCACCTTGATATCTAAATCGGTCACTGTGAACCTGTCTATGTCATTAACAAGTTGCAGACACATGCTAGCGGACAGAAATTGAAATACTCCTCTCCAGATAACACAAAACCAGCAGAGTCAAATGTTAATGTTGCCGGGAATGTAATAGAATCTATCACATCACATATAAAACTTTGAAAGTCACCATTAATAAGATTTTTCTGCAATGAAAATATTCCATTGTTATGGAAAAAAACTTAAATTTCCACGCCATGTTACCACTCTTTCTTTATAAATTTTTTACTCACTATTTCAAAATTGTTTTCAATCCTTACGTGAAAAAAGTCTTGACAACTCGATTATCAACAGCTAATCTTTCAGCATCTGTTAGGTCGGGATCTGCAGCTGATTTAAAATTTTCTTCTAATTCACTCATAAAAACGACATGAAACATTTTTATTAAACTTTATAAATTCGATCGGTTGTGTTCAATAACCCGCCTTAAGAACTTTTATTCGAATTTCATTTTTATTGATTTATAATTGCGACAAATATAGATCTATACGTTATTACTTATAAAGTTAGTTCAATTTACAAATTTTAACTGAAGGGTGTTACAATTAGTTTAACAGGATTGACGTATGCTTTAATAAATTCTCCACGGAGCCTTTTTTTCGACCTATAAATGTACTTATTTGACCGTTGTGAAGTTTAATAACATTATTCTCCACAATTTTTTCTTCATAACAATAAAGAGCATTAAAAAAATCTTCATTTGGCACTTTTTTTAAATCTATTTTTCCTTCATCGTAAGCCATATATGTTTTTGGGGCATAACAAATAATGGCGCCTGTTAAACTTGTCCATTCACACTTCATATTTCCAGGATATCTTACATCCCATTGGTCTTTTTCGTTAAGCACAAACCATTTTTTGTCGCCTTCCTCCCAATTTTGTCTTTTTTTCTACGTCACCAAATTTTCAATTTCATCTATAAACACAAAGATAGACTGTCGGTATCTGTGTGAATAATTAAAAATGAATCTTTTTCAAGACTGTCATATAAAAATAATATAAACGTTAGCAATATAAGTTGGAAAAGGTGAAGTACACACAGCAAACACTGTTAGGGGTATCGTTCACTGATTTTCATTTTGTGCATATTAACTTCATTCATATTCTCCCCGATAACTTGTTTTGATTTGAATCCTTTATGCTTTTGAAGTTTCCTCATTTTTATATCACCACAGACGATTGATTAAGCAAACTTCGAAGGATTATAAAAATGAATAATTTCATATTTTAACGAAAGTTTTTTCACCTAATACTCACCATCAATGTTTGGCGATGCATTGCATCGTTAACTAAACAGCGGTTGCTCGACAGTAATCATCATCCATCGTAGCAGCCACTTTTACAGCGTTTATGGCATCATGTACAAGTAGCAAGAATTTTTAACTTTCGTATTTGTAAAATTTACGAATTTTTGTTAAATTAAAACTATTTGTCAAGTAAAAATTTAATAATTCAGTATGGAAAAATTTGATTTGCTCTCATTGTTTGAACAATTCTTTCCCGAGAAAACAACATTTCCTGTATATTTATCCATTTTGATAGTTGATCAGCTTGTACATCCATATTCTTCAATATCGGAGGCCAGTTGAGATGTAGAAATTCGATTCCTGCAGTCAAAGGTTCGATATCAACCATCCAAAAACCATATAGTATATTTCCATACAGTACCTTCATCATTCGCTTTTCACTTAATTTATGTAATAATAATAACGTACTTATTTTTGTTTTATATTTGAGATATTAACTTCCTCACACACGGAGCCTTTTTGAAAAACACCTGTAGATAAGAGACCAGAAATCGCAGGTCACTTCTGAGTAACTCACTTTTTATGAAAAATTTATTCGAATCTTCTCCATTTTCAATTTTTGATCTGACTTTTTTGAGTAACTTTTTATTTCTTGAGAAGCAATTTCGATGAATTGCGTAGGTTGGGTTTTATTTTCGGAAAACAGCTGTAGATGAAAGACCGAAAATTGCAGGTTATTTCTGAGAAAGTCACGATTTAGAAAATTTAATTCTGGATCTCTTCCATCATTAATTTTTGTTCTGACGTCTCTCATTTTCTCAAATATGAATTGCGTAGGTTAAAGGTCACTTTGTAAATGTCACTATTCGACGAGGTTGATAAAATTTAAATGTAAATTAAACAGTATAAAAAGTTAGGTCGATCCTTAAGAACAGTGAAGTTGCAATCACTTTTACTTTTCCAGTAATAAGCGGTACGGTCGCGTCTCCGAATGGCGTTTTATGTGTGAAAGAGTTAACAACTTACTTTTCAATCGCATTCTTGCATGTTTATAAAAGTAACGTTTTTTATTCGTCTTTTAAAGTAAATCTCTTTATTTTCATCATTATAAATAATGTATTTTATAATTCTTGTAAGATGTAAAAATTTACTGCCACAACTTTTAGTGTTGAACTTTTTATCGTTAACTTTTTCGTTCACTCATTATCTGTCAAATTATGAATTTTTAGCAATGCGCAGTCACAACCCTCTTTACGATTTAGAAAAAATATACAGTCCTTGACTTTGAACTGGTGCACTTACCGAAGTTCAAGTGTACCAGTTAGGGGCCGAGGACTGTAATTAAGATTCAACTGAAATTCTATATACTTTGCACTGTTCATGCTGATGTCACATTCATCACAAAAGTGAAATCTACATCCATTGAATTCAAGGACATAGTGGTGATCATCAACTCTTACATAATCATCGAGATAAAAAGACCAATTTTCTTCTCATCAAAATTCCATCCGTTTTGAATTATTAAGCAGGTTTCACCATTTTCATCGATGAATCTAACATCATTTGACATCCAATTCAACCATTCCAATGAAATTGATGATATAGCTTTTTTGTCATTAATTTTATGTTTAAAAAATTATTATCAAGCTTCCACTCCCATCCAAGCCCACAAAGAAAACTTTCTTTGTATGTACTAAATAAATTTTTATTTAATAAATTAAATAAGGGTATTTAGATGGTGAGAATGGAGTAGTTTCATCGGTCACAGAGGCTTTTAGTTGTCAACCTCTGTATATAATTACTTCGGATATTGAGCATTTACATCGTAAAGCTTATTTTTTCCATCGTTTGCCATAACAATTAAATTTCGAAGCGTTTGCCGCTAGTCAATCTGTTAAAGATACATGTCGAAGCATGACATTCACAAGACCACCAATAATATTATTCCGCAAATCAAGCAAGGCATCACTTTAATCGCAAAAAAAAAAAAAAAAAGGGCAGTTTCTATCGTAAAACTTGTACATTACACATTAACTATATCCAGGTTAACCGTAATATTGCAACTTTTTATAAGGAAAAGCATATTTTGACACGCCTTCCACCCAAGTTTTGAGGTAGTTATCTAAAAATGTTGGAATACTGAAGTTTAAAGATCTTTAAATCAAATAGACCTCATCATTATCGGAAAATATTTCTGCCCTTTTTTTATTAATTTTTAATTTCTGTCATCTGTTCTTCGAACATAAGATTTTACGATGTGTTTAAACATAATGCATAAATCATATTGACTCAAATTATATCCTCAGATTGACAATTTCTGGAGAAAAGATAACAAACATAAAATGGACCGAAATTAAGGAGGTGTCAAATCTTCAAATTCGTTACTTTCCAAACGTTTAGAAAGAATAGAAATTGACAATTTTATAAGTGGGTGAAACCATGCGTGAACTTTCAGATAAAAAAAATTTCACAAATTCATTTACTATGTAATCCTTTGCTTCTAAGATTGAATTTTTAACAATTCAAATACGCTGTGAATGTACATCATTTATGAAACTATTTACACCTATACGGTATAGGCTATACATTTTGTTCATGAGTATATCTTTTGATCAAATCACCTACTACCTCATAAAAATGAAGTAATAATTTTTGATATTTTATTTTTTGAAATTGTGTTTAACTGCTAGTTCAAATGCAATTGTGGCGGTACCAAACGCAGTTTGATCTATTTGTTGATTTTTTTTGTGCTTCTTTTACTGTATTACACGATCGTTCATGTTTTAAAACTTTTTTACGTCGGTCAAATTGAACCTGCCAACCAAAGATTTTATTTTTACAGTTTAAAAAATTACCCATTAATTTTTTTTTATCAGAAACTTAAAAAAGGGAACATGTTTTGGCTTGATAATGACAAATAATTGAATTTGATTTAAACTTTAGATTCCCAAAATATAAATTCTTTAAAGCATCTTTTTGGCGAATAAGTATTCCAGTCCAAACTTCAAAGCATACATGAAATTTTTTTCCGATGTAGGATAAATTACCAGGTTTTAGATTCTGACTCAAAAACCTTTCATTTTCGGGTAATTATAATTTGAAATACAAAGCACTCGAAGCCAAATTCTGAGAAGACTCACATATTTAATAATTTTTTTATAACAATTCAATACATCACCTACTTTTGATAAGATCTCACCTTTTAATGTGATACCGTTCGGTAAACCGTAAAAAAAAGCTAGTTGTTGATAAAGCCAACAGTCACCAAATTGTATATCTAAGTGAATTATATTTCCTACCCCGTTTCAAAGATTATACTATTTTCTCTTCAAATAAATTTTACTTGGTATTCTTGACAAACGTTTTTTTTGGTTTTTGAACAATTTGATGTTCTGTATAGAATTCATCAGTCAATTTATATCTTATACAACAACTTATAATTTACAATTAATTACGGGGGTGCTCGTTATGGGAAAAGCGTGAAGGGGGCTGAAAATACCATCAATTAACTAAAAATTGTCTATATTTTCAAAAACTAAAATCATTAAAATAAAATGGAAAGTTTTTTTTCTTTGCGCATCAGTTCATGACGAGTACCCTCTTAATAAAGCTGATTTGAAAAATATTATAAGTCGTATTTAATCAAGCCTGTTGAACCATACTTATAATCTGTCAGCATTTTCGTCAATCTAACTTGACGAATTCTTGTTTCGGGCCATTTATAACCATACTTCTTGAAAATTTAAGCAGAGAGAAAAACATTTTCGACTCTTGGCAATTTGAACTGAGTATTTTTCATTATGATATTGACATTTTAACACATCTGCTTATAATCAGAATTGTAATTAGATCAGCCATAGCATCATGGATACTTTCGTTCCAAGAAACTCACATTTGTAAATATATTTTAAGTATGATATGGATTCACGAAGCTAAATTCAACATGATTTGTTGCAGATTTAAAAATATTCTGAGAAATAATTTACATTTTCTTAGATTAAGTTTTGTAGTTTAAATCTGTTTATAAGATAAACTCAAAATATTAATTATAAAATTTAGACACGGTAAATTTAAAATTTTGATATATAAATGAGGTTCTTAAAAAATATTGCCATTACAAAATAAAGAACTTATTGTGACAGAATACCGTATCTCATGAAAGACGAAATTGGTGTTTTTCGCGCTTGCTTATCATTGTCGAGCAACAAACCAAAACAGTTTCGTTGCGCATTCTTATTTTCATTATTTTAGAGAATCATGTAATAAATAACCGAAAATATAATATTCTCTCTTTCTTTGCCAAAACGCATTTGTCCTAGTGTAACAAATTGGTACCAGAAGTAAAAGGGGCACTAAAGAGAGTTTATTATTTTTTAAATATATATTTTGAAAAAAAGAGAAAAAATTTCAAATTTTCGGAAAATAAATTTTGAAGAAATTAATTTTTGAATAAAAAAATTTTAAGTTTATTTTTGTAAAACGTAATCAAATAATTTTTGTTTTATGTATAAATATTTATTGATTTACAGTTATACCGTGTATTAAATACACGGAGAGGCTTGCCCTGATTTCTTACGTTCTATCGTAGAGACGCTCGAGCAGCAGAAACTTTCCCCACGTCTCAAGTGACTGTGGTAGACCGCTTTATTAAGCACACAATTTCCTACTTAAATGAGTAGAGACGCTGAAACCGCAGGAAAAATGTTCAAAGCTAAAGTTTTGCAATTAAAAAAAATAAACTGAAATTTTGAAAAAAACGTCCAAATAAAAAAATTAAAAAAAATTTTCATTGAAAATTTTTTTTTGATCTAAACAAAAATTGATTTGATCGATTCACTGTTTAAAACAGTAAATTTTTTTGAAGAAAGCCAAGTAAAAATTGCTTGCGAATTTACTAATTTTTTATCAAATAATCGCGCTAAACTTTTTGAATTAAGCTTTGATGGCACAATAGCCCGCTTAGACGTCAATTATGCAGAAAATAATGGCATCAAAAATGAAATAGAGTTCCGAAACTTTTTTCAACAAAAATTCTGGAGGAATTTGTTCTCGTTAACAAAAAATATTTTTTTGATGTCACAAAATTGAAAAATGAACGATTTTAATACCCAATACAAATATGCTTTTATTTTTTTGCCAAAAAAGTGGAAATCCCCTTTCGAAACAAATAAAATAAAATCGGACAACGCCAAAAATTGAGACTCCGATTTTTCCAAAATTGAAGAGGACACCACCAAAAAGTTTGGTCAGGAAATATAAGACGTAAAAAATTTTTTTTGGGAGAATGGTCCTATTTCAAACGAAAATGAGAAAACAAACAATAAATCTTTCTCGGCTTTATGCCAAATTTTTTTTCAAAAATAGGTATTGCTCACAGCGACCTTTTTATTCAAAAAATGTTCGATTTGACATAACTATGTCTCGAACTCCGAAAATCCTGTCCTTGAATCTGGGGAGTAGAGGGTTTAGATTCAATTTGACCTTAGAATCCAGAATTTCTACATTTGAAATTAATTTTAATAAAATGGGTCGGTTAAATCGTAAAAAGCCAGTTTTACTACGTTGGGGCGTCGTTCGAAATGGTGAATCACAAATGGAAAGATCGACGGCGAAAAGCACTACAATTTGGTCTGATGGAGCTGTGACAGAATACCGTATCTCGTGAAAGACGAAATTGGTGTTTTTCGCGCCTGCTAATTATTGTCGAGCAACAAACCAAAACAGTTTCGTTGCAAATTCTTATTTTCATTATTTTAGAGAAGCATGTAATAAATAACCGAAAATATAATATTCCCTCTTTCTTTCTCAGAACGCATTTGTCCTAGTGTAACATTATTTTGAATAGTTAAGCCGTCTACTCAAAGAGAGGAGAGACGTTTGTTGCGTCTGCAGAATATGGTGATGGTAAAATCACCATCAATGGTGATTTTTCAGATCTTAAGGAGAGATCATAAAATACGTGAAAACAATCGTACAAATAAGGGTTCCGTTCGAATAAGTATTAAGTGTTCTAGCAAACTAACATTTTTTCAATAAGCGAAAATAAATGAACTGTTGAGTGATTATATTTATGATCTTTGCAGGAAAAGATCACGACTTCAACGAAATATATTGTTTTACCAAACGAAACTGAAGAAACTGTGAAAATCAAAGAAATTTTTCAGTTAGAGATTTACTTAATTGTTTTTTTCCTTATCCTCAAATAAAGCACAAAAATAAAATAGAATAATTTTTTTTTATTTTTAAGAATGACTGATAACAAAGAATACAGAATTTTCAATATAAACATGAAATTCTTTAATGCTGAACAAATGATGGTTTTAAAATTTTTAACAGTTAATTATTTTAAGTTTTCACGAGCTAGTCGATTTAACCAACCCCTTTTTATCTTATTTTCAATATATCAAATAATTTTAATATTTGAGTGATTATTTATATTTTTAATTAGATTGGTGGAAACACACGAATATTGTTAGTTGATAAAACAAACAAAGATTGGTGCGATTGTGAAGTCAAACAGCTCAGTTGTCCTAAAACTTTTGATGCGGAACTGGACTCATTTTTCAATCAATTCCAAACTGAGAATGAAAAGTTGGGACGAGGGGGAAATTTTTAATTTGCAGTGCTTACTTAATTTTAGTTTACCCTTTTTAAATAACCACCTTAAATCTTAAGACGATTTAAATCTCAAAAATGAAAAAACGGACACTTCAAAAGCAACTCCAGGTGTGGAAGAATCAGTTATGAATCAGAAAAACCAAACTTGGAAAGAAAGCAGCCACTTATTGCTAATTGAATAAAAAAAATACCAACCGAATCGATTGTTCTAGAATTATTGAATATTTCACAAACATATTGCTCTTGATTTATTTCCTGGTGTCATAATTATTTACTAGCATTCAAACGGTTTATCAACCTTATGTTTGAAGTTAATGCTTATCTTGAACTAGTCGGTGATATTTTCTCAAAATAGATCAATAAATATATTTTAAGGCTTATTTTGAAATTATATTTTGACACACACACACACACAACCCAAAAGTTGATCAGCCTCAGAAATTACTTGAATTTTTTAGAATTTGAATACTTAAGATGGTTTTTACATTCAGTTCGTTTTTAGTAAGTTTAGATATATAAGTAAGCATTTGAGTTTAATTAAAACTTCAGCAACTGCTAACTGAAAAGGGTCGAACAGAAATATAATATCATGATTTAATGCGTTTGCAAAAATGAAGTCAATCGCTAGACGAGACTGCATCTTTTATTGAAAATTTTGGTAACGTAGATGAAGCAGACGACCAACCAGTAATTCTTATCACTTTTGATAATCCAAATAAATTGTTTCAAACTAGGAAAAATCTTGAAAATTAATCTTTAAAAACTTAAATAATGACAAATGGTAGTTTTTAAACATCCAATAGTCAATTAAAAACATATAGAACTATGAACATTAAATGATGAGGCCAAAGATCTACAAGAACTGATTTAGCAGAACCAGCTAGAAAAAGACAATAGAATTGATATGCTTGATGCTGTAGAAGACCCTCATTTCAAAGTTTTAAACTTAAATCGAAACATTTCTGCATTTATATGCTTTATTGTTTCTATAAAATTTAAATGATTCATAGATATATCCAAAATTTATTTTATAAATAAACGTACTTTATTTATGATAAATAACTAGTTTTGATTAATATAGCATAATTGATTGGTTTAAATTTTGTTCAGCAACTTGGTTACACGTTTTTGAAATATTTAAGTGTTGACAACACATTTTATGATAATCACATGTGTAGAAAATGCTCTTTGACGTCTTAGCGGTAAATTGTGTTTCATTTTAAAGATTGGATAATAATGTTCCAAAAATAGTGTTGCACCTATACATTTTTGATAAAATTTATAACTCAACACTTTTAAACCGAATGTTCAACTTTCAAATTGATATACAATAAACAGTGATTAAAGTTAATTACGAGAATTCCGTAGTAATTGTAATTTGTTTGTCTTAACACCGCTTTTATCATTTTGATATTTTTTGATATTTAAACGGTGAGTATTTCCACACACACAAATACCTCGCATACACGCACAAGCATCTCTCACACACAAACAACTTGCACATGCAAGCACCTCACACACACACACACACCTCACACACACACACACACACAGTGTGTCACATACATATCATTTCTTCTAATTGCATTATTTTTATAAATTGTGCGTGTGTTTGAGAGATGCTTGTGTGTGTGTGTGTAAAATAAATAATAACATTTGCATGTCGCATGCCTTTTCTGATAAAGTCATAGACGAATAGCCACGAAAGTACAGTACTGGATTTTTAAAAAAATCAAGTGATTAAAAATAAATTCACATCGAAAACATTTTTATTTGAAATCTTCGTTTCCCGTACTAGAATTGGTTTAGTATTCGATTTTGCTTTGCGCCAGACTTCTATACCATAATCAAAGCATATTTCCAATTTGTTTAAGTCGTCTTCCATGGTAAAATATTTATTTTCACACTGTGTTTTGTTGAACATGATGATATTGATTTCATATCTGTTATATCTCCTCTCTTTACGTCTAGTCCAGTTGGGAGTGGTGCAATTTTTGCTTTATTTGAGTGAAAAATTAAGACACAATTTATTAAACGTATAAATAAATCTGGTTCTTTACCAAGACAAATAATCACATCATTCAACTGTGCATAAATTTTTATCTTATATTTATGAGCAAAATGTCCAACGGAATCAGTGACACTTTTAAGTTTTTTTATATTTTTTACTATCAAGTTCAGTTTTTGAATGATTATAATTTATAAAAGATTTCTTGTATGGGAAATCATATAAATGTTTTTTATATGTTGAGCAAGCATTTAATAAATGTTGTATTGTTAATGTTGTATTGTGTCCATCATAATAACTGAAAATTTTTTTTATAATCGATTTTAAGTGTGTGATATTTAAAAATACAAAAAAACAAAACCAGGTCACTATTTATAGCCTTGGAAAAATCGAATTCGAAGGTTATAGCAACACTAGTGTCGGAATTAAACGTCGCTGACAATATGAAGTTGTCATCCGCAAATTCATTTATACCAATAACAGAGCCAAGATAACCATTGTTTTATTTATCTATATTATTAAAAGAATTTATATATGGCTGTGTTAACATACACACTTGCTTTGATTAAATTATGCATGTTGAATCTCGTTGAACTTGTATTGAAAGACCCACCATAAGACTCAATTGACTGTATACCCCAAAACATTTTAGAAGGTAGTGCTCCCGTGATGACAATATCTAATCTGGCCGTAGTTTAACCTCACCGGATATTAATACGGCTTATTGCATAATCATCATAGTGTATTTTCAAAATTTTAGCAATAGCATTTCTTTCTAATTGAAAAGTATTTTCATCTCGAACAAAATGGACTAGGAAATAAACATCACTGAATGTATTTGGTGTTGCTGAAAACATTTCTTCTTTTCTCATTAGGAAAGATAAAAATTCTGAACCAGCTCTTTCAAAACTTATATCTAAAGATGTTTGACTAGGGAGTCCGTCTCTTGACCGCAAATGCTAGCATCTATTGACATCCTGATTTCTAGATGATTTTCACTTGAATAAAATTGCCTGGATTCCTCAAATTCAGCTTTTTCAACTTTATTGAGAGTCTTTAGAACTTCGGATGTCTGTTGTAGAAATGCCTGCAAGTTTCATCGCTGTAATTAAATAATTTTGTTGATAATTACACAGATTATTGAAGTAGGAACCAAAAAAATATTCATTTGCGCATGATCTGCGCGTTATTGCTTTCCCATTTATGCGAATTTCACCTAAAGAAAATTGCTTGCTTACAAATAAATTTTGCAGTACTATCTCATCATTCACTGAGACGCCTGTTGTAAAATGAAGGAAAACATTCTCTAAACCTGATTGCCCCTTTTCGTAGACTGGGATTCGAAATTCGAATAAATCCGAATTATTTACAACTGGAAAACTTTTTGTACAAGTAATTTCTCGCGTGTTATCTAGATCATTATGTTATTGCGAATGACATAAAATAATATGAGAGAACCCTTATATAGTTTATTTGATTGAGTTAAGAATAATCAGTACAGAAAATAAATAATTTGATCATTTTTGTTTTTGTCACCTGTTAAATAGGATAGAAAATGTCTAAAAGAGTCAAATCTATTTAAATCTATTCAAATTTGCTGTCGAGTTTTGTAACTGTCTGGTAATATGAATTTCTCTATTACTTAAAATAAGATGAATATATTTTATAGGCAATTGCGGAAGTCTTTCATATTAAATAAACTATCCTTTAGAATCACAGATATAAATTTCATCAGAATAAATAGCAATAGAAATATTATATGGTTCAGTTTTCTTATTACTTAAAATGTTGATTATCACAAACAGTGGAACATTATCTATTTTTAATTCGTTAAAATAGTAAACGTTGAAGCGTCCAAGATATATTCTAACGTTTCGAATGGCTTTTTTTCTTTCCTTTTTCTTTTATTCTCGTTTTTTCCGTTCATTTTTTAATTTTTCAACCATTTTTTTCTTCAAGTTTCTCTTTTTTCGACCTCTACCAGCGCGCTACCCCCTTTAAGTGTACCCCCTTTAAGTGTACCCTTTTAAGTGTCACATATGCTTTACCTTTCTATCTGAACAAAAATGAAGAATTTTAAATCGGATCCATCAAAATTTTCTAGAAAATAGAACTGATAATTATATTCTAGCCTGAGGCCTTTTTTAACGTCTTGGTTTCCACATCATTTGAAAATCACGCGGTATCGTATCTTAGATACGGTTCTATCATGAGTACAATATTTGATTTTATAGGCCTCAAAGCAGGTTCAATAATGATCGCACTTAAAGTCAAAGCCATTTCTGCTTGAAAAAAACCCGGAAATTTTCTCTTTGAAAATTAAAAGTCGATTTTTCCCTGTACCTGAAGTCTTATATCCAAAGTCTCACTTACGTGCTTCCCGCAGCGTATTATCAGAGTTTTTTCGGTTGGTCTAAAAATTTGAACTCCGAAGCCTTAAAAAATTAAGAATTTATGTTCGTTAACCCCACCTGCACCGCTTTGTATCAAATCACAGGGACCAAAAATATATCGGAGAAGTATCATTTTGGCCAGGGGGAATCTCGAAACAGACTCCCGAAAGTTCCCGTTATATTTAATTTCAAGAATTTTTGTGACTTTCAGAAATTGCTCATCAAACCAAAAATGCTTTGTTTGGATGCATTTTTTTGTTTTATGCAGTTAAAACAGCACGGGAACCGGATAATAATCTACAAATATATCATGCTAACTTTCGGAGAAGAATATTTTGACATTCTGTACAGTATGAAGGTTTTTGCTCACTTTTTTTGAATTTGCATAACTTTCTATCCGTCAATGAAAACGATCAATTTTGGAAAATATCTACGTCTTTTCCAGATTAAACCAATCAAATCGGTGGAATTCAGATTAATTCAAATTGAAAAAAGGGAACAAAAACCTTGCATGCTGTATTTTGACACCCGGCACCATCTGGAAGTGCAAAGAGCGATTCTTTCTATGTCGTGACTTTGACATAATTTGAATCTTTCAATAAACTTATGGAGGTAGTTTTTCAAGCGTTAATGTTTTGCATCATTCGTTCTGTGATCCGACCACTAGGTGTTAATAGGACTGTTTTTAATCTCATCACTGGGACAGAATAAGATTCTGAAATACATTAGCAGTGGTAACTTTTCGAGGGAAACATTTCAGCATCATCAGAGTTGACACCGGCACCACATGGTGGTGTAGAACAATCAGTCTGTGTATCCCGACGGTCGTTAACCGGTTATTTAACATTATAATATATACTATCAAACATAGTTTATAGCACCATAACAATTAAACTTCATTTTTCAAATGATATTTTTTAGAAATCATTAATTTTTTAAGATAGAATTTTCATTGTGTATAACCACACAAATGCAGGTACGTGATTAAACATCGCGTGCAGGTGGGAGTTTATAATATATTGCTTCATACAAATAAATATCACGCAAAACGTGTTTTCGAAATCGAAATGAGAATCCGATTGACCAGATCAAACTCGCACCTCACGATGAGGATTCAGAAATAACAGTTCGGGGATTGTACTAAAAGATATGTCGTTAAAACAAATAGTTGAGTTTGTGAGAGGGTGGCCGGGTTTATTATGAGAAAATATTTTTTTAACAAAAATTGTTAAACAATTTTTGTTAAAAAGGACATTTTCTGGTAAGGAGTCAACTCGCAGTCAATAACAACAAATTTTGACTGCGAGTTTAGCTGTGTAGCGGATAAACTCGCAGTCAAACTTTTCGAGAAAACTGGCAGTCAAAAAATTGTTTTTCTATTTTGTTGTTTATTGACTGCGAGTTTTTTTCGAAAATCTTGCAGTCACCAAAGTTTTCTACTGTATACGACCTGATGTCTCTAGATTATCAAGATATGATTAATAGTTTATTATTATTTCATAATTATCTAAAAATGGAGGACGAAAAAGTTTTTGATGATTTCTTGAAAATTACAGACAATTTTAATTCGACAGGAATACAATGCTTCTTCGACCACGACAATTTCACATGTGTCATTTCATCAATCCACTGTGATCAGTCCGAACCGTCAAAAAAGCGCAGCAGAATATCAAAGCCGAATTTACAATCAATAACACTAAGCCAAAGGAAAATGCCTCTTTTTCATATCAAAATAGACAACTCAGAGTTTATTTATCGTCTAAATATACATTCAAATTTACTTTTGTGGCTATTTGTTCCGCTGAAAATTGTTTCAGAAATATTTGATTCACCAAAAATTTGTAAACTTTTTCATTTATTCTTCTAAATATCTATTTTTTAATAATCCTTCTGAATTTAGTACACAAAACATTTTCGACCTGAAATCTAAAGTTAGAAATATATAGGATACAAAACAATCGCCAATAATTAGCGTTTTCACCATTAATGGGCATGCTTGTAAAAAGGAAGCCAAAAAAAGGGGAAGAGAAAATTCCTCGGGAAAACGTAGGGATCCTTCACTTTTACAAGCTTGATTAAGGGGGTACGGTATCATGAAAAAAAGAGCTTTGAGTTTTGTTGATACAACGTCAAACCGACTTGAAAGACGAAATATAATTATCAAGGACAAAATTGTCAAGTTCCCTGGAAAACGCTCAATTGATGTATTAGTCTGCTTACGAAGTTATTTTTTACTTCAAAATATCGATTGCCTGTCTAGAATTAAAAGTAAAAATGATCCAGGAATTTAACACAAAAAAGTATCGATTGAAAAACATGATAAAATTTTATCTGTCATAGATTCACTCCGTCTCAGACAAAACAAAACGTTTGACCCTGATGCAATAAGTGAAATCATAAAAAAAATTTATCTTTTTTTCATGAAGAATAATTTATATGTAGTTTGATCATTTTTATACTTTTTAATACCTGGTATATCAACTGTTCAATATTAAAAATATTAATACTTTGTTTCCATTTTATATCTTTACTGCGAGTTTGTTGATAAATTTGTAGATTTTGACTGCGAGTTATTCAGAAATCTCGCAGTCAAAACATTTGACGGTTTAATTTGTTTTAGAATCTTGACTGCCATTTTTTTTTAATATTTGTTGATTTTGACTACAAGTTTTCCAAAAATCTGGCAGTCAAAACATTTGACTGCGAGTTGTCCATCCACCCATTTTCTACCAAAAAAACAATTTTTAACCAACATTTTTTTGCTCTCCTGGTTCTTCTTACCAATACAATGCGACCTCCTTAATTTTTTCTTAAAAAATAATTGCTTAAAAAATTAACTTTAGATATTACAAAGCTGATCTTCCGGTTGATCTGAATGTTTTTATTTCTAACAGTTCCTAGGTGAAATTTAACACTGATTGTTAGGCAATTCTTTGGAACAAAATAAAAGTGTTAGTTATGATGAACACTTCGTATGTAATAATCCAAAATATGGAATGCGTTGAACTTGCGCAATTGCATTACTAGACATTTTATTTCAAAATTAATTTATTTTGTTTAATGATAATATTTTCTGTTGTCATAGATTTGTTTCGGGTTCGCGAAATACCGATTTCGTTTTAATTTGATATAATTTTAATTAAAGCATGGAAAAATATTTAAGGAGAGTCTGTCTGCTTTCAAAATTTGCCTTAATATAACCAAACAAGCCACGTTGACATCAAAAATCGTGAAATTGAGTTGACGGTTCTACTAGTTCTGAAAATATGAACTGCCTATACAACCCCTTCAAGAAATTAAAAATTCACTGAAATTAGTCACAATGCTGTCCTCTAGTGAAATATTACGACATACCTTTCAAGGAAAATATGTTGTTATAATTTTTTCTTGTCTTGGTTTTACCGAAAAATGTGTTGAAATTTTTCAACTATATCAATATATATTGAAAAATCCTTTTTTTGAAACCTTCATAAGTTATGGACCATAACACTCGAAACATAATTAACTGATTTCTAGCCAAAGTCAAAAAGGTCACTAACGTGATATCACTCAAACAAATTGTTTGATTGAAAATAATAACTAATCAAAAGTGCCGGTGATAAAGGGGGATAACCGTTGCTTCCTTAGACTCAAAAATGAATTTGTATTTATTGAACTTAGTAAGGATTTATTAAATGATTTTTATCGTGAAATAAAGAACATTTTGAGCAGATTCCTGGTATTTTAATTGCCATGCATCGCAATTCATTGTTAGACAAGCACTTTTCGATGGTTCCCGATTTTCCGACAAATTTAGGGGGTAGGTGTCGCTTTTTGGTACCTTTCAATCACGCCTCAGAACAATTCTAGGGCAGTGTGAGAGCTCGTTTGTAGATCTATCGTTCGTCTAACGATTACACATCTCAAACTCAACATTATTACATCACACCACCAGGTGCTGAGTCTATTCTTAAACACTAAACGGTTTTTTTTAAATCTATCTTATTTTTGACCCCACATACAAAGCGTCTTAAAATTTACACAAAGAAGCGGAAAAATGAGAACAAAAATATGATGAAAACCATTTTTTTTCGAATTTCGACCTTTTATTTTCTAGAATCACACTTGAACGCCAATTTTTCCAATTTTTCAACTTCAAACTTTATCTTCTTTTAGACGAATGTTTAGAATAGAGCCGGTTTTTTGACTGAGGTATGTAAATATAATGCCATAAATATAATGACGGTGAATTTTTGATAAATATTCTAGAAAATTGACTTGGAGTAAAACGAAAATAAAAAGTTCGTATAAATGGTCTGATCGGAACAAAGAAACCACCAAATTGAAGCTGAGAGTTCACTGATCAAAAAATTTTATTACGGCTAATCCAAATTTTGAACCAATCAGCGTCAAATTCGATAATCAGGTTTAACATTTTTGCTAAACCGATATAAATGTATCATAAATTAATTCTATAAAGGGCTCAAAAAAACCGACACCTACCCTTTTAAACGAAATAATTAAAAAAACTTTTGAATGGTTTTCACGAACTACTTAACTGCACATTAATGTAAATTAAAAGCTAGAAATAAGATTATTGT
Organism: Oikopleura vanhoeffeni; assembly: GCA_004367855.1. Classification (NCBI taxonomy): domain Eukaryota; kingdom Metazoa; phylum Chordata; class Appendicularia; order Copelata; family Oikopleuridae; genus Oikopleura; species Oikopleura vanhoeffeni. Next base: position 57,123 of record SCLH01000273.1, on the reverse strand, counting down.
TGATTAAGATGTCTGAAATAAGCTTATAATAGGGTTTAACCGTTTAACTTAAACGCCAAATTTTTGTTCAGATAGCAGACGAAGGCACTGATAATGCCGCACTGTTTGCGAATAATTAATACTTTTTTCCGGAAACTATTTCGGCTACTTTCGACGTTGGAAACTTTTAATGTTTTGAACGACAGCCCCATAAGTGGTCCCATTAAAGGGGTGATCGTCGCATTTTAAGGCGAAAACGAAGTTTCAATGGGAAAATGACGCAAAAGAACAAATCGTTGAACCAAATATAACCTTTTTCTGATATATTTGAACTAAAATCTTGCATTCTAAAAAAATATCGGAAGTGACAGATGGCTCGTTCAATAATAAACGTGCTCACACAACTGACGGATTTTTTGTTAAATGTATTTCCTCCCTGGTTTTTCAAGGAACACATTCGAAACTTATATGTATGTGCAGTTTAATAGTCTGTGCAGATCGGTATTGAGAGTTTTGTCAAATTTTCATGGATTTGGCTTCATAATCACTAAAAACCAGTATTTTCACCCTATTTTAGGAGTCTCATTCGAAATGTATCTCCTCCCTGGATTTGAAAGTCACACATCCGAAACTTATATGAAAGTGCAGCTGGATAGTCCATACAGATAAATATTGAGAGTTTTGTCCAAATTTCTTTCTCAGTTTTTATAAATCGTGGTTTTGTTTCCCAAAAATTGATAAATTTCTACTCATTTCATACAAAATATTTTTTAGACCCTCAAAAAGTGCTTTCCTGACCATGTTCGCAGATAAAAAGACTGCCCCTATACTTTTGAAAAAATAGCTCTTGATTATTGTTGATATTGCTTCTCCGGAACTTGACTCAGAAAATTAAAAAAAATTGATGTTAATTGCAGGAGGAGTAAGCTTCTTAATGTTTTTTCGGGAGGTTTATTCACGGTGAGTGCGTGGGCGTAGGTTGAATTGTATCATACTACAAGTAGTATTTGTATTATCTTCTAGGCTTGTTCTGCACGTTCAGAAAGTTTTTCTATACCACCTCTACCAGTTCATCAAGAAACCACGTATAAAAACTTCAAAAGCAGCTTAATCAGCGACAACCACTCCCTTAAGGGGGTTCTGGGTGCTAACACAGCAATTGCTTGGGAGTTTTTGACTGCTTTTTGAAGCATGATACATTTTGTTTGGAATGTGGGGAAGTAAACATAAAAAAAAAATTTGTTCCGTGAACACTGGTGATGATTTTACAAAATGTCAATTTTTATTTTGAATCGTAATAAGCTCGTAAAACACTTTACGAGAACGCTTTTTCTCAGGCCGTTTTTTGTCTTCAGCAGGATATTTCTCGCGAAGTTTATTTCCAAGTTGATTCAAACTTGCAAAATTAATCAGAAACATCGTTGACCACAAAACCTTTAAATTATTTAGAACAGATTACGTTTGGGTTATTCGTAATAATGAAAAAAGTAACTTTCGTAAAATGAAATATTTCCGTTTCATATTATTTAGATTATTTTTTTTGTTAGAACAGAAAATATAACGCACAAAAAAATACATAAAACGTTTGGATTTTATTTTTATCATTTTGAGGTAATCTCTCTTAATCATACGACAATAAAAGTTATTTAAGTTTAGTCATATTGACGAAGTAGGTTTTTATATTTGATACTTTAACCTAAGGGCCCGTCGAACTAATTATCTAGTTTCGAGCGAAAGTTTTTGGTTCATTTTGTCACTCGGATAAATTTAGTCGATCGTAATACACGGTAAATTAGATAATTTAGAGATTAAGGTTTCTTAACCTTACCAGTCCGATACTGGCATCAGATAGTATATCGAGAACTAATACTTTATTTTTAGATTTATCTGGTCTTGCAAGAAAGATTTCGGTACAGACAGCTGCCCTGCAAATCTTTACATCTTTGACCATTATACCTTACAAGGACGCCTCGGAGTTCAATCCTCAATATTCTTTATAAGAAATAAATTGAGGCCTGAAACTAGAATCCGTCCTTATAAGGCATTTTGGCCTCTTCTGCTTGAATACTGCACGCCCTGCATCTATTTAATAAACCTCATTCCAGCAGAACTGATAACGTCTTATTCCGACGAACGTTTCATACCGAGCAAATACAGTAATTCTAATTGCACATTTACGTGGTGTCTGAGTTTAAGTGTTGGATTTCGTTCCCGCGCCTAAAAATATAAATTTTAAGTTATAAACTTTTATTTGCATTTTTTGAATACTGTTTTGAGCCTACATTTCATATGTAGAGACAGGTGTTCTCACCTTTTTAGCCTACATTCCATATGTAGAGACCGGTGTTAACACCAAAATAAAAAATTGCCTACGTTACATACGTAGAGAGGTTATATTTACAAAAAAGACTTTTTTTTTTAAAACAATTTAAGAATATACGCAAGATGTAAGATAAACCGTGATAATTTTTGCTTTGATTGTGTTAAATAAATCAAAATTGAAAAATCTGTGTTAAATTACAAAGTTTGTAAGTATGGCACAAAATTGTAATCCTTTTGGGGTCCCGCAAGCCCATGACGGGGTTGAGCTATAATGGGTTATAATTTGGTTAATCGAGGTGATCATAGCGGCGTTAGTGGTCATTTTCTTAATACTGAAGATGAAATTTATCAACGTTTGAAAAACTATAAGTTTGATACGAATTATAAATGGTACGAGCTTCCTTTTTTATAGAATCACAATAAGATAAAGGGGATTTCGACTGATGACATAACCTTAGGAGTACCGGATTCGTAAGCGCAATTTATAGAATTTTCGAAAAATGATAGATATTTGGCTAGTCCAATCCACGATTTAACCGTAGATTTTGATAAAGCATATAGCAAAGTTGAAGAAAAATCTTCAGAAACTGTTAAAGCGAAAAAAGATGCTCAAATAAAATATTGTCAGTCAATTGTCAATTCAGAAACGCATTTTCATCAGATTGTTTCAGATAACCATAAAAGAGAGCATTCTGCAAGTACAATTAAAAAGGCCTACCATAAATTTTATAAAATTTTTTGGTGAGGAATCTTGTACGCATATTAATTCATTAGATGAATTTTTTGAACCAAAAGAGGTCAAAAATAGAAGAGATCTATTAACGCATGTTGCGAGCATGATCGGTAGAATTTCAACAAATCAAATTCAAATTCAATTTAATATGGGTTTGGTGATTAATTGGTCATCCATGAAGGCACAAAATTTGAGCCTTAAAGATTGTCCTACTGAAATTCCAAGTTCTATTAGATTATTCGGATTTTTGAAAAGCTCAGTAGAACTTTCGAAATATAATATAAGAAAACATCAAGTGCTCACCGCTAGAAATATTAAAGCAGCATGTCAATATCATAACAAACAATCAAAGGCCTGATTTCAGTTAGTATTAGTGTTGAACTTTAAAAAAAATACTTTCCTAGCTCAGTTTTTGATGCAGAATTCAATTTCGCTATCAAAATAACATTTTTGTACATATTTATGTGATATGCTATTTTTTGTTAAAACTCTCAAAAAAGGGTTCAAAGTTAAATTACAAAAAAAATTTTGCCGAAATTGATTTCTCAAGACCGATTGACTCAGGGATTGTATTTATTTGCTTAATTTATCAAAAAAAGGGAAAGATAATTTTTGCATGCAATCCAGCACCCAGAACCCTCTTAAGGGGGTGGTCAGGGTAAGCTTTTTTGGTCATTTTCGACTTTCTTTGATCGTCAATTGTGAGAAAACTAATATGACAAAAAATAAAATTGATGGTTTTGAAAACCTCAGACAATTTTACGCAATAATTGAATAGTCAAAAATATTTTCGTAATTTTCTTTTGGCAGAAGAGAGCAAAATATATTCAGAAAACGACGATTTTTCAAAGTCTATCTCCTCCGTCAATATTATATAAAAGTTAACTGAATTTCATCAACTAAATCAAAACTACTTTTCTAAAGAAAAAATGGTGTAAGTTTTTGAAATATTTCTCTAGAATGCTCTTGAGCGCCAAAATATTGAATTTTACTAGTTTTTCGAAATCTATCACCTCCGTGAATTTTCGACAGATTTTTTTTTTGACACGATTTATATGTTCTTTGAACACTTAAGAAAATAAATGGTGCACACATTTTTTTATGTCCATCTGGTTAGTAACAGGTGCACTTTTACGAACTTGTAAAATTTGTTTTTGCTCCAAAATATTCAAAATCAGAATTTATAGTGAATCGCCCTCTGCGAATTCATTTTTGGAAGTTTTAACATCGTATCTACTTTAGTTTTTACGTGAGAGTGAAATTACGATTTAATTTCAATGTTTATGACCTTTAGATTTTGATAAAGAAAATTAATTTTATTTTCATAATTTTCCTGGATAATTTTGTGTGATAGCATGTGTGAATAAAAACGTTTTAATTGTCTATAAAACAAATAAGCGATGTTTGTGCATGGTGTGAAAGCCTTATTTACATATTGACGAAGGTTTGAAGTTGACAAATAAATTTGTTCCGAATCAAAAATAAACAATTTCTCAGAAACAAAAGTTTTTAATAATTTTGAGTTATATGTTTTTGTCCTGTTTGAGGGTAAACTCGCTTCGTATACAAATATTGTGAATGAGGATAGCGTAGAAATCTTAAGGCGAATCAAAAAAGGTGGATGAGGATTTCTTATTATTTTATTGCTAATTCTAATTTTTATTTAATTTATTGAATATTTGGCTTGATTATTGATTTTTTTTATATCAATTTTCGATAGGAATGTGTGAAACTTGCAAAAAAAATTAATATTTTAAAGAAGATTCCCATGACGTTTTCACCCCTCGAAACACTATACTTTTAAAGGCGATAATGTTTTTTCCTATACGAAATAAAATATGATATTCTTCATTTAATAATATTTTTGATTGAGTATTTGATTTTATCTCGCACATTTGTTTAACCCTTGTGAGCATATAAAAAAAAGTTCCGCCAAGGCACCAGAGCCACAATTGTGGCTCTATCTTGGAATGTTGTTCACAGAAAGCTTAAAGGCAGTTGGAATTTTAATTTTGTCTGCATAAGGAAGTTGAAAGGTCATATTTTTGCATTCGACATTCATATTCTAGAATTTCAGTTTTGAGTTCTAGCAAAACTAGTGAGAAAAGCAAGGTGTACCATATCACGTGATACACGGTCACAGTTGTCTCTACAATTTTTATCTCTGTCGAAAACAACGGACAAGAATCGGGCCTACGTCATAGTTTTGTCCGCTTTGATTTATATTTCATACATCGAAAGTAATTTATAAAATAGTCAAAAATTTTGATTGAAAAATTCATGATTTTTGATGAAAAATGTTTATTTTTCCCTATAAAAGCAGATAATGGATTTTTTTTTCTATTTTCGAGTTAATATGGTAATGAAGTACAACTGTGGACAATGTTG
>SCLH01000273.1:31885-43289 GCA_004367855.1 Oikopleura vanhoeffeni | reverse complement strand
AATAGCGTATCACAAATAAAATAATGTTGACTCGACAGCGAAAATTTTCTCGAGGCTGGTTTTTTAGCAGCGTTATCGGATGTACCGGCTGGTCAAAATTAACCGGTAAAGTAAAGCTTCCGGTTAGTAAAAACCGAAAGTAATATTTTCCTCATGGTAATAATTGCTAGGCCACTGGGGATTTTTCGATTTCAAGTTGGCCATACAATAATTTCACCTGTACTAATACGTTATCGACCCTAACTAAGAAGAATATGACCATTAAAAATTTCTCAGACCACCACTAGGTGGCGTAAATTGGGTTTGAAATATCAAAAAATCCGTGATTCTATTGAAAAGTACCTTAGGAAAACCGTGGAAACGGTTCCTCCACCATGCTTATCAAACGCGAAATGAAAAAATAACTTAAAAAAATATCTAATTGTTTGTGGGATTTTGTGGTTTTTTTCTATAAAAAACTGAAAAAAAACTCCATAATTATTATTGGTGCTAAAATCTTGTCTCTACATACGATTTTTCAATTTTTCTTGCCTCAGCCCATAAAACTTATTATCTTTCTGAAAAATAAAAAAAAAAATCCATTTTCAACCAAAAAAAATTTACAAAAAATAATAATTTTTTAATAGTAAAGTTGAAGTGTGCCCTAGTCTTATTAGAGGTAATTTAGCAGACGCATAATACAATTATTATTATAAAGACAACCCTATCGGTCTGGTTTGTCCGTTTAAAGTCATACTACTGTCGCTGAGTTCAAACTTTTTTTCGAGAAAAAAAATCATCAATAGTTTTTCTGGTTTACCTGGATTTTTTATTTTTTAAAAAAACTTGAAAAAGTTAAATTTCAAGTGATGCTAAAATCAAGCTTTTGTATATGATTTGCCTAATGTTTGTTGTCGCAACCCAAAAACTTATGGTCTTTCTTTTTAAAGACAAAAAATATCCGAAAAAAATTTCAAAAAAAAAATTGATTTTTGTTCAAAAATTTCCAACCAAAAAATGTTTTAACTTTCGATTCCCACATTGGATTTCGCCAATTTTGATGTCAACGACTATACAATACTCGCACTCCGTAATATTTTTAGAATCAAAGGGAAAAATAGCTCAAAATCGGCCGAAAGCAGAATAAGAGGTTCTAGGTTTTTTTATTTAATTTGTTGAAAAATGAGCCCCAAATCGGCCGAAGGCCGATAAAGGAGGTATTATATTTATAATTGAATTTTGTTGGAAAATGAGCCCCAAATCGGCCGAAGGCCGATAAAGGAGGATACTATATTTACGAGATTTTATGTTTTAAAATTTGTTTAAAAATGGGCCCCAAATCGGCCGAAGGCCGAATAACGGGATTTTAATTTTAAATTTGTTTAGAAATGAGCCACCTAATCGGCGCGAGGCCGATAAAACGATATTCTAGGTCCTTTATTTAATTTTGTTGAAAAATGAGCTCCAAATGGCCTAAAAGGCCGATAAAAGAGATTCTAAGTTTAAAATTTATATTTTTTAAAATGAGCTTCTCAATCGGCCGAAGGCCGATAAAACGGAATTATATGTTTTTTATTTAATTTTGAAAAAAAAATTGAGAAATTTAATATGAGAACCCGAGGACTAAAAGGTCACTTTTCGCACCCTAAAACAGTTTTTTTTGAAAAAATCCTAGGTCTTAAAATGACCAGAAAAAAATTCTCTACAAGATAGCTTAAACACATTAAACCCGATTTTTTACTTTTGAAATTCCTTATTTCAAATCGTCAAAATCAAATTATCGATACCCGCTACAATATTATTGTACCATGTATCTGTAACCATATTGTACCATGTATCTAAAAATAATCTTTGAAAAATTCGCCTTTTTGTCCTTATATGCGAACGTGTTTCCCAAAATAACTTTTTTTAGCGGGGAATCTTGAGGTATACTATTTGCGTCGAGAATTGTCCCCCTATCTTTTGCTGTGAAAATTGCGTAGGTGTTAAAAACTCTCTCATAAACGAATAAAAATGTATACAATTGAAATATGGGTGTGTTGAAATCACACACATTGTCAGAAATACACTTTCATAATTCCATTATTGTAATTTACAACTTGTAAATGCAAAAAAAAATTTCAAAATATTTAGAACATAGTTTCATAGAAAATATTTTCCGCCTACACATTTTTCTATAGTTAAAGATAGGCTTTTTTAAAACGAAAAAAATTCCCGACGAAAATAGTATACCTCGGAATCTTAGTCATGGAATTTTTTACATTGCATGAAAAAACAAAAAAATATTTGTTTTCTGTCTATTTTTTGTACTTAGATAAAATCAAATGAAGAAAAATTTTATGGTTTGCATTTTTAAGGCAATTTCAAAATTAAAAGGGCTAAAGATACCTTTATTTTTTGTGTAGTGAAAATTATTATTTTGGCTTTTTTGTAATTTGACCCCAATAATACGTACCATATATAAAATTCCAGTTTTTTCTTCGCCTTTCACCATGCCAAACCATTGTTTATCTGATGGATTTTTAATATAATTTATTTTCCCGATTTCATCAGGCTTGCTTTTTTCGTAAAGTCCAGATATACTAGCAAGACAATTTTCTCTATTTATTCGGATATTCGCTGAGATTCTTGGATTATATGACAAATTCGAGTCAATTTCACCAAAATTTACTTCTTCCAGATTACCTGATTTATTTTTTTTAGCAAGAAGTAAGTCCGTACTTTTTCTAAGATGAACTCGAAGTCGCGATACGTTGGTTATCATTTCTGAATTCTCAATAGTTAAATAAAAAACTGGTTATGATTTACTTGTTTTTTAGAAATCTAGCAGAAAAGTATTTGAAAGCACCATAATTTACAGATATTTATAAAATCAATAATTGCCTTTAACGGTTCTCAGAACGTTAGAAAGCCACTTCTGATCTGATATCAAAAAAAAGAATTTGCCTAAAAGCGTGATAAAATGGGCGATTTTTTTTCTGTAAAATATTTTATGTTCAAGCATAAAACTTAAAAAAATATGTTTTGAATACTTTCCATGCTAAATATATTGCCGTCAATATAACGATATACGCCGAATTTGCCGGAAAAACCTACGCAATTTCACGATTTTTAGCTAAAATTCTTCCAGTGCCAATATCGTCGAATGTGCCAATATCGCCGAATTTGCCTCATTACTTTTTGACCGTCATGAATGACGTCATTTTCAGGATTGACACTCCCAAATATAGTCTTTTCAAGTTTAATTAGATTGCATTATGTCACATAATTTATGTGGAGTATCAAATTCTACGCATTTTGATGATTCAATTCATTCGAACCTATTGTGAAACTCCTTATAAAATCCAAAAAAAAATGACATATGACGTCATTTCGAACGCCTACGCGTTTTTTATTTTTTGAACAAAAAAGTTATTTTTGTCTCCATATCGCCGAATGTGCCAATATCGCCGAATTAGCCAATATCGCCGAATTAGCCAATATCGCCGAAATTTTTCGGCGATATTGCCCCCCTGTCAGGGATCGAAGTTTTCCGGGTCGAAATTTTCGACCCGGAACGCAGGTCGGTGCCGACCCGACCTGGAAAAGTAGCCGACCTTCCGACCCGCAGAAATTTTTCGGAAAAAACATAATTTTTTATGTAGTTTATGCTATAAATCGATCATTTTATTATTATTTTCTAAGTATTCCGAAAATTTATAGATATCACAGGGATCCGAGTTCTTTGGGTCAAAAATTTTTGATCTGAAAACTAGGTCGAGTCGGGGCGAAAATTTTTGACCTGGAATCTAGGTCAAGTCGAGTCCGCGCGACCCGGCCCGAAAAAGTACTTTTTTGTTAATAATTTTCTTTATTTCATATAACAACCTTTTCAAAAAAAAAAAAAAAAATTGTACAGTTTAAAATATGGACAGAGAAAAGATAATTTTACAGTTTTTATTTTGAAAGAAAAAATATGATATTTTTAGAATTTAAAACAAAGTAGTTTCAGAAACCATTTCTCATTTCATGTGGCTGACGATTATTCATTATCTGCTTCTTTTACAAATACTAAAATAAATGAGCTAAACTACAAGCCACATTCCAATTTCTCTCCTGTAACGATTTTTTAATTTGCAGGATTCATATAGTTTTTACCATTTGCATCGAAATTAAGTGAGGCATCGGGTGGTCCACTTTCCTCCTGAAAAAAAAAGAAACTCGATATATAGTCGATCGACATAATTTCTAATGTTATTTATGTTACAAATTAATCATTTTATTATAATTTTGGTAATATTTTGAAATTATGAATATTGCTTGGAATTTTTGCTCAGTCAATTTTTGACCCTTTTTAGTATTTTTTCAATTTGAATGATTTCAGAAAATTCGTTATTTTCATTAGTGTGAACGCGATTGAGCCAACTCAAATAATGAAAGTTGTCAGAAGAAATTATTAAAATTGTATATTATAATATATCATAAATATATTTATGAAATGTTCCTTGAACGGTTTCACGTATGATAAAATTCAAAAAATGTGATAAATGTCACCGGAAAGACATAAATTTTTTCTGCGAAACATTGAATTTGAACTTTTTCATTGAAAAATCTGTCTTTGGTCTTAAATTCTAGAACTTTACGAATGTCTACAGTAGGTTTTTCTATGTAGTTCATACGCTTTGAACACCTATAAGACAAATTTAATTTTCCCAGCTGTGCAAAACAACGTTTTTCGAGAAATTATGAATTTTAATTGAATTTAAGAATTTTCTACTGTAAGGTATTCCTTGCACACTTTTCGTTCTGGTCAGCTACAAAAATGTGATAAATATCACCGAAAAGAAAAAATAGTTTGGAAACATTAAAATTTTGGAACTTTACGAATGTGTACGGAACGTTTTCTATATATTGAATGCACCTGAAACTTTCAAGATTATAAGCATTTAAAAATGATACTTTTCAGCTCCGAAAACACAAAAAAATGAAATCTTTGGTGTTCAAAACACCGTTTTTTTAAATAGATGACGTTGTATTTACTTCCAGAATTTTTTACGAGAGCTTTGCAGAAAATATATTTGTGAAATTTTTTTGAAAAAACTTCAATTTTTGCAAGTAATTTTTGAGAAGAATCTTTTATTTTCGAAATAAAATCTTAAATTTTAGAAAATTTTCATACACCACCTTTTCAAACGTCCTGACAACAAACGTACTGACAGTTTCTCAAACGTCCTGACAAAAATTTCAAAATGATACATTTTTTCCAAACGTCCTGACACTTTTCGATTTTTTTATGGAAATAAAACTGTGTTTTTAAATAAAAATTAACTTTTGTTATGAAGAAACAGCTATATTTACTGTTCACAATAGATAATTATGTTATAAACAGGGGTTTATCAGTTTTATCGTGATTTCAAACATGTACTTATCAATTTATGTACATGTATGTCGACAAGTTTTGTCTTTTTTTTACACTTAAAAATTGTCAAAATAACAAAAATTGGCAATTTTTAATGTTATTCGGAAATTTATGTTATTTATTTATATTTTTTGGGCAATGAGTCCCAAATCGGCTGAAGGCCGATATAAAAGAATTTTATGTTATTTGTTGGATTTTTTTGAAAATGGGCCTCAAATCGGGCAAAGGCCGACAGAAGGCGTTTTATGTCATTTATTTAATTTCATTAGAAACAAATTTGAAATCAGCCGAATTTAGTATGATTAAAGTTCTTCAGTTATAAAAAAAATAAAGGTTTTTTGGAGGTTTTTACGGTTTTCAGACCCCCAAAAAACATGCCTCCATGCATAAATTGGGAATTCCATATTGTGAACCTTAATTTCTCAAACTATACGATTGTCCAAACAGCATAAACTAAAATTTTGATTTCGGCCAATCAGAAAGACGAACCGAGAAGTTTAAAAACAAAAAAAATTGCCGACCCGATCGACCCGACCTGGGTCGAAAAAATTTTTCGACCTGACGAAAAAGTAACCAGGTCGACGCTCGACCCGACTCGACCAGGAAAATTTCCAAATAAAATTCGACCCGACCCGACCTGGTGAAATTTTCAAAAAATCCGATCCCTGCCCCCTGTATAGAATAATAACTGAAACAACGAAATAATACAATTTATATGGAATTTTTATAATGATATTTATATTCAATATTTAAAGGAACCGGTCCTAAAAAGGCGACGGGATTTTTCGCTTACCAATTTATTTCAAAAAATACATACAAATTTTTTATGCTAAAGATATCTCCATCAAGTTTCGCATTTGGAAACAAAAATTTAAATTATATAATATAATTTATATTTATTGTAAGCCAATATAAGCCATTTCATGAAAACTACCTATCAGAAAATTTTTTGGATAAAATAGAGTCTCTTTAACTAAAACAAAACTCAACTTTTGTGCGGTTCACTTCTCGAATTCAATTTCGCGTACATTGGAGTCAAAATATTTAAGTTAAGTTATGGTTCTGTTAAAGTTGTTCCAGTTAGAGAGACCTCGCTGTAAGCGAAAAAAACCCCTGCCAAAAATATGACATAAGCATTGTTATATGAAAAATATATGATATTTATAAATAAAGGAAGAAAATGTAAATACAGAAATATAAGTTAGTACAGAAGTTCCAAACGAGGTAAAGTTGGATATATTTTCAAGATAATCTAAATTTAGCATTGACGAGATTTTTAGCGCTATCGAAAGAGTGATTTAATTAGAAACATTTTATCAGCGATGTCTTGACGGATTTTGAAAATTTCAAAGGATCTTGAATCATTTAAGATTCTTGATATAAAAGGTTTTGAGACATCACATGCAAATTTTTGATGTCTTCAGTCGTTCAGCCTACGCAATTTTTCATCAAAATTCCATCAAAGTGACCGAAAAAAAAATTTAGAAATTTTTTTTCGGAAATTCAAACTTTTTTTGTAATTTATAGGTTAATGTTTTTGTGAAGCGATCCGTGTAATAATAAAAAACAATGAATAATAAATCAACCTTTAAAGCGCCTTTCTAAGCCCAAAAGGTTGTTTTTTAATACTCAAATTGTGACCACTAAGTGGCTCCAAAAAAAAATTATTGTCGAAATCTTTTTTTTATACTATTATAATAATGTGATGTGTACGTGAGATGAGGAGACAGTCGAGATTTCCCTTCAAAAAACCTTCTCGAAGGTTCGATTATGGTAACCAGGATCCAAAAAATATTATCAGGGTAGTAGATAGTTTAACCCTGTTAACTCAAAGAATCAGTGCTGAGGGGTTTAGTTTTGCAGATAAATCTCCTGGTACTGATCCTAACAATACAAGGTTTAAGGGGGTTGGACATGCCAATTTTGTTTCACAAAAAGTGTCTTTGTTTGATAAATTGAACAAAAAATATCAATTCTCGGTAAATCGGGCCTGGTAAATCGATTGCGACCAATACAAAATCGATATTTCGACCTCAAAGTCTATTTTTGGAGTTTCATTCAAAATTCGCGTATTACAGAAATATTAATAAAATTATGATATAAATGGCAAAAATGAATTCTCCATGAAAACTAACAAAGAAAAATATGCTTTCAAACTAATATCTTCTTTATTGAGAAAAACAAGGCTTCTTATTATTTGTTATGCGATTAACACGGTACTTTTCATAATGAAGCAGCGCGCTTGGTATCTGTGATCAAAAGAGATGAACGCGAAGTGACACAAATTCCATACCAACATTTGTGAGCATTTTATGCGCTTAATCTTTTCGTTTTATTCAAAAACATTTACAATATTAAATAAGAGAGTTTTTTGAACTTTACGAAATTCGTTTTTTTCATTTTTACGAATGACCGTTAACAAATTATTTCTTGTCTTTTTGATGGTCGACAACTTTGTTCCGTGTTATTTTTGAAAGTTTCAATCAATTTGGATAATTTCTGCTCGAGTTTTTTGCTGCTGGAGAGAAATTGTGCGTTTTCAAAATCGTTTTCGTAAAATGCTTTACGAGTTTGTTACTGATTTGAAAATAATTTCAGATATATAAAAATTATAAACAGTGTTTACAGAACAAAAATTTTTTCCATTTTTACGTTTGATCATTTTAATCACAAGTTATAGACCATTCAAAAGTGTTGAGAAAATACCCAGCAATTACAACAATTGGCATATCCAACCCGCTTAAACTTTAACTAGTGGTTTTAAAATAAATGTCACGTNTTCTATGAAAAATGCGTACCGATCGCGCTAAAAAACATCGCCATTTTTAAAAGAAACTTCAAGTTACACTATCTGCAGTTTTAAAATGTAGCGTATAATATTTTAGCTGGCCTTGTTCTGTCCAAATAAAAATTCGTTTTGTTCTGGGGTCATATTGCACCTGACTAACAAGTTCATCGCCAAAAGGAATCGATATAGGATCGTTTTTGAATGTGTGGGAGTTAAACGCATACTACAAATAAACCATGAATAAGACTAGAAAAAATGAAAGCCGAAATTTTACATTTAAAACCAACTTCAAAGAAATCGATTTCTTATTGTAACAGGTTGACAATTGTTCAGCTATTTAGCAATTTAAAATTCCCTTAAAATTTTTTTCTAAAAATGTTATCTTTTAAATTAGTAGAATATCAATAAAATACTTTTTTATGCTTTTGACTTTTAGCGCAATTTAATTGTAAATTTATCCGATTTTAATAAAATACCGTGCATTTGATGTGAAATGGTATTCAACAACAGATCAACCGCAAAATTTAACATTTACCAATTTCAAAATCTAAGAACTAGTCTTTTAGATTATATAATATAATATTTTTAAGAATATAATTTATATTCTTAAAAATATTTATTCAAAAACTAATTTGAAATTCAAGTGATACTCCGATGAAATAATAAAAAATTACCCAAAAGATAAATGAGTCATTCTTCTGAAACTGGTTATTTTTGTGTTAAATACGAAAATATTTAAAAACTTTCTACGGAAAGCAAAGTTAAAGAGTTCTAGAATCATTAATCAGACAAAAAATAGTATCCAAATTTATATTTAAGGGGGTAGTCGTCGCAAATAGATTTCGCTTATGAGGAGGTGGTCGTCGCATTTTAAGGGGTTTTCGATAGCCAAATGTCGCACAACGCACAAATCGGTGACCAACTTTTACCTCTCTTTGATATATTTAAACAAAAATCTTGCATCCTAAAAAATAATCCTAATTAACGGATGGCTCGTCAAATCAGAAACGTGCTTACAAAAGTAACGGAATTATTTTTTCAAAATGTATCTCCTCTCTGATTTTCAAGGTTCAAACAATGATTCATGTTTTAAATTAACCGGACAGACTGAGCAGACCGCCAAGTCAGTTTTGGGGAAAATTCTTTAATTTGGCTTCAGAATCACCAAAACATATTTTGGACCAATGTAACTAGAGCAAAATACAGTTTTTTGGTGATTCTGAAGCCAAATCAAAGATTTTTCCAAAAACTCACCTTGCGGTCTGCCACGTTCTGCCCGGTGAATTTAAAACGTGAATCATTGTTGAACCTGAAAACTCAGGGAGAGATACATTTTGAACAAATAATTCCGTCACTTTTGTAAGCACGTTTCTGATTGGACGAGCATCCGTTAATTTGGATTGTTTTTTAGGATGCAAGATTTTTGTTTAAATATATCAAAGAGACGTAAAGTTGGTCCGACGATTGTACTTTTGCGACAATTGGCTATTAAAAACCCTTAAAATGCGACACCACCCTTAAAAGTTGACTCCATACTAAATCAGCCAAAAAAATGACAATGAGCTTGTCTAAAGATTTTTTGATTCCAAGTTAACAGCTAGAGGGCCTCAAAGACCAAACTTAAAAACCTATCTCCTCCTTAAATACAAATAGACCAACCCAATTTTCGGCTATGCTGAAGTACAAAAAATACTTAACTTTAATTCGAAGAGAAAACTTACTGAAAAAATACAGAAAATACCTTCAAAATAAAATTGACGCTATACACACACGGATGTATATGCAGGAATTCCAAATTAGTGCTTGATTTATGCTCTACAATATGCTTGTAATTGAGGCTTCCAATTATGGAATTGTTCATCTGCTTCTAGAATTATTTTATTTGTATCTGGGAAATTTTCCTTTTTATAGATATGAGTCATAATGCTGCTATTGGACCGGAAATGACCATCTCAAAAAATTCTCTCTTATTTTTATAAAAACTAGAGTCAAACCTCCTGCTAGCGAGTTGGGAATTCGGTGATAAAAATCCTTTCGCTTTTGATTTCAAATTTGATATTCTTAATTTTAAAATATCTATATGATGATCACTATATATAAAGCATGTTATCTTGAAATTTATTGGCAAATAACCACTAATTTTGATTTTAATCAAGAATTGGTAGGCATTGCGAAGAGGTTACGGCATTTCGTATAAATCTAAGAGTTATCTTAAATGATGATCTTCTTGATAACCAATCAGAAGGCCCGATTAAATAAATCTTTAAAATATAGAAAAAAACTTCAAAATATTGAATATCCTCCGAATCAAAGTTAGATATTTCGTACTGCAGCCATAGTCGAAAAATGGTTTGACATATTTGTATTTAAGAGGAGATAGGCTTTAACGATGTGGTCTTTAACCCTCTAGGATAACTTGTAATCAAAAATCTAGACCAAGCCTCATTGTCCATTTTTTTGGCCGATTTAGTATAGTTTCAACTTTTAAGCGAAATCTATTTGCGACGACTACCCCCTTAACAATTAAAATACTAAAAATCTACTTTCTGTCATTATAAATTCAAAAGGTTAACCTTTATGACCAATTTCTGCGTCCTTTCATAATGTCTTATCCCATAATAAACTCCACATGCTGTGAAAGAATTAATAAGCCAATTTCTATGCAAGGTCGAATGATAAGTTCTCCTCGGTTCCAATGAATAAAGATCTAATCTAGAAAGAACAATATTTCCATGAGTGTCATTTTGGCAATAAGAAACCCATAACCCAGTCTCGTCGATAGCTAATTCAACAGCACCAAAGTGACCACTTTCGTAGGCACATTCTTCACCAATGACTGCCCGAGGTAGCTCTTTTTGCTTGCGCATTCGTTTTGCAGAAAATTCATACCTGAAATATGAAACTATTTTCAGAAGAATCGAACATGAATTTTGTAGAACAATGCGTAGGCGGTAAATTTTGGATTTTATTCGAAATTTGTTTGAATTTGAACATGAATTTTCGGTCATTTTATAGAAAAATGCGAAGGCGGAAAAGAGTGAATATATTTCGAAATTTCCGTGAACAGCATCGAACCTGAATTTTTGCTCATTTTGTAGAAAAATGCGTATTCGGAATAATTTGTATATTCATAAAAATTTCTCTGACCAGCATCGAACATGATTTGAGATATTGAAATAATGGAGCTAGAGAGCTGAAATTATAAGCCAAATTGTCGGCATAAAAAACGGTAAGGGTAC
>SCLH01000273.1:6149-31848 GCA_004367855.1 Oikopleura vanhoeffeni | reverse complement strand
GTTAAGCTCTAAATTGACCACGAAAGCCGCTAGAGAGCATAAACGCGGGCCATGTGCAACCTCTAAAAAATGAGGCTACGGGGTAAATCAGTATCGGAAAAGCCGAAAATGACCGTAAAAACTTGAAAATATTCCCACAAGAGCCGCTAGAGAGCAAAACGCTCGCTATATTCGGGCTCTAAAAAATAAAGAGCAGGATGTAAAATGATTCCAGAGAAACNAGGTACGAACAAACAATGTGTATAAATTAACTTTATGGCAAAGGTGAAGTTTCATCTTAAGGGGGTCGGTGCATTTTGACAGATTTGCACTTTTCTCAATATTCTTTCTCATGACGGTGAACTTTTTGCCACTACGGAATTTTTGAATAAAATGATTTTTGAATGTAAAGTGGCACCTTCGAGCTAAATTTTAAGACTCAGATTATTTTAGATCTGTAATTTTTACTTTATAAATCTCATTTTGAAAACACACTTTATTAATAAGAAACCGGAACAACGGTCTTGACAACCGAGTACATTTCATTTAAAGGTTTCATACTATTTCTACGTCAAAATTGAAAATTTTTAAATCCTCAAAAAATTTGAAGAAAAAAAAATTTTGGTACATCGTAGGAAATTTTTTTTCATTAGATGAATGAAATAGATTGAATTCAGTGGTCAAGACGGCTTAACAATTGGGCAAGTTTGAGTTAAATAAAAAATTTTAATGTCTGATTAACGAGAGCTTCATTCGATTTCTCTCAAACCGTAGTTTCGTTGCAAAAATTATAATTCAGAGTAAAAACAAGACTGAAAAAACAAAACGAGGACATATTTTAATAAACAAAAACTGGCATTTTTTATATTTTCAGCTTATGATTCCAGAAAAATAAGTTTGAAAATTTCGAAGAAAAAACAAGGAAAATTTTCGAAATATTTCCAATTATTTTTGACCTAAAATCACATAACCATGTCATATGATTTTCAAATACCGTTTTCAAATACCGTTTTCAAATACAGTATAATATTAAAAATACGAGGTCACTCACGCGAAAAGTTAAAGTGGCCATTTGGAAAAGTGTTTTTCGTTGATTTGAAACAAATATTAAAAAAAATTTTGACCTAAAAATAAGGCTTTTTAAAATTTTCTTAAAATTTGTCGAATCAGAAAAGTTTCATTATAACTCAAAACATACTGAAGGGGGTTCTATAGGCCAGTCAGACTTTTTTCGAGGCCCATAACTTTTTATTGCTACATAATAATACCATAAAAACTCTGAGATGATAATTCATAATCTCGTGAACAACTTTTGCTAAAAATTTCAAGATCGAATTCACAACCAACCGATTAATGAGGTTAACCGGGACCAATAATTTTTTTGAAGAAGTCTTTGAGAAGTCCGGGAGTCGAACCAAGGTAACGGGACGATCGTCGAGTATCGCTAACTACTACGCCAGCTGCTCAAATAACTGACTAGAATATGTTGATTATGGCGCGAAACCTTTCACCCCAACACATACGCACACATTAGTTGTGAAATAGCATGGCAGAAAAAATGACTGCAAGCGTTTTTCGATTTTCATCCTCTTAATGTCTTGATTATGCCGAAAAGGCCCTTTTTTTGCTATTTTGGCCACAGACAGCGATATTTTTTTACAAGTTATTTACAAAACTATTTTTACATGTGTCACATTTTATTCTGACAATTTGGAAGAAAATGACTGCGCTCGAATTTCCAATGTCAGTTTTGAACTCCCAGGAGGACAATTTGAAAACTATTTTTGAATCTCAATTAATCCTATTGCGTTTTGAATGGCATCAAACGAATCGAAAGCATCACTTTTCTGGAATTGACATCATTAACTTTGTTCGAAACATCTTTAGTTCTAGCGCTAGAGATCAAAACATTCTTGTCATTTTGCAATACTAAGAAAAATTTCGAAATAATTTCAGAATAATTTTTACAATTTTAATTTCTCCAATTATTATTTTAATTAACAAGCCACGCGGAATTCAAAAATGAAAAAAAATAAAGTCTTTACCTATGCTAGATCCGAAGATAAAGCCCACCTTTAGAACCCCCTTAAGAAGCAATAATTGGACAATTCTGTACTTATAAAAATTGCCTGGATCATAAAAAATCACTTCGATAGTAAATTCAGAAGAATATATAAACCAAGTATTAAGTTTTTCTTCATGAGCCCATATCCGTATCGGTCAAAATGCACTGACCCCCTAAAGTTAATTTCCATCGAAAGAACAAGAAATTTAAAATTTGATGAAAAATGAATTCATAAAAGGCATCAACACCAATAACGCCGCTCATCGATCTGCATGCGATATCAAAATCATACAATACGTGCTATCAGTACTTGCTTAATGAACAAATTTAAGAGTTCAAAAAATAACAGATAACACTTGCTTATGCTGTGAGTACTTATGATGGTTGTCAGTGACAAGTTTTTAGTGTAACTAAAAGAACAATTTATAAAAGCTGAAAATGAATATATTCGATTGTGACACTGTTTTTCATACTATTACCTGTCAAGTAGGGCGAGTCGATCGGAATAAGAGTCAATGCAATCGTACTTTTCTATCTAGATCGGGAAGAAATCTGTGGTTGTGATGAAGAGTTCTTCGACTAAATGTATTTTGACTATATTCCCAAATAGTTCGATGTTGAAAAACTTCAAATCAGAAAATACATTTTTTTCTGACTATCTGTGATATTTATTCTTGGAAGTGGCAGTCGAACATATTACAATTGCAAATAGAGTCTGATTTTATAGAGTCCCATTTAAGAATATTATATCCTAAAAATGGGTTCAAATTATTTCAGGTGCCGCTGTTAAATGTTATCCAGCAGCAGACAACATCATCGGCAACAATAAAGATGAGATAGCGTTTTCTTCTCAAGAACGGCAACAGAGCTTTATGATACAGAAGATTTTAATAAATGATTGGACACCACTTGGAATAAAATTAAGAAGTTGTCAAAGTGAATAGAATAGCGCTTTAAATGGATACGGAATATTTCTGCGAGCTCGATATTGCCGGAATAAACCTACGCAATTTTACAATTGGATAGCTAAATTTCTCTCAGTGCAAAATGAGTCATTATCGCCATATCGAAAAACCTGGCCTAGTGTAATTTTTATGTCATAACAACATAAAAAATAGACGATTGACATAAAAATTACACTAGGCAGGTTGTTCGATATAACTGTATTTCAAGATTAAATTTCCAAACCAATTTTTATTGATCAGAGCCTATTGTCCAACTCTTTCTCACATTATGACGTCATCCTGAACGCCAACGCATTATTTAGTTTTAATAACTATCTATTACTGTCCCCATATCGCCGAAAGAAATATCCTCAATATATTTCAATTTTATATTTTAATTCATAACAGACTTCGAAACTTATGATTCGTTTAAACTTAAGCCATGAAAGCATAAGCGGAATGTTCCAAAAGAATACATATAAGTTATATTATAAGTTCTGATCCTTTTCGAGTCTATCAATCTCAGTCCAATGATACCGAAACCCCTTCGAAATGAGATAATTATTCACCACCTAAATTTTTTTTGGGCATTTTTTAAACGTGTTATGTTTATATGATATAACATAACACGTTTAAAAAATGCCCAAAAAAAATTTAAGTGGTGAATAATTATCTCATTTCGAGAGGGGTTTCGGTATCATTGGACTGAGTATTGATAGACTCGAAAAGGAACAGAACGGTCGCCAAAAATTGAATCATTATATTAATTTGATTTTTCGTAGAAAGTTTTTTTGCGAAATAAATTGTAGCCTACAGTAGGTTTTTTCGTGAGAAATTGAAGAATGGTTGGGGGAATCATATGAAGGTGATATGTGATAAAAAGATATGTGATAGTAATTTTGAAAGGTGTGCTCCTTTTCTTGAATATTCTTTATATCGATTATCGCGGACGAAACAGATTACTGCGCCTTAATGTTTTAAACAACCTAGCGAGGTTTTCTTGCCGGCTTAACTTGTTAGGCGTTTTCAGGGTAAACTGCAGGAATGGGATTGCGGATATCTCTTATGCAAAAATAATAAGAACAAATATCAATTAAAAAGGGGGTTTATGTATTGGAGGGGTTCTTCTTGTTTTCCTCCTGAAAACAGACTAAAACATCTGGGAACAAAAATCCCAGAGAAAGTATGAGCCGCGCGAGGCGGTGCAGCTTACAGTTTAGCGGGCGGCTCAGAAGGTAAGTTTTCGGCGGGAAATATTTGGGTTTTAAACCCAAATATAAAGTATATTATAAATTTATAAAATAAAGAGGGAAAATCCCCACTTTCTTGACTATTTTTGTATTTGACTGATGTAGTAGGACGGACTGAATATTGTTAACAAAAGTTTTGACAACTAATAAAGTAACCTTATCGATCAGTCCTGGGACGAAACTATTCATAACACAAACATTATGCAATTCAACAAGATATGGAAACATTTGTGCTCAGCGAGTGTCCCACATTTCTGAAGTTCATTAACGTTCTCAACACGATGAGGACGTGGTTGACCCATCCAAAGACATACTGGACCATCTTGCGAAAATTACAACACTAATAAAGGGGTTGTTGAGGCTGTTGAATGATGGATGGACAAATCGCAGTCAAATGTTTTGACTTCCAAGTTATCTTGATAAACTCGCAGTCGAAATAGACAAAAATCTCAAAAAATCCCCAGTCAAAATTCTAGAAAAATGTAAAACCCGTATTTTTCCTGCGCATCATCCCTATTTTTTGACACAAAACATTTTCCAGTGCCGTAAGTGTACAACAATAAGCGTTTTGTGTACACGAAAATATAAGTTTATCTTGAATAGTGTTAGATTTAGGTAAGGGTAAACAAACGTTATTTTTTCTGTGACATTCGGAGCAATTCATGGCTTTCTGGGGCCAAAATCGAAATTATGAATTTTTATTTCTTATTTAGCAATAGTTTGATTTTTCTCAAGATAAAAGAGTATTAAAAAACTGTGTTTTTTTTTAGATTTTGGGTCGAAGCTTACAAAATAACATAAGGGTGCCGAAATCATCGTTATGAATAGAATCTGTTTTCAATAATGTCGAAGACTTTTCCGAGGACACATTTTATAAGCTATTCGTCTGATTTTGAAACTCTCGAAGATCACGCAGCGTGGGTTCACGCATTGGAAACTAATTTTTAGACCTCAAGGTCATGTTTATAAAGTTAGCAATAGCACAAACTAATACTCAGTATGGACTGTTCCCAAAAAAGTTATTAAGTGAACTGGTAATTCTAACTCTAGACAACTTTATAATACAATTCGAAATGCTAGAAAGCAAAATATTTCTGATTAAATTTTGGGCCGGTGATTTATTTTGGCTTTCGGATTACAAATCACGGGCTTCAAAATAATTTTTGCAATCATTTCATGTGAGAGATTTGAAGATTTACGATATTATAGGATTTCGGAGCGCACGATTTAAAAAATATTAGAATTATTAAATACTAAAAGTTCCAATAATTGTCAACAATTCTTGGCTTTTTAAAAAAGCTCTGAGACGAAAAGGGGGGGGGGAGAAAGACGAGCGCTTTTCCGTCACGGTCGCCAGGGGTTCAGACGAGTAAATTGTTGATGTTGTTAATTTCTCACTCGAGATGTTTACACAATTCAAGCATTAAGCGTCAAACAGTTTGAACATCGTCGTTTCAACAGTGTTTTTATTTGTTTAATTGGGTTTTTATCAATTCAACTGTACGCCCAAATTTACGCACCAGAAGATATAAGGATTTAATACAATGATGAACAGATAATATTCCATTATCATACCTTTGTAGATATCCGGCCCTTACTACTGAAAACAGCACTACGTATGCTAATCAGGACCGATATTATACGAAAGTGTGATAAACAAGATATGTTGCTAATTCGACAAAAGATTTTCTGGATTTCTTGCATTCTTCGTCCGGGTCAATTGCTTTATTTTCTTCTTCACCGAGCGTTATTATTTGTGAATCCCTTTCCATTCAACGAGTGTTGAACTTCAACTAACTTGCTCCTCCACCAAATAGTCTCCGTTTCGATTTAAATTGAGCTTTTTTGGAGTTTATTATTTCATCGTCCTTTTCTCTAAAGCAATTTTAGCGTTTTTGATCAATTCCAGTTTCAAAGCTCGCTTATTTTTTTAGCATTCAATTGCAATCTTTAAGCCGCGGGAAGCCCTGATCTTTGTGGGCAATATATGCAGATTAATATTCTATTTATTTACCTTTAACATGACCTCAATTTGAGTTAACGTTGTTTGATAACAGTTTTAAAGTGAACTAATACGGCCTGAGTTTCTTCGTTGTGAAATTTGCTTTTTGTGGCCGCAAAAAATAGCTGCGTGATGATTGGTCAAATATCGCAAAAACGGCAAGTGATCTGGTTGGTTCATCTAGGTTTCATGCGGTAAGGGAAGAAAAAAGCAGTAAACAAGAAAACTCGAAGCTGTATATTTTTGAAAAAACAAAATGTATCCTTATTACAGATGTCAAACGAATTACATTTAATTTGAAACCGTTTATTATGAGATATTTTTGGAAACAAGTAAGTTTTAAAATTTTTCGATTAGCGTTTTTATACTGCTAATTATGAGAATTGGGTCAGTTGGAAAAACTGGGGCCGTCCAGAGGTTACGAAGAAGGAAGATATCATTTTAGCACCCCTTAAAAAGCTTTTAGAACTTTTATAGCGGCGATTTAAAACAGATATTAACATGCTTAGAAGTGTGATAATAATGTCTTTCCGGGGTGCAACATAACACCTTTTTATGTTGTAATGTGCATCTGTTGAATGTTACTTTTTAACTATAATAGACAAGTCTGTAGATTTGGAGGTTTTCCCCTTGTAAAATAGTATCAACTAGAAAAGAGTTGGATTTCAAACAACTGCGATATGCGTGCATGTAAAAAAAAATTGTCTTATTTATAACACTTTATTTTCTTGAACGACGTCTTTTTGAATAACCACCAAGTTAAACAAATTTAATTTTTTTTTATTTTCGAGTTTCAGGCGAACTTTTGCCAAAAACATGTTTAGACGCGTTCTGTTATTTTGAAACTCCTAAGAGTTGACCTAGAGGGTTCAGCGCCCGGAGAAATGTATTGAGGATTTATTATGACATCGGCTCAGAGACTTCAGTTCGCGCGACATGACAACAACAA
Source organism: Oikopleura vanhoeffeni (assembly GCA_004367855.1). NCBI lineage: Eukaryota > Metazoa > Chordata > Appendicularia > Copelata > Oikopleuridae > Oikopleura > Oikopleura vanhoeffeni. Next base: position 24,659 of record SCLH01000273.1, on the reverse strand, counting down.
TCGTCCTCGACGATTTTCCTCGCTGAAGCCTTTTAAAAAGCCAATAATTGATCGTGAACAATGGTAATTGGACTTTAGTCAAATGTCCGATCTTTATTTTTACAACTCGCGACTTGATAAAGAACAATGATTAAACATATATTGTCAGGCCCTCGAAATTAATGTATAGCAATTATTGGTCTTCCTTTGGTGGAAGCCCATAAATTGTCTCGTTATTAGTTAGCAAACGATATGAAAAAAAAGTCCTAAAGAAATTTTTACGTAATTTTCATCTTATTCCGGTTTTATTGACATGACATAAATATCATAAACAAAACACCTAATAGTCGCTTTTTAAAAAAATGACCGGGTTTATTTTCATTTACTACATAATCGGACAGGCAATGAGCTCAATACACCCCTGAAAAGCGTACCGCTCCGATCAAAAAGGAAATAAAGTGAAGTTCTATAATACGGGGAGAGTCTGCGGATTCTGATACGTGACGAACGACGTGGCCGCTTGGGTACTAATTTTCGGAATAAAATTGGAGTCACTGAAAAAAAAATCAAAACGACAACGATGGTGAGCGATTGAAATTGCAAGAGGATTGGCTCAAATACGGAGAAAAGAATTATCACGGGATATTTTATGCCGTTCTTGCTTTCTAGCTACAGAGTGGAGATAAACACAGATGTAGAAGATACCGAATAGTCGAAAGAGACTGCGAAACATAGAAGTCTTTGGAACTACCACATAGAGTGCTCTGGGAAATTCCAAAACGTCTTGGTAGATAAAATTTAATTTGTTCCCTCAGGAAACTTCGATATTGGGAGTAATAAGTGAATGGTGTGGGTCTGTTATTAGCTAATTCGGATAACCTCATTGTTTCCGTCAACAGTTTTGGAACGATCATATGTTGCTCATGTTTGAAAGATTTGTTATCAAGCCTTTAACCTTTAGGGGGTGAGGTAGTATTTGATTTTTGACATTTTTGAGGGGTGTAGCGGGGTAAGTCGGCTAAACTGATGAACGGTAAGAACCGTTTCTCTCAAGATACATGGATGAAGAGGATCTTATCGGCGGTGATCTCTGCGAGGTAGTGCGGATTAGACAGATTTAGGTAGACACTGCCACCAACATCTGGTTAACCGGGCTTAAACAACGAGGCAGGCTTCGCAAAAGGGGATGCATCCCCCTCCTGATTTCCATCCCGTAGGTCCCGTTTAAATCCCCCAAAACGGAATAAACAACGGGATAGGGATGAAGGGATAGATTTATCCCCTTTTATCCCGGTCCGGGATATGCCCTTTCCCTTTTTATCCCGGTTTTGTAAAACGAATAAAATGTTAGCATGCAGAACGGAATTACTGGGGGAGCATCTTGAAGGTAGAATTTTTGCGGTCATTTCGATCGACTCCCGGTTTATTCCCTTTTCCTATCCTATCCCTTTTGGAAGCCCTGAAACACGAGTCCTCAGCTTTTTTCGAAAGAAACAAGGATCCTCTAGCTTCAGATCGGAAGTTTTTCCGATTTGTGAGAATCCGGAAAATTGTCTGATTTTAGTGAATGGACCATTTTTTTGTGTTGCCGTCAGGGTCCCGCAATCTGGTTGAATATGCGAAAAATGTGTTTTTTTCGACGGTTTTGATACAAGGCTTTTGGAGAAGTACTTTGGGAAGTACTTTTCTGAATTTCGGCCTGATTGGCTGTTAATCGACAAAAAAAGTGCGCGAAATCCACAATTTTGAAAATAATAGTGAACATTTGGAAAAATCTTAATGCAAGCCAAAAGATTCCTTGAATATGATTTTCTCGAAACATATTTCAACTATTGGTCCTCCATTTCAACACAAACAATTCGAGACCGCAAAACGCACAATATTTATGGAAAACCCTATTTTTTCGTTAGCTTCGTTAAAAATGAGACCAGTAGTTGCTAAATAATCGGTACCAGCAAATCGTATTACAAGGATCTTTTGGTAGCATTAAGATTTTAAATTTTCCACTATTATGTTCAAAAATTGTCGATTTCGCGGCATTTTTTTTGTTCAATTTACAGGCCCAATTCAGGCCAAAATTCAAAAATACTTTACATTCATCAACCAACTTTGGGGCTTGTTTATATTTCCGGAGTTTGACGGTTCTGGCATTCAATCAGAAAATAAGCCTTGTATCAAAACGTGCCAAAAGCAAAATTTTTTCGTGATATTCAAGCAGATTTGCCTGACACCCTGAGGCAAAAAATTAATAAAAAATGGTCGCAATCATTAAAAAATTAGACAATTAGCGGAATGCTGGACCAAATCTAAAAACTTTTCGATATAAGCTATAAAGGATCCCTTGTTTCTTTGAAAAAAAAACTGAGGTAAACCATGATGGTTGGTGGGAGTGGTACTGAATTGTCTCATGGATCGCGAGATAAAGGATAACATCTTCATATGTTTTGATTGAGAAATTGTTTCTAAACGTCACGGTTTAGCCGTACCAAGCTCCAAAAATGCCAAAAAAATCACATACCCCACCCCTAATTTCACATCATACATATTTCACATTCATATTCAAAATAATATAAAGCAAATACAATTATGAGAGTAAACTGAAGATAAGCTAAACCTTTCAAAACTAACTCAAAATCAGTATACATGTATTTGAAAATGTAAAGAACCTCCGACTGGTTGTTGAAGTTGCCTGGGTTTTTAAAAATATGCCTCAATGTACCGTACCCGTGAACCGGTTGCAGAAGCAACAAAATTCGAATCAAAAAAAAACTTTTCACCGGCCTTATTTTCCTCTTTATTTCATCTCCTGTTCAAACACCAATGTAAATATCCAGGCAGTCTCAAATAGGACATTATTGATTCAAGCTTTGGTTACGTGAACTTTAAAAAGATTTCAAAGGTTTTTCCTGGAGTTCCTCCTACTTATATTTTGATCCAAAAACCAATGACAGCAATAAGTATTTGTTATTGGACTAGACCTAGTTAGACTTCCCTTACTTAGACCGTCAGTCCTTACTAGAACCTAGTAGACTTTGGCAAAATGCTTCCTTTCGAAAAACTCTTCAACTTTAATCCCTTCCGCGGGTGCTTTCAATAATGCCCGCGCGGTCCCTGTGTTCTATTAATAGTCGTCTTCTTCCGGAATTTAAGATATAAATAATTCTACCGGATGAGTTAATCAGAGTGATATCAGGAAGTAGAAACTCAAATATTTTTGAAGTGTTTTAGGGGTCAAATTGGACACAACGGGTGTTATTTTTGAACAAATTCGAGAAAGAATACTAAGAAAAAAATCGAAAAAAACACAAAACGGGCAAAAATTTTCGAAATTTTGTTATGTTGTCATTGAGTTGTTTTATGCGTTTTCAAACAAAATAAACAAATTGATTTGTTGCATTTTTATGAACATAATAACTGAAGAAATTTTAGTGAACCGGATAACCTTAATTCAAATAAGGCAGAATGTTATTTTCTTGAATAATTGCATCAAAATAACTTATTTTGTTCATGATTTATGCGACTTCGGAGATTTTGGAAATGTTTGTCAAATTTTATTCGATCCTTGGATTAGGGCAATGCCCGCAATTTTTTTCAATAATCGAGCTAAGCAGCGCCGAAACAGTTTAACAGACTCGAAAAAACCCGTCGAAAAAAGTGGAATCTTATCAAACGGTTTATTATTTTTGCATCTAAATTCTTTAATGACTTTCCTTAAAGAATTTCAGCCCCACCCAGTGGTCCAGCCAATGAATTTTCGGATAAATTCATATATATGCCTGTTCATATTTGCTGTTCATTAACATAATATACAATATAACACTGACCATTTTATTTTCGAGTACCTGTTTAGGGGACCCTATTAATTATTTATGCCCTGTTTTTAACTCTCAAAATAATGATTAATTTGCTTTTTAGGATCTAAAAAGCCGAAGCAATTACTCAAACTCAGGAATGAAGCTATTGATAAATAAACAAGAATATTGAAAGGGCATTTCATAAGTTTGTTGATAGCAAAGTGAAAATTTCTGGTTGATCGTCGTCATAAAATTGACAAAAGATTCAACAAAGAGGAATTGCCCAACTCGAAAGAAATTCCTGGCGGGAACATTGACCGGAATCTTGATCACGCAGGGCGTGCGAGGGTGATATCATTATCAGATTGGTGGAGAAAGTGCAGAGCATCAAAATCGCAAATAGAGGAAGCAAATCCGAAATTAAACGTAATGCCATCGTTCCATCGAAATCCCAGTACTAAAAGAAAAATCGTGGTTTAATAGGTATAATATTTATTGGAAAAACACCCATAAAAAGAAAATGTATCAATTTGTAAACTTGTGTATTCTTTTCCGAATTTCGATAATCTACTGCAATCAGGACTCTAATTCTTAATACCGTGGTTCTCGGCAAAATTTTCGAAGAATTAATTTGGACGTCAAAAATTTGCTCTTTTGATAAAATGTTTGTCCCATCTTAGTTAAGCGGGCTTCCAACAATGTGCTGGAAAAAAAATATTTTTTTTTTTGGAAAATTCACTCAATTTGCAAACCATTTTTTTCAAAAATTCCTGGGCTTTGCAAACGTAAATATAGGAAGAGTTTCCACACTTAGTTCAACTCACCTCATGAACGCATGTCGCGGGGTCATACATGCCGATTTGTCATTTTTTTTAAAATATAATATTCTCTCGGATTGTCTCTAGAATAAAATGTGATCACCTCGGCATGCAGAATTGCATTTTGTTGCAGAATATCTCTGCGATGCTATTGCGTTCGCGGAGCAGCATCTACTTGGCGGCGTCATATCAAACCAATTCGGTGTTTTATAATAAGTCGCCATAAAGCCGACTCGATTAAGAGTCGATGAAACGGAGGAGTTCCACAAATCATATTTGATATGCATCAAAAATGTGAGAAAGGGTGTAATGCACCTTGTGCTGGGGTGTTTTACCAGGAAGTTTGTCCACGCCTCCACTTCGAAATGGGAGTGGTGATTAGTTGAGGGCCGTTGGGCTTGGAAAAAAGCACTGTACCGGGTGTCTTGGACCCCTCCGGGCCAAAATGTCGCGCCCCCTAGTAATCGGACTTAAGGGGGTTGGTGGGTGTAGAATGGTTGGAATGTCTGCTAGAGGAAATTGAAAGCCCTCTCCACTCCAGCTGGGTCGATAACACTGGGGCGATGATAAGAAGAATGCGCCATAAAATACTGTAGACTAAAACGCGTCTCTCTCACAACTGCACAGTTAAATCTTTTTTTTGATTTTGTTGGAGGGTAGCTTCCAGGGGCGGAGGAGGTGCCGTAACTGAAAAACGTGTAAAAAAATATGTTCTCAAATTCAAACAAGACAAAAGTTGTTAATTGTATCTGTCTTCTCGGTCAAGTATGGCTTTAAAATTGAATCGACGAAGATGTTTTCTGGAAGTTACGGACGTGTTCAAATAGCTTGTAAATCAAAAAGATATATGAGATCCGGGTTTTAAAAAAAATCTCCTTTGGTTTTTTAGGCGGTGAGAAATGAATTCAGAAATACTTTTTAAGATTCCTCGGTCAAAATTGCTTTAAATTGAATGAAACATACTATTTATCGAAACGTATGACGGTCTGGCAAAAAGTTCTTGTAAGTTGAAAAGTGAGAAATTCCGAACATGTTGTTTCATGTAATGATCTAGTGCGTGGGTGTTGTTCTTGTCAAGAGCGACCCAATCAGAGCGTAATATTGTTTTCAGGATAATAGTTTTTTTTTCCACGATTCGAGAAAACCAAAAAACTATTTTCTTGTCAACTCTTTGCTGCTTATTGTTACAACCGACACAACCCCCGCCCCAAGTAAGTCGGGGGGGGTCGGGGCGACTACAAAAAATACCAGGGTAGCAATGTAAAGCTCTAGGGGATTAAAATTACTGGGCTTTCTTTCCACCACAGGGACTGTGGTTTTTTGATTGACAGCACTGCCTGATAAAAAATGGGGCCTTAATTCAACCTTTTCTTATTCATGACTAATGTAATTGGAATTTCCTGNCACCTATAGAACCCCCTTAAGTGTCATTTTCGACTTTCCTAAAACCAATTTACTCAATAGGCTAACGAAAAAATAGTCCAGCAAATGCTTTACATTTGCTCTCTAGCGGCTCTTGTGGTCACTTTGGGACATTTTAAGTGTCATTTTCGACTTCCCTGATACAAATGTACTTATTAGGCTAACAACAAAAATAGTCTAGCATATGCTTCGCATTTGCTCTCTATCGGCTCTTGTGGTCATTTGGCAAATTTTAATTGTCATTTTGGGTATCCCTAATACAAATTAAACATAAATTTGGTGCAGCATATGCTTTGAATTTGGCCTGCGTTTTGTACCCTTACCATAAAAAACCGCATTAACGGTTTAAATTTGAACATGAATAAAATCTAGCTGGATGTCTGTGCGAAAGGGTTTGTCTAGACTCTAGATAGTTTGTACTTTAAGGTTGTGGTTGTTGCTGACAATATATTGAAATATTTGGTTTTTCGTTTATGTTTTTGCATTGAAACCGGTTTATTCCAGGTATAAAAATCAATCCAAAATTTGGATTTTTTCGATATAAGATTGATTATTGGCAATAATTTATTGCTCAATTTTTTTTTTAAAAATTGGTACGTTTCATGCCGTCGTATCTTGAAAACGAAACATAAGAGAAAAAAGTCGACCACAAATGTATACTGTCGTCTATAAGGACAAGCTATTTTTTGTACTAGTAGTTTTGTCTATGTGAAAACGTGTCGTTTTGTCAATATCCATTACGATGCCCGAGTGCATCAAAAACAAGTTTCCTGTTCTTTTTAAAGCATAAAAAAAGTTCTTTTTAAAGCATAACAAAATTTAAAGGCACTCGGGCATCCTTATCGATATAGCAAAATTTTGGCTGAAATTGCTCTAAAAAATTTAAATTTAGCGCTAGAGAGCTAAAAATGCAAGCCAAATTGTCGCACTTCTCAAAAAAGTTTGATTGTAATCATTCAGCTGGGAAAAAAATCAACATTAAAGTAGATTTTTCAGAAAACATTTGAATTTTTTCTTTGGATTTTTTTTCTTGAAAATCAATTTTTATCTCTAATTTTCATTACCTTACAACTGTTGCCGAGTTCGCTTTCACATAATATAAAGCTCCTGCATAAATAGCATGACCAGTTCCAGTCCAAGGAAAAGGTAAAATATATTTGTCGGCAATAGTATCGTTTCTAAGGTCTTCTATAGAGTTGAACTTGAGGACTTCCTTATTATGCATTCCTTTTTGAAAAACAAAAATTTCAGATGTGTTACTGGCAGGATCGCTTAACCAGGCACCGGTAGGAACCAAGGAAAAGTTTGCTACAGCCGTGGGACCGGTCACTGAGTCGATACTCAATGTGCAATCTTCGGAGCGATCATAATCCAAATGTATTCCATAAGGACGGTCTTCGATCACTTTGAATCCTTAATTTTTTTGTGAAAATTTGGTAAGGGTACAAAACGCGGGCCAAAAAAATATGACCCACCATGGGGGGTAAATCGACCTCAGGAATCCGAATTCGAAATAGGTTAAGCTCCAAATGGACCACGAAAGCCGCTAGAGAGCAAAAACGCGGGCCATATGCAGGCTCATAAAAAATGAGGCTATGGGGTAAATCGGTATCAGAGAAGCCAAAAATCACCGTAAATATTTGAAAAAATTCCCACAAGAGCCGCTAGAGAGCAAAACGCTGGCTATATTCGGGCCCTAAAAATAAAGGGCAGGATGTAAAATGATTCCAGAGAAACCGAAAATGACCATTAAAATTTGAAAAATACCCCTCCAGCCGCTAGAAGTAGATGTTCTTGTTTGCAATCAAATTTTTCCAAACGAATACACAAAGTTCAGAATAACTTATTATGAAATTGGCTTTTTTCAAGAAAAGTTTTCGTTTTGTCGAATTTTCTTGAGATATAAAATATTGATTTTTTCCGTGCTACCAAAATTAATCTGTATATATATCTTTCTGTAGACAGGGTTTTTCAAACAAAATATATTTAACGTAGCTTTTTTTAATGAAAGCCACCCTTGTCAGCATAATCACTTAGAGAATTATAAGAGATATCGACAAACGGTTTCTTGTATCATGTACCAAAGTAAATGTTTGACATGGAAAACTTTATTGTTTTTTCCAAGTTAACTGGTAACAGACTTTTGAAATTACCGGTTTTCTGAGGCAAAACATGGGAATTTTCGAAAAATATTTTTTTTGCATAAATATATCGATCTATTTTTTTTGTATTTCCAGATAATTTGCAATAGTAATGACTCCCGGCGGCTGTTGTATGTATTATTGTGTACACTTGAGCATGACAACGCTTTTTCATGTAAAAAACAAGGATTAATGCAAGAAAATGTGATTCTCATGGTAGTCTAATGCAATTCCATAAATTAAAATACTTCTATTTAAAATCATTAAATTTAGATTTTTCCTCGGGCTTTTTTCTTTTATATTTTTTGGTGCAAACATCTTAGGTGGCGCTGTTTTTGGGCGGTTGTCAAAGTATTTCTTTTCAAATTAAATATCGGAATTTTTCATTTTAAGTATTTTTTTCGGATGCACAAAAAAATTTTGCTCCAGATTGACATCTGACATTTAATGGACTAAAATTTCCACGCGGTGTAGAACCAGAAATGAAGGTGCCCAAAAAGTCAAATCGATGATTTGAGATATGCAAAAGCTGCGCAATAATCGACTTTGTGGAAACGGTATTAGCAACCATGGGTCTCAGATACCCACAGGTGGCGCTAGCGGCGATTCCATGATTTGGTAAACAGCAACACGGTATTTAGCATTTACAGGAAAGCTCATTATAAGAAATAAATGAAAGTAACCATTAGATAGGAAATTTTTTGAAGATTCATTTCAATTTATTTTTTCAAAATTTTGCCGATCGCTGATTGGTTGAAAAATAAAAATGCTCAAAAATTACTTTTGAATCCGGAAATGAAACCGCACTATTCAATTAGACTAGAAAACATATTTTTAAATTTTTTTACAAATCGGACAATGGTTGTTAAGGGTAATCAAAATGACGAAAATTGTCAATTTTAGCATAAACAAAACTTTGTATTAAGAATCTGAGTAACATGTAAATATGAGAAATAAATGAAAGCCACTATTAGATAGGAAATTTTATGGAGGTTTATTTTTATCTATTTTTTCAGAAAAATTTCCAAAATTTTGCCGATCGCTGGATTGGGTTGAAAATAAAATATGCTCAAAAAGTCACTTTTGACCCCCGGAGTGAAACCGCATGCATCATAAGACAAGGAAAGCACTATTTTTTAAGTTATTTTCACAAATCGGAAATGGATTGTTATGCGGTAATCCAAATTGACGAACATTGTCAATTTTCAAGGGGGTATGCAAAACTCTGATTTGAGCATTTCTCGGCTGGAGAATATACTGAAAACTAAGAGCTGCATGAGAAAAACCGCGAAAAATGCATTTGTGATCTACTCCTGTTAATTCTTGCCGAAACTGCACACAAATTTATTTTTGACCAAAGCACCATTAGGTACGTATGCTTTAACATAAGGCAATCTAATACCGTTTTCACAAAGTCGATGATTGCGCATTTTTTGTATATCTCAAATCAATGATTTGACATAATTTGACTTTTTGGGTACCACCATTTCCGGTCCTACACCGCGTGGAAATGTTAGTCCATAAAATGTCAGATGTCAATCTGGAGCAAATTTTTTTCGTGCATCCGAAAAAACACCTTAAATGAAAAATTCCGATATGCAATTCTTTAATTTTGAAAAGTCTAAAAACCCGGTTTTGGAGCACCGCAAACAGCGCCACCGAGTGGTCGGAGCAAAAAAGTTTTTGACCAAAATTTTCACCGTCAAAAACTGTCTTAGATCTGAAATTTAAAACTCACAGGACCTTTTTATCAGGTGCTGATTTTTTGCTCGGGAGGCCTAGGCATGTCAAAAATTTTTGAGGTAAAAAAATGTTTGAAACTGATTTTTACAATACAATTTTGTCAGTGAATAGTATTTCAAATAGTATTGCCTTCCGGTGGGCCCTGTGAAATGTTACAATTTGTGTTTAAAAGATAATTGTGTACACTTAGAGTATGCCAAAACTTTTTGATGTAAAAAATGTCTGAAACAGATTTTTAGAATACAATCTGGTTCGTGAATAGTATTTAAAATAGTATTGCCTCCTGGCGGGCCCTGCCGGAGGCTGTCACATGTTATAATTTCTGTTTAAAAGATAATTGTGTACACTAAGGGCATGGCAAAAATTATTACTTGGGTATTAACATGGAATTTTTTTTCATAAATATATCGATATAATTTTTTTTATTTCGACACAAATTTCAATAGCATTGCCTCCCGGCGAGCCCTGCCGGGGCTGTCATATGTATTTTTGTGAACAAAATAATTGTGTACACTTAGGCCATGGCAAAACTTTTTACTTGGGTACATGAAACAAAAAAGCCGTTGATTTATATTTCTTTTAATAGTCTAGTAATCATGCTGAAAAAAGTGGGTTTCATTAAAAAAAGCGATACCTTTAGGTGCTTAAGCAAAATAATATTTTAACGGTAAAATTTTGCTGGTTCATAGAAAAATAACTGTTATAGTGTACGCTCGTGGCATTGCAAAACTTTTCTCGGAAAAGTCTATGGTTATTGTTAAAAAATATGTTCGTTTGTTCCTGCGGAACACAACCCTATTGTTTAGCCCTAACCCTAGCCTTCCCCAAGAAACAGCTTTGCGTCGTTTAATACCGTGTACACTGCACACGAGTTTACCTAACCCTAATTCTAATACTTTCAAGATAAGATTATATTAGTGTACACATAAAATTATAGTTTTGCACGGTTTAAACCCGTGTATACTGGCTACAGAGCTTATTTCTACGACGTTTGAAGATTCATAGAGAATATGAAATTAAAAATAAGTTATTTTGTCAGGATTTTCANCTTCGAACAAATGTGTGTACTTTTGACGAGTTTGAAACTCAATTTCGATCAGACAGATATCAATTAAAATAATCAGGTTTCATATTGTCCTCATTTTGCTCTCTAGCGGTTCCTGTGGTCACTTTGGAACATTTTAAGTGTCATTTTCAACTTCCCAGAAACCAATTTACTCAATAGGCCAACGAAAAAATAGTCCAGCAAATGCTTCGAATTTGTTCTCTAGCGGCTTTTGTGGTCACTTTGGGACATTTTAAGCGTCATTTTCGACTTCCCTGATACAAATTTACTCATCAGGCAAACAAACAAAAAACCGAAAATTTTGATAATTAAGGAGGTCAGACCGGCTTCAAAATTTAACGGTTTCAATAATTTTGGAAACGGAAAAAAATTCTAGAATACATTAATTTTTATTTTTTTCATAAATTCATTTTAAAATTTCTGGAGCCAAATTATTAACCTGAAACAGTCGAATTCGATACGTGAATCAGCTTGTTTTTGACATCATTATTTGCTAAATAAACGACCACAGATCTCGGTACTGTTTTCTGCCATGCACCAACTCTGTGAGCTGTTTCAACATCTCTCATTCCCAATTGTACATTGAATAATGAACTGGTAAAATTTCTGAATTTTTCTTCTAGCTCTTCGTCTGTTTCTGCCGTTTCGTTTTGAGCGATATTATTTTCTGGAAGACCAAAAACTTTAATTGTGCGTTCACGGGGGAGAATAGCGTCTAGTTTTCGAATTTTTTTATTGACAAATTGGAGCTCAGAAGATACATTATCCATTTTGACCGAAAGCCTGAAGTATACATTTATGTTGAAATGAATTTTGAAAAATCCATAAAAACTTTCAAAATTTTTTCTACAGAATTTTTTTGTACTTTTCAAAATATCTTCGATTTTGTTTACTTTTGCCTTTTTATATGATTTTTTGGGGGAAAATGGACTTTTTGAAATTTTTTGGTACTTTTCAAAAACAAATTTTCGATTTTTTTTTGTCAAAATTCATTTTCACCACAAACTTTTTATAAAATTTAATTGTATCTTTGAGAAAAATGATGTTTTTCATAAATATTTTCGATTTTTTTCCAAAATTATTTCTAACTGCCGACTTTGATGAATATATAATTGCATTTTTGAGAAAAATAGTGTTGGTCAATTTGTTTTGCATAAATGTTTGGTAAAACTTTTTTCGAAAGAATACAATTCTGCAATTTTTTTTAATTACCGTATGATACTTTGTGCTAAATCATCTTCATGCTTAGCTACATGCGTGAGATTAATCGTCAAGTCATGAAGTAATTTCGCTGTTTCTATGTGTATAAATGATAAAAATGTGCCGCCAGCAAACGCCGCCAGAAAAAAGAGCCACCATTTTCGACGGCCACAAAATCGACACAAAAGTCCCATAATCAATACATTTCTGAAAAATGCGTTGGGTAAATAACTTAATTTTCCACCGAATAGTTTTTTGAGATAAGAGTTTATTGTCAATATCGAAGATAATAACTTAGGTAGTTTTTTTATAGGTGCGATAGATTTCACTTTTCACCACAGACAAACCGTATGAGACATCACAAAACGTTTTTTTGCATTCAACTGGAAACTAAAAAAGCTCAGGCCAAAATTTTTTTTTTCGGGTGGTTATTATGACCTAAATCAAAATACTTGAAATTGTATAAGCCTTTTCTTCTGATTGCAGAAAAAAAAAGTGCGTTAGCTCCTAATTTGCAACTTTTAAAGCTGGCTAAAGTTAGTCATGTAAATTTGACCTTAAAATCAATTTTTTTTGAAAAAATTTCAAAAACAAAAAAAAATCATGAGTCTTAAAATGACCAGAAAAAAATTCTCTACAAGATAGTCTTTAAGGGAGTGGGTGTCGCAAATTTGAGCCTCTTCCGAGGCCATTTCCCGCTAAACTAGCAAAAGTGATATTCCAAAAACATTTGTCACTAACAAAACCAACCTTTGCGGTAATTTTTAATTTAACAGTAATCTGATACAATCCCACCTACGTCGACACCTACGCTTTTAAAAAGCTTCTTAAAAAAACACGCAGTTCGTCTTTTCTCCTTCAATTTTCACTACTTTTTATTATTTTTTTGTGTCAGGCCCCACAGAAGCCTTACAAATAATGCAAAAGCGCTTTTGTTTTTAAATTTTGCTTTCAGCGGACAAAAAAGCCAAAAAACGAAAACAAAAATTATTGATTTATTTATGATTTAAATTGAAAGTGCGCTAATTTGTTTTCTTTTGACGCTACCGAGTTAAAAAATGCACCAAAATCCTTAAAAGTGTTTGTATTTACGGAAAAAATTATTTTGAAGCATTTTTTCTGGTTTCTAAATTTTGTCAAAAATTNCTACGCTTTTAAAAGTGCTTTCTTAAAAACACGCAGTTTCGTCTTTTTCTCCTTCAATTTTCCACTACTTTTTCTATTTTTTTGTGTCAGCCACAGAACAGCTTACAAATACATGCAAAGAGCGCTTTTGTTTTAAATTTTGGCTTGTCAGGGACAAAAAAGCCAAAAACGAAAACAAAAATTATTGATTTATTTATGATCTTAAATGTGGAAAGTCGCTTAATTGTTTTCTTTGCCCTCCGAGTTAAAAATGCACCAAAATCGCTTAAAAGTGTTATGTCATTTACGCGAAAAATTCATTTGAAGCATTTTTTCTGGTTTCTAAAATGTTTGGTTCAATAAACGATAATTACATGATGGGCTCCAAGAAGATATGCAAAAGTTCAGAATAGGCCAAGAAGCTCGATCAAATTCGTCAAAAAAACCGTCATAGTTCATTGTCAAACAGTCTTGGTGCTTTCAGATGCAGTATGAAGTCGAAACTGTATCTCTCGAACTTGTGGAGGAGAAGCTTTTGCTGAGTCTCCCAAACTGACATTTCAAAATTCTAATTTTTGTTTTTCCACGTTTTTGTCGCTGAAAGAAAATTTTAAAACAAAAGCGCTTTTGCATTATTTGAAGGCTGTCTGTTGAGCCTGACACAAAAAAATAATAAAATAGGAATTGAAGGAGAAAAGACGAAACTGCGTGTTTGTTTTATGAGCTTCTGTTAAAAGCAGATAGGTGTCGGCGTTAGGTGGGATTGTATCAGATTGATGTTTATATTCAATATTACGCAAAGGTATGGTTTTGCTTAGTTACAATGTTTTTGAATATCACTTTGCTAGTTTGACTGGGAAATGGCCTCGGAAGAGGCTCCAAATTTGGCGACACCCACTCCCTTAAGGGGTACAGGGTACGGCGCAATCTTCTAGCCGGTACTTTGCGGTTGTAAAAAGAGCACGAAATTGTAGGAACACTCAGAGCGACTAAACTTATTAAAACAAAAAAATCAAAAAAAACGTTCGAAATTTTCTTTTTTTTCAGAATTTTTCGGGATATTTTTTTTGGAAAACATGAAACCCCCTTTTCGCCAGAAAAAACTCAAGATTTCAAAAAACTGTTAAGCAGACTTTTGGTGTCAGGTGAAACATCAAGCTTTATTGGGTACTTCCGACTAAATCCGACAACTTTTTATTCTTCGAGTTTTCACTTTCTGGTTCACTAAATGCGATTTTCTAGAATTCCACAAAATATTTAAAATTCTGCACCATTCATAATACCAAAAATATTTCCATCTTTCCCAATTCTTCTGCATTCTGAATGTAACTAGGAGGAGATAGATTTGAAGGGTGAAGCAAAGTCTTGAATTAGGCGGTTTTTCGCAGTTCGAGAAAAACACTAGTTGGACTTTATAAAACAATCCCACCAGATTATTACAACCATAAGGTGTGTCTCTGGTTCTACCAAGTTTGTAGTGAAATGTATGCAAGCTGTAGGAGAGATATAATTTGAAATTTGGTTAGGAGCTTCTAGACTCGGCCGCATGGTCTGGTGCACGGTCTTGACAAAAATATTCTGATAATTATTATTGTAGATTAAGGTAGATTCTTACAAATGGTATTATTCTCAAAGTTTCGAAGTAGTTTAGTTATTCTGGTTAAAGTGGAGTACAATTACAGTTTTTGGCGCGCTCCCTTAAGGGGCGTGCCAAGGCCGACTTTTACGGCCATAAGGGACATGACTTCAACTAAATTAGTTTTCTGACTAAATCGAAATTAGACACATTGAAACCGATTTTTGACTTTTGAATCTTTATTTCAATCGTCACCCTGCAAAATTTTATATCGTGCTAATGTCAATGGAATTCTTAAACATCAAAAATTTTAAGTTGTTGGCAACAACAACTTCCGGTTTAGAGTAATATTGACTATATCGATAGAATTAAATTTTGTCATTATGAATCTTAGAAACTTATTGTTTGGGAATTTTATGTTTCAAGTCTCTTCTTTGGGTATCTTCACATAAATCGACGACTAGGCAGGATCTTCGATATCATACGGTTCGTCTGTGGTGACTCAGTCAAATCTGTCGCACCTAAAAAAAATACTACCTTAGAGTTACCTAGCCGCAAAAAGTAACCTATAAAGGGGGTAGTGTCCGCAAAAAAAATAAGGCTGAAAATCTGATATAGTACTAAAACACCCCCAAAAAAACGATCGGTTATAGTCTCGTCGCTTTTCTATCATCGGTTCTCCCACTAGAGGGCGGCAAAATCGAAAACGGAGGTACCATTTTCTCCTTAATCAGATATCCGATCAACTTCATTTGTGTGTCAAATTAAGCGGCTTCTTAATGAGCAAAAAAAGTTCGTTGTTTTTTTGTCTGGGTTCGGTACCATTTATTCGAAAAATTGTTTGCAGACATTACTCTTCAAATTTTCGAAAATCTGATTTTTAGCATTATTTTCATACATTTATTAATTTTTTGATGACGTAAGTGAAAAATGTAGAACGTATTAATTGTTCACAATTGTATGAGTAATCGAATAAGCATAGTTAAAACACATTCTGATGAGCGGTTTTCGAATAAATGGTACAGAACCGGCCAAAATACCACCTTTTTAAGGTTATCAACTGTAATTTTATATTAATTATATAGTCAGACAAAAAACCAACGTAGCTTTTTTGCTTATTGAGAAGCCGTTTAATTTGACAAACAAAAGAAGTTGCCGCCCTCTAGTGGGAGATCCAATGATAGAAACAGCTCTCCCTAATTAGCTTTTGATTAATAGAGGTTTCAAATTTGTTACTAAAAAATCCAGAGAGGAGTAGGCTTTTGCGTGAGAGCCTTAAAATCAGCTCAAAAAACATTTTTTGTCTATGCTGGGGCAAATATATATCAATTTTTTTAAAACGATAGTAACAGACCTGCGTAAGAATTTTGTGGCTGATAAAATCTTCAAATAATTTTCCTATCTTTAAAACTCACGAAGGAGTAGGCTTTTTAAGACAAAATATCACTCTATTTTAAAGCTCGTTCCTGATTGGTCGAGCAATCAGTGATCTTCAATTATAATTTAGGGTGTGAGATTTTCGTTCAAATATTACATTTTATTTTACTATTGGGTTCTACAATGTGTAGCCATCAAGATATTTGCACTCAAAAAACACAAAATTGTCTATTTTCATGAGGGGTATCCCCTTAAAGGTTGACAAAAGTTACTTCGCCCGGACAGGTATTATCTAAATATATATATATATAATTGAAGTGATTTGTATTTCCGTCAGGAATCTACTAGTATTTTGAAACATAAGTATAAGTGGTTAATTATTTGTAGAAAGAATTGTTAATTATCTGTATGAAGAGAGACAGGACTACTATAATGAATGTTTAAATAGTCGTATGCAGTGTTCGGAATCGGGATCGAAAAATAATGTATAAGGTCGGGATCAGGATTGAAAAAAAGGTGAGTCGGGATCGGGATTTGATCGTGAAATTTCATTCGTAGAATTTAAATAAAAAATAGCACTATAGTAAATGTTTATTCAAAAAATAAGTTTTGAAAATCGCCTCGGGATCAGTACTGAGAATAAAATATGATTCGGGGTTGAAAATTTATCCAGAACTCTGGTTTTAGTAGGGCAAGTCTAAGATGACGCCAAAAACGGAAATCAGAGTTCTAGAACGAAAAATTACTCTAATCCAAAAATTATGGCCTTGGAGTTAGGCTGTTTGATGCATAAATTCGTTTGGAAAAATCTTGTACCGTTACAAGATGGCATGGGGGCAAAGGGTGAGGTGAGCTTAAAACTACCTAGGGGTCTTTGACACCCAATGGCAAATTTTTGCCCAAAAGAAAAAATTAAATCTTGTGGCGTGTTATTAAACCTTCCCTTGGTAAATTGAAGCTCACGAGAAAAGGTCATTGCATTTATGTTATTTTGAACTACGGGGGAAAAGGCATTTTAGTCAGGAATATATTGATTTTTAATCACTATCAAACTTTTCGTCATTGAAGTTTCCAGCAGTTTAACAGTGGAGCAATCGAAAATTTGTTTGCTAGAAATTTTGCAATGTGATTATTTTGAAACGGCAAAAGATTTTTGAAATGAAAGGCGTTCAATTTCTCGAGCAAAAGCTTCCTCGCGTTGTTTATCAAACATTTCGATTAGTTTTGTTCTTTCTTGGATAGTTTGACCTATATTTTCAGCTGGTTCCCAAGTTGCATGTTCTATTTTTGGAAAGCCTTTCCAAACAACTTGATAAAGAATCTTATTTCCTGATCGCTGAAATTTTTAATGATTAAAATTACCTAAAGTATCCTAAAACCTTTTTCAGTTCACTCCACCTTTGACTACAACACAATGTACATATAAGATAATTGCAGATTGTTTTTTGCATATCTATTACGGGGCCCTCTGGTCGTTTTTTGCCACTTTTTTGGTAAAATTTTTTCAATAATTCGGCTTTTGAAAACGACTCATCCGATTAAGTTCTTCAATAGCTCAAACTGAGCACAAATATCTAGTGAATAATAAAATGAAAAAAAAGTCCGAATCGGATCATTTTTTTTTGAGATTACTGAAATTTTGTAATTATCAGTTTTTCTTAAAAAAAAATGGGAAACAATGGTCTGATTCGGACGATTTTTCTGAAATTATTTTTCTCTGGATATTTGTGCTCAGTTTGGGTTATCTAAGAACTCAATCGGATGAGTCGTTTTCGAGAGCCGAATTTTATAAAAATTTTGGCTGAAAAAGTGGCAAAAAACGACCAGAGGGACCCGTAATTGATATGACACCCCTTAGGGATGAAATTTCATCTCTTTTAACCTGTAAATAGGGGTACCTCACCTGGGTATCTTTTCAAGAAAAATGTTTGGCAATGCTACAGTAAAGTGTCTTTAGTATGACGCGTCCTAAGAATTTTGAAAGTACTGTCACTCGAAAAGTACTTTAAAAAAATGTCATGGTATGATACATATGTTACATACGTATCGTACCATGGTGTCATTTCAAGGAACAGTGAAGTACTTTTCGTAGGACAGTACTTAGAAATTATTTAGGACGCGCCCTACTAAAGACACTTTACTGTACAGCATAGTGTGTTTAAGGACAGGTTGATACGCTGCTTAAGTCATTATATATATACCATTTATTTGGAGTTAACTTTGTCGGCATTACTAATTATAATATATTCGCTTCCAAAAAATTCTGTCC
>SCLH01000272.1:846018-892936 GCA_004367855.1 Oikopleura vanhoeffeni | reverse complement strand
AATGAGCGGATTCTCATGAGCAAACTATTGTGGTGGTTTTTTGTCTGACTTTATAAAATACAGTAGATAACCTTAGAAAAGTGGTATTTGGCCGTTGGGTACCATTTATGCGAAAACCGCTCATTCAGAATTTGTTTTAACTATGCTCATTCGATTTCTCATACAATTGCGAACAATAATTGTGGACTACATTTTTCATTCAGTTCATCAAAAAATAATACATGTAAAAAATAATGCTACAAAATCTGATATTTCAAAATTTTGAAGGTTTTTGATGACATGAATAGAAAAATGTAGTCCACAATATGTTGCAATTGTATAAAGAAACCGATATAAGCATAGTTAAAACAAATTCTTTTCGCATAGAATAGATACCAAAACCAATCTCTCTCTTTTTTTTTTGTTTTGACATATGAATGAAGTTGATCGGATATGTAATTAAGGAGAAAGTGGTACCTCCATTTTCGACTTTGCAGCCCTCTTGTGGGAGAACCGATGATTGAAAAGCGACGAGACCATCACCAATCTTTTTTGGGGGGGGGTGGTTTAGTACTATATCATATTTTTAGGCCAACTTTTTTTGCGGACACTATCCCCTTAAATCGTACTTATTTGGAGTAACTTTTCAAGAGAAAATTTTTGGCATGATTTATTTTGACATCCGACACCACCTTTAAGGATATTTTTATTGCATTTCCGAAAAGAAAATTGCAAACTTTCAGAAAATCGGTGTCGTAGCTTTTTTTAGGTCAACACCGCTGCCCAGCAAAAACCGTAGTGGGTATGGAGAAAAAGTTTTTTGCATTGGATAGCTGACAAAATATTTACCTCAGGAATTTGTTTGTTTTCCGAGCTCTACTGGTAATCGGCAAAAAACGGTAATTTGCCTATTTATGAGGTAAAAAAAGTGTTATTTACTCCACCAGATGGTGTCTGGTGTCAAAACATATTACCAGAAGTTTCCTGCGGAAAAGTTAGGTAAGGTTGACCTAAAAAAAGCTACCTGTGTTTTCTGAAAGACGGTTCAAAGTTTATAATGGTTTGTCTAAAAATTGAGTTAATAATAATTGGGGATATTATTTCATAGATTATTCTTTTTTTAGTTTCTAGTTGAATGCAAAAAACCGTTTTGTGATATCTCATACGGTTCGTCTGTGGTTGACTCAGTCAAATCTGTCGCACCTAAAAAAACTACTTAGGTCTGACGATTACGGGAAAACCATAGGGTCGTTTTTTCTTTTAGGTAGGGCCACCCTGTGATTTCCGACTGGGAGAACTAGACAGATAGCGACAAATAGTTTCTGCACGTGAAACTTGGATAAAATATGCGGTAGAAATTTTTTTTTGGCTTACTAGGTTGATCATGTGACCGGAAATCAGTCATCGAAATTGCTCAAAATGACCGAAAAAAACCTTTTTTCTACCACTACAAATTCGGTTAAAATTCAGATGCAAAAAAACGTTTTTCGCTATCTAGTCTAATTCTCTCAGTACAGATACCCCTTAGGGTGGCCTACCTAAAAGAAAAACGACCTAGGCGATATCGAGAAACAGTTATTTTTCTTCAGCTGCCAACAAAAAAAAAGCTCAATGGAGATGTTTTTTCCGCTCAGCCGGTTTACTAGAACCAGATACCTATTATATAAGCCATTTCATTTGAGGAAAAATCGAAACTCGGTTTTTTCAGGAAGTCTATAGACTATAGTTCAAGCAGTAAATGTGTAGAAAATCGTGATATCAGGATGAATTAACATAAAAAATTAATTTTCTGGCTAATTTCAATAAAAAAAAATTGGACGCACCGAGATGCGAACCTACCAAAAAATTAGATTCCGGTTTATATCCGGTGAACCGAATCTCAAATCAAATAAACAGAATTTCTCCATTGGACTTTTTTAGTTGGCAGTTGGGCGCAAAAAAACGTTTCTCGATATCGATTACGGGGGCTCCTGGTCCCTTTTTACTAGGTTTTAGCCAATTTTTTTTATTTAATTCAGCTTTTGCAAACGACTCATCCGATTGAATTCTTAGATAGCTTAAACAGAGCACAATTATCTGGTGAATAATTAAATTTAAAAAATTGGTCCGAATCCGACGATTGTTACCCATTTTTTAAAGAAAAACTAGTAATTTAACAATTTCAGTAATCTCAGAAAAAAAGAATAAAATAAATTAGTCCGACGAAAAATTTTTTTTTACTTTATTCTTCAGAAGATATTTGTGCTCAGTTTAAGCTATCTAAAAATGTAATCGGATGAGTTGTTTTTAAAATCCGAGTAAAATAGAAAATTTGGCTCAAAAACTAGTATAAAAGGACCAGGAGCCCCCGTAATTGATATCGCCCAAGGTTTCCCCGTAATTGTAATGGGTAGGGGTGGTTGCTTTGCATAAAAAACTACCTCAAACAATTTTTTAATTTTCAGAAAAGATAAGTAGGTTTTGTACGTCGTAAGACTTGTGTCCGATTGGCCAACAACAGTAATTTCACTACAGTAGAGTGCATTTAAACGGACAGGTTTTAAGAGTGGATTTGGGTCAACAAGTCCTGCTAGCGTGCATTTAAAGATGCAGTTTTGGGATGCAAACTGTCCGCCACGCGTTAACGGATAATTTGAATGATCCAACAATTTAAACGCACGTTTCCAGGACTTTTTAACCCAAATACACTCTTAAAACCTGTCCGTTTACATACACTCTACTGTAAAAGGTTTTTTATGGAATATCTCTAGAATACGCATGAAAAACAATTTTTCTTTCGACAACCCCCTTAAAATATGTTTCAATTCAGTTTTATTTACCTTTGCGTTTATATCCATGACCATTTCTGTCCAATCTACTGTTTTATCACTGTGACAAGGAGACGGTAAATTTTGTGGTGATTTATTTGGTTCGATTTTGACTGAACTTTTTATCTTGTCCTCAAGTTTATCTCGTTTTTGACCCAAAAAATCAATTTGTTTTTTAGCCCTTCGAATCTCTTTCTTTATTTTCGACGAGACGACATCTATCAAATCTTCGTGTTTCCTAAATTTATAAAAATAGAGAATTTTTCAGTCGAATATTTTAGACAATTTTATTTTTCGCGATTGAATAATCAAATTTGATCGAAATTAGGTATATTTTTCGCTAGTTTCTCGAACAAAAATATTTGAAATATGCATTAAATGGATTTTGGCAAATTATTTTATTTCTTAAAACCTTATTACTAAAGTAATATTATATCTAAAGGCTCTATACTGTATAGACTAATATAGACTATACTGTATAGTGAATAGTCTATACAAGAAGACGATAATCGGCGGAATTTACTCGAAATTCAAGTTTTGAAATAAGAAAAAAAACTGCATTAATAATTTGAATCTATAACTTATAGACTATAAGGTGAAATCCACCCGGTCCGTAATAGATTTAGATAAAATTTATCGAAAAAATATCCATTTCCAAAAATTTCTATAAGTAATAGTCAACAAATAAATTTTGAAAATAACAACAGAAAAAATTTAATTTTTTAACCTTTTTTAGCGAAGCAAAACGTTGAATAAATGCATAACACGAAAAACCCGCGGCATCGAAAAAGCGCGTAGGCTCAACAATCACTTGAGCGCTAGTTTCAAGCCCCCGGCGAATCAGCGTGCATTTTCTCGAATTAAAATCGATAATTGTGGAAATAACGACGGAAATATGATAATTTCATAATGTGACGTCTATGTGCCTTATATCACTACCGCACACGTCGGGGCTATTTTTGTAAAAATTTTCACTTACTTCGACTTTTTCTGTTTTGCCAATTCTTCCCATTTTCTATTTAAAATAAAACTACTTAGAAGAAAGGCTGCTGCTTCATCAAAATTAGATTCTGGTTCCCAAGTACTTTCATCTTCGTCGTATCCTCTCCACTGTACTTTTTATAGGGTGAAAAATTATTATTTATATGGTATAAATTTCAGGTTTGATTATCACGCGAAAATTTCGTACTTCCGCTAAATGTTGGAGTAGAATGCTTGGTCTATTTTAAAGGGGCCCAATATCGATAAACATCCCGGAGCCCAAAAAATATATTTTTAAAAATGTGGATCATCTATTTTAAAAGCCATTATACTTTAACTCATTGGTAATAGGAAAAAATATTCTTTGGGCTCGGGGATCGTAATTGATAAGAAACAGGGAAATTAATCATTTCAAATATGATCATTTAATGATCTATAAATTATACATGTATATATATCGGAAATCCTGCCTGGTCGTCGATTTATCTGGAGCGTCATAACTTTGATAGTGGCCAATTAAATCGCGGGATTCTCGAATTGAGTCGACAATCGGGTATTGTGATTGGACACTGGCTCAAAGTTACGACGCTCGAGATAAATCGACGAATAGGCAGGATCTTCGATATAGACCATAATTTAAGATTTGTGATATTTAATGGGAAATTCTAAAAAATACTAAAGAAAACTTCAAAATACGAGATTTAAAACTTTAATTTTTGTAGGAAGTTGAGCACAAAAATTTGGCAAGTACCTAGTCAACAATTGATAAAAGAAATATTGCTTCCACGTATAAAAAATTGTATTTATAAATGGGGGATTCTCTGAATTTTTTTGTGTGGACGGAAAGGTCATCGCCCTAGCGAAAGAACCAATGAGTGAGGCCAAAGATGGCCCGCACAAAACCGTAAATACATGTACGCCATTTGTACTGTTTTTTTCGTTATTTCTGATTGGTTAGATTTGTGATTTTTTTTTATTCATAATTCGAATATCTAAAAGTGCGTAAACTTTTTTTACCAACTGAAAATACGAAAATTTTTATCGCTTTTCAGCTAATTTTTGACAAGTTTATATAAAAAAATTGCGTCCTTTTTTCCCTGATTTACTACTGAAAACATCAATTCAAATCTTAAAATTTTACAACAGCTTATTATAACCAGCAGATGGCAAAAGAGCCTAATTCTGATGAAAAATATTTGCATCCCACCTTTGTACTCAGTTACAACTTCAAAAAGTCCATTTTTCTTTTTAAAACTTTCTCTGGAATTTAAAATTTTTGAAATTTCGTACTCTTCACCAGATGAGCTCGATGAGTCATTTATCGACATTTTATTCTCTTTAAATGTTTTGATGTTTAATAGACTTCTTTGTTTTTTTTCTTTATTTAATTTATTTTGAAATATGAGTCACTTGCTGGAGCGAACCGTTATAAGAGGCGACAAAGAGCGCTTCGGCTCTACTATTCAACTGTGTAGCGACTAGGGTGACCAAGGATTTTTCAAGTTGCAAAAAGTCCACATGAGAAAAATATTTAAAAACTTAAAATTTAACTTGGGGAACTGCCTACATAATTATTTTTGAGCTCTTAGAAAATGAATAAATGCAGCATTAAGAATATATCGGAGATAATCCTCCTGCTTTTACACTCACGTGTCCTAACTATGACGTCAGAAAAGAGCGTGACCAATCAAATCACACTAATCTCAAATAAGTTGTTAATCGTGTGATTTGATTGGCCAAAGTCTTTTCTGACATCACAGTTATGAGCGTGAAGCAGGAGAAAGGATGATCTTCGATATAGCCTTTCATTACGCGATACAGTTAATCAAATATTGGTATCAGTAGGCCTCTAGTTTTACGTTTGACCCGCTTTGAACCAATGAGAGCACCCGATTTCACTTATTTGACCAATAAGAGCTTCGAAAATGAGTTCAACCACGAACA
Source organism: Oikopleura vanhoeffeni (assembly GCA_004367855.1). NCBI lineage: Eukaryota > Metazoa > Chordata > Appendicularia > Copelata > Oikopleuridae > Oikopleura > Oikopleura vanhoeffeni. Next base: position 887,225 of record SCLH01000272.1, on the reverse strand, counting down.
CTAAAGTAAAGGCACAGTGATGTCTTTTTATAGCCTGGCTACCCATAAAAAAATCTTACGCCACCCTAGTTGCTAGATTGGGTTACTTGAAACAGCGATATTTAGGTTGAGTGTCTCAGTGACTATGATTCATAGCCTATGACACATAGCTTGATTGATCCGGATCAGGATAGAAAAAACGACGTGAAAGAAGGAATTCAAAAAAGGGTATCGATTTTATTTTAGGTTTTATTTCTAGTCACTAAAGTTAAATAAAAAAAACCTAAGACCAAAAATTATTTTTACTCATACGGAAAACCGGATAGACTAGTAGTGACCGCAGTATGTGGTTTTCAAACTTGAGAAATGAAAATTGCTGTTGAGGAAATTACTGCCAATAAAATATCGTAACTAGGTGGATTATATTTTTAACCCTTCACATCGGCAATAGCTTGGCTTTTAAAATAAAATCCACATAGTTATCATTTTTGATAAGCGCGAGTAGGGGACATACAAACTTTCTTCCGGTAGAAAAGCGACATTTATGGCATTATTTCAAAACAAACTAAGGTGTCACAGGACGATTTCGACTCAGAACAAATGTCGAAACTGAGAATTTTCAGTAATCCTATCGTGTTCCTTGGTTAATTTGGAGCAAAAAACTTTCTTATGACTTTTTGAAATTTCAACTCCCTGGTGTCTAAAATGACCAAAATAGTACCGGGTCACTAAAACCAGCTGTAAAACCGTAAGTGTATATGAGATTTTAAGTGACAATCAGTTTTTCAATAGTAAAGGTCTTGATGCTAAGTCATCGCGAATTTTCAAAGAAATTGAGGCCAATCTAGAGGGTCGTAAATTAAATTGCGATGGGACAATTACGTATTTTTTGCTCATTTTTCTAGGGATTTTGCCCTTTTGCTACCGGATATAGAAGAGAATGTGTTTTTGAATTACACTTGATGCAAAGAAAATGGATCCAATTAATAATCAGGGACAAATTCTGGAAAATTTAAGGCCGATTAAGGGGTAGGGGACTCATTTCAATTTGGAAAAGTGCGATTTTTTTACATTTTTTTTCAACAATTTATAACTTTTTCTGAACTACAAATCCGCCCGCAAGCATTTTCAGTAGTCCCTATCGTGTTTCTTGGTTAATTTGGAAGCAAAAAACTTGCTTATGACTTTTTGAAATTTTGACTCCCTGGTGTCTAAAATGGCCAAAATAGATGCTGGTCCCTAGAAAACCGGCTGTAAACCGGAAGTGGTAGTTGAATTTTTTGTGCCAAGCATTTTTTCGATGGAAAAGGTGTTCATGCTAGATCACGCCAATTTTCAGAAAAATTGAGGCCAAATTGAGCGACGGAAAACAAATGGCTTGTGACGTTTTGGTATATTTGCCTATTTTTGTAAGTATTTTGCCTATTTGCAACAAATTTGTAATTTACTATGGGGGGAAAAGTAATTTTTTTTAAAAGGACAAGGTCGGAGCGAAAACTTCTGCCAGACTTTTAAAAGGACAGTTTGAAAACTCAACCTGTCCTTTTAACCACAGTCTACTGTAATAATCAGGCAAATTTTTGGAAAATTTAAAGTCAATAAGGGTCGATTATACTGCTTTTGAGCCAGATTGTCCGAATTTTATCAATTTGAGACCATCAAATTGATGAAATTTGGACACTCGGGCTCAAAGCATATAAATTATTAGGAATAATACAAATTTTTTACAAAATTAAAAAAAAATCTCAAAATAAATTTTTTTGACATTGGAAAATTGTGATATTAATGATTTTGTGGTGGACCAAAATCTCAAAATTTTTTTGCCAGGACTGCTTGGACACGAAATTATGGATGAATTACTGGAGTCAGCAAGAAGAGAAGGTCTTTTTGACCCTTTTCTTCCAGAAAGAACCCTAGAAATTAAAAAAAGGCGAAGCAAAAAAAAGAAATCAAAGAGAAAAATTGTTGAGTGTAATATTGTAAGAAAACCCATTATTTTTTCAACTGATTCTGAATCTGAATAAAAGTTGTTTGTCTTTACTTGTCTAAGTTGTCTTACGAATATTTGTCGTTTTTAGCAGGAATAAAAGCAGGTTAAAAAATGTTTAATATTAAAAATTTTAAAAATTTCAATTTTCCGAAATTTACTATTTTTGTTTAATATAATTTTCCTTCTACAGGCTCTAACTTCTCAAGTTTTACCTTTTAATGCTGATACATCGAAAAAATAACTTTTTTATATAAATAATTTTGCAAACTTGAGAAAAAATACCTATTACAAGCACCTCGTAATCATAAACTAAACAAGTTATCGAAAATTGATCGGATATTCTCCGAATATGTTCGATTATAAAAAAACGCTTTTCAGGAAAAAAAATTATGACATCAAATGTTCGAGTTAAAATGTATTAACCGTGATGTACCAAAAATAGCCATTTTGAGCACGTTTTCAACGATTACGGACAAATTATTCAAAATATTTCAAAATTTCTCCGGATATTCTCGTTTATTTTTTTAAATTTTATCACTACGCTACAAAAATAGAAAGTGACCAATGAAATCACTGGATTTCTCTATTTGGATTTCTCTATTATTTTAAATAATAGCTAAAAATTCAGTTTTTCCGGGCTTTTGCTCAATTCTCGATATCGCCCACCCATAACTGAGAAGAGTGGTTTGAGATATACTGGGAAATGTCCCGATAGACGAAATCGGCACATTTCTCAGTATGTACCAAAACTCAAATCAGTTTTGGCGATATTTTTTTCGGTGACAGGGCAAAATTCTCAATATAGCCCACCAGAAATGGCTTTGAGGTCGTCTAGAAATGTCCCGATATGGGAATTTTCTTAGCATTTCCCGACCGAATCAAAGTTTCTGGTGGGCAATATTGAGAATAATTTTTAGCCTTGAAAATATTTTTGGGTGAGCGAACCGCTGTATATAAGGCTTTAACAAACAAGCCGGTTCAGGTCATAGGATTTTAATTTTTCGTAACCGGCAAAACCGTGATAAAAACCCGAATATTTTTTTCAAATTTGAATCCAACACCACTCGCATATTGTGACTCGAGGCTAATTCAATTTCAAATTATTTCGCAGATTTTAGAGGGGCTTTAGAAAAAATCTTTCAAATTCCAACAGAAGAATAAAATTCGATTTCGTGAGCCTTAAATCATGATTAGATCATTAGCATGGTATTCTAAAAAGTTTTAAGCCAAGTATGACACAAATTTTATCTTAAAACTTGCATTAAAGACGGGAAAACTTGATTTTTGTGAAATGACAAAAAAGATGCAAAAATATAAATAATATGTTACTTTCATTTTATTTCTGATCATTTGATCTGGCTGAGGACACATTTCTATGGTAGAGATCGATGAAAGTTCCGATATGAAAAATATAAGAAATTCTTGGAAAATCTCTTAAATATCCACGGAATAATTTGAAATTGAAATAGCATTGAGGCTTATACAATATGCGAGTGATGTCGGATCCGATGACGATAACGGGAAAACTAAATGCGATATCAAGAATGTTTTTTTTGCAACTAAACAAATTAAACTTTATGGCTGATTTTTTTATAATAAGAAAAAAACACAAAATTCAGCGAATCTAGAAAGTTTTGAACGTTTTTAGTGCGAAAAAGTTTAAAAAAGACTTGATTTCTACTTTTTTTTCACACCAAAAATGATCAAAACTGTCTAGAACGTAGGCGCTATAAAAACAGCAGGAGGCAGATTAAAACTCACTCTCCGCCAAAGGACGACCAAATTTAATTTTTAAATTTTCGAAATAGAAAAGAGATGGGTAAAATCTCTCAATGGACAGCCGCGCGACGAAGGCGGTACCGGTGTCGATTATGCGACGTGAGCTACACGACGGAAATCGAAATGACCCGCCACGTCCAAGAGGAATTGCATAACTATATCACCTCAACTTTACTAATCTTCGACATAAAAACATAAAATATTGAGGTTTATTATGAAATTCACCGCTGAAGAAAGATGGCCAAGAAATTTTTGAGTTATAATTGTCTTTATATTTGATAAATCGAAATTTCCGATTTTTCGACGAATTAAACTTCTCTGCCAATTACTATGTACCCAAATAATGACACATCAATGATGAATTAAATTTTGTCATTCTGAAAAGTATTGACTTAGGTCGGACTAAGCTTTTTTAGTTTCAAGGTGAATGCAAAAAACCGTTTTGTGATATTTGGCCGCTGAAAGTAAGATAGCTTTTTTTAGGTAAACCACCCCTGTCCAGGAAAAACCGTAGCAACTCTCATATGTATATTTTCATGTTGACATTATGAGCAGTTTTCTTTAAACCGCCAATTACCGGTGTTTTATGCTGATAATCGGTAAACCGGGAAGGCTGAAAAACCGAAAAACATTTCTGTGGTTAAAATTTTGTCGGTTATCCAATGCTAAAAACCATTTCTCCATACCTACTACGGGTTTTGCTGGACAAGGGTGGTTCACATAAAAAGCTTCCTTGCTTCCAGGACTTTTCTTTCATCCGATTTCAGCGGATTTAAATTTTTCGCACCACTTAAACCCCTTACTCATTTGAGTATTAATATCCCCTTGAGGCATGAAAAAAATATAAGTGCTTTCGTTTAAACTATTTTTCAGTCATTGTGATAAAGGATAAACTTCACTTTATGGATTATTAGATTTAGATAATTAACACTTTGAGTACTTAATTAAGGCTGTGGAATAACGGAGTTGACTCACACTGTTCTTTAGTAATAACTNTAAGATTTTTGTAATAATATGCAAATTAAATAAAATAGAGTAAAACCTGGGCTTTCTTGATCTGATCTACGTTTCAAAATACCGTATCGGGTTCGTCTACGAAACGATAATTCTCACCTCTTAAATGGTGAAATTAGTGGTAAACAATATGTCTGCGCCTTATATTTCCGCTCTGTTCTCTCATTCATGAGCAATTTTTCTGCTTTCAAACAAAACAAAAATGAAAAAAAGTTCTACATTTAGTACAAGTAGAAACATTATTATTTTTTAAAGATGGTCAAGACGAATTCCTAAAAACTGAGTATTTAAGACCTTGTTTTTTTACAAATAAATTATGAGATAAAGCTGATAAAGAAAAATTTCAGAGAAATCCAAAAAAAANAAAAAAAATAGGATAAAATATATTTCGAACGGCTCATTGAAAAAAATGTATTTTTATTTTCCAAAAATTAATCGCAAACTCTGTGTGCGATTTAAACCTTCAACTTCGTTTTTAATTATTTTTGTCTCTTCAGGTTGTTTCAAAAAAATGAAAGCCACTTTTATGGCTCTATGAGTAAGGGCGTTAAGTGGTGCGGAGGTTCCAAGGGTTAATCCGTGTGAGCACGTTGTCGTTAAAAATGCGTAGGTTTTTGCTCGCTTGGCCAAAAATCACAGTAACTTAAAATTTAAATTTTAGCAAATGTAATCAAATCATGGGGAATAGTGTCATGTCTTAATTGGAGAGCCAATCGTTCTCCCAAGGCTTACGAAACCCAAAATATTTCTGGAATAGGACGCCAGCGGAGATAGCAGAGGAAAACCGTCTATGAAATGAAACAGTCAAAAAATGATCCCCCCGTCTTTCAGGATGTGGCGTTAATCGTTTTTTTGCTGTTTCTTTTCAAAAGTAAATTTTTGAACAGCAGAGTCAGTGATAAAATACCCCTCTGAAAAATATAGGTTCGTTTTTTTTAAGAAGAGTATTTTATTTTCAAAGTTGTATGCTGACCAAAAATTTCAAAAAAAGATCGTATGTCACATATGTCGGCAACTATGTGGTCCCCCTCAAATAACCGGTCAAAGTTCAAGGTAAATTTTAATAAAGTTTCCGCAACTATGGCTCAATTATGTACTGAAAGGTCGCTAGAGAGCAAAAACTGGTCAAATTTTCGAGATTGTACATAGTGTGCTGATACAACGGAAAAATCGATATAGTTATCGGGAATTTATTATTCGTCTTCAATCGTACATAAACAAATAAATGACCTTTCATCGTTTAACGCTTTTTTGCAATCTCTATTGTAGATTACAATCGCGACAAAAAGCAGTTTATTAACTGTCAATTTTGTTAATCTATTAACTATCTGCTTCAAGAATTAAACACAAACAGCTGATTTGGGTCACTGATTTCAGGACCATAAAATCACTGTTTGTGTTTGAAATCCTTCATGTGGTTATTTCTCGAACCTCATGAATTGAAAAACCCTAACATACAGTATGTGTTTTTTTACCCCTTTTTTTCCAGATTTAACAAATCAAAACGGTGGAATTCAGATTTGTCCAAATTGGGAAAAAGGGAGTAAAAAAAACACATACTGTATATTTTCAGAGCATTATTGTAGAAATAATGCTCAAATAAGCTGCCTTTTCAAGTGCTCTTTAAAATTTTATAAAATAAACTTTAGGCTAAAAACCTCACAAGCAGCGAAGAAGTTGAATATCAAGAAATGCATCGAATATGCATACATGTATTCAATAAATGGCGAGTAAAGCTAAGTTTACCCAAAGCCTTATTGCATTAAATCGAGAATTGAAAAAAAATCTTTTTAAAGGTTTCTTTAACAATTCATTTTATTTTTGGATGCGGCTTCTGTAACTTCATATTTTATGAAACTCATGGGTTGGAATCTGTTAAAAAAATGATTTAGACAGATGTGAAAATTTTGCAAAAATACGACAAAGATTGGGGCCAGAAAACAAGTCTGATACCAACGGAGTGCGCACTGAAAGGCGGGCGTCATAAAAAGCGATCATTAAACGCACATTAAAGCGAAAAAGAAGTTTAATTTATCTTCATAGAGAAAAAATAAATTTAAAGACAAATCAATTCCTTAAACAAATAAGAAGAATTAAGCAAGAAAACAAAAAATAATGAAAAAAAGTCATGAAAAAAGTTTCAAAACAAATAATGCAGTAGAAGTAGATCAGTCTTCAAATCATTCCGAGACACCTGTTTTATATTTTGTCATACAATTTCTATATTTTGAGGGGGTAGCGGTCGCATAAATGTACTTTTGTACTCCAATTTACCAAAATACAAAACTGCTTAGAAACTTTTTAGAATAGCCATATGGTAGATCTATCCTTGATCTACAATAAAAATTTATCAGAATAATTTTTGGTCGACCCTGGTGATCACCATGCGGCGAGTTCTAGACCACCTAACCGAATTTTCAAATTACTACTCCTCCTAGCTTGCATACGATCTCACTCAAACTTGGCATCAACCACGGAAACACTTATGGTTGTTATTTGATGCAGCGGCTGCGAAAAACCGCTTAATTTCAAGATTTTCGCTCTTCAAAGTACTACTCCTCATAGGTTACATTTCAGAATGTAGTATAAATTTGGGAAAAGATGGAGGAATATGTTTTTGTTATTATTTTGCAGCCGAATTCTAAAATATTTTGTTGAATTCTAGAAAATCGCATTTTAGTAAACCGGAAGTGAAATCTTGGAAAATTAAAGTTGTCGGATTTAGTCGAAAGTACCAGCAAATTAAAGCTTGAGTTTGACTGATCAAAAAATCTGCTTACAGCTTTTTGATATTTTGAGTTTTTCTGGTCGAAAAGTGGGTTTTCCAAAAAAAATACTCTTCTGAAAAAAATGAAAATTTCGAACTTTTTTTTGGGTTTTTTTTTAAATAAGTTTATGCTTTCTGAGTGTTCCCTAGCAATTTCGTGCTATTTTTACACCCCAAAGTACCCTCAAAAAGTGCGACCGCTACCCCTTTGAAAAATAAATCTAAGAAAAACCACCTAATAATTGTCCTATTTCGCAAGAAAAGAATGTTGAATTACTAAATAAATTATTGGAAACAAATCTTTAATTAAATTTATCTATAAAGAAATTTAACAATTTTTTTGAATTTTTATAACATGATTATATTATTATTCTGTTCAAGCTATTTTGTAGAGAATTTTTTTCCTAAAGGGATATAAAATTTATAAAGTCAGTTTAACTCCTACAATCCGGAACAACTTCTGGACTCACAGTCTTTTCACGGTCACGCGTGACCGCGGTGTTTAAATCGAGCGTATAACCTTCGTTTCATTATCAACATATATTTTCCATTAGATCATATGGTAATTCTGGTAATTTCCTACAATCGTATCAAAACAAAATGTGAAAAAAGTAATTTAAAGGCATCGAATGGTGATAAGAAAATATAAAAATCTCTCTTTTTAGCACGATTCGCACAATTAAAACTTCAGACATTTTCGGGTGTAATGCACTAATTAGTGAGACAATCATTATCCACATAAAAAAATTTCTCTAATAAGAAAGTTTTTTTTCCATTAAAAATAGAGAAAAACAGCTTTTTAGGAAAAAAATTGACCTTCAATTGAGTTTAAATATGAAAAAATGTTCTGAGTTTGAAAAGTAAAGTAGCCTATTACACCCGCAATTTTATAAAGATTTTTTGAAAAAAATAAAATTTTTTATAAATTGCGTGCCAAATGGCACAAACCAGTGTCACAATCAAGTGTTGTAAATTTTATCAGTAGTTCAGAAACAATATTCGCTTGACCTTTCCATTGATTGAAATACGGAAATCAAATAGATACTATAAAATTTCACATGTGATTTGACTTTATTTTTAAAGAAAATTTCACAAAACCAACAATAAAAATTTTGGGACTTGATTTGCGTAAAATTTTCATAATATTTCTAAACAGTCGACAACAAAATGACAAATAAACATTTCATAATTTTTCAAACAGCAGTCAGAAAATATGTAAACATGCATGAAAAAAGTTAAAGTGGCTATTTTTTTCGATTTTATTCACAGATTTCAAAAAATTAATCAGAAAAAATTTTGGACGAAAAATGCTTAAAATTTCCATAATGCTTTGAATTTTTTGAAAATTTTACGAATTATAAAATAAAAGTTTGAACTCAAATCGTTCCTTAATAGATAAAAAATGATTTTAATTATTTTCGTAAATTAAATCGACGCCAGTCTTCCACATCGCTGCTACCCCCTTAAGCACTAAAGTAAACTTTAATTTTTGGCATGCAAAACTTCATTGTTTTAGCACAACGGCTCTCATTATAATGACTATATTTCAAAAACATAAACAAATCTCTCACTTTTCAGAGGCGTTGATTTACCTGAAACAAGCTTCTACAGTTTGTTCGTCTAAATCAGCATCTGGCAATGAATAAGAGGCTTGTTCCGCAAAATGAGCATCTTTATTTTATTTACAAAATATAATTTTGATTCAAATATATCCGGAATTTTTTCACCTTGGCGGCCTGCACTGTATCCAGTTCAAAAATCGAACTATTTTTGGAATTTTCAAAATCGGTTCAGTCATCTTCGAGAAAAACTCGTGCAACTGAACCGCTGAAAATCATAGCGCTGAAAAAGCCGGCATTTCCGTTTTGTATGTACAATGTACAGTATGTAGACTATATATTGATTTAAATCCTATCCTTGCTCTTGGAGATGGTGATTTTGGTCGACAAAAATTTGTGGTTCTTCGGCAAGAAACTCATCTTGGAAATCTGGATATAAATCCGCTGTATGACTGGCAAGTTCATTTGCAAGAACTTCGCCAGCCGTCTCGTCACTTTCCAATCTTTCTACGCGACTTTTGATCACTTCTCGATTTTTTTCGTTATATAGCTGATTTGGGTGTCACAGAAGTTTTAATTTATCAAAAAAAAATTCTTGCTCTCCAATTTGCACTCGTTGGACATTTTGATTTCCTTTCGATTGCTGGTTATCTGATACAATCTACGAAAAATGATGAGATAACTTTTGCATTTCTTTTACATTTAAAAAAAACTTTTTATTGAGATAAAAATGAGGTTTGAACAAAAAAATGCAGAAAATTTGTAACCCACCTGCACGAGATGTCCTACCCCACCCACCTGCACGAGAGTGTTTCAGAACACACACATAGGTGGTTTTTTTTAGGAACCATCTGGTGTTTCCGGCTTTCTCGTATTTGGAAACCCCATGACACCATATATTGGCAGATAGAAAATTAAATTCCGCGTGTAACGCCTGATTTTTTTTTCAGAATTTGAGACCGGTTGACCGGTAATGGCGGATTTTCGGTAGGTCCATTTTTTCAATCAGGCCAAAATTCGGTCTGTAGACTAATACGGGCACAAGGAGTTCGAATCTGATATAAGATTTTATCGATGACGTCATAGTGAGTCATTTTGGGNGATTATGCGACGTGAGCTACACGACGGAAATCGAAATGACCGCCACGTCCAGAGGAATTGCATAACTATATCACCTCAACTTTACTAATCTTCGACATAAAAACATAAAATCTTGAGGTTTATTATGAAATCACCGCTGAAGAAAGATGGCCAAAATTTTTTGAGTTATAATTGTCTTTATATTGATAAATCGAAATTTCCGATTTTTCGACGAATTAAACTTCTCTGCCAATTACTATGTACCCAAATAATGAACATCAATGATGAATTAAATTTTGTCATTCTGAAAAGTATTGACTTAGTTCGGACTAAGCTTTTTTTTAGTTTCAAGGTGAATGCAAAAACCGTTTTGATATTTGGCCGCTGAAAGTAAGATAGCTTTTTTTAGGTAAACCACCCCTGTCAGGAAAAACCGTAGCAACTCTCATATGTATTTTCATGTTGACATTATGAGCAGTTTTCTTTAAACCGCCAATTACCGTGTTTTTATGCTGATAATCGGTAACCGGGAAGGCTGAAACCGAAAACATTTCTTGGTTAAATTTTTCGGTTATCCAATGCTAAAACCTTTTCCATACTACTAGGTTTTGCTGGACAAGGGTGGTTCACATAAAAAGTTTCCTTGCTTCCAGGACTTTTCTTTCATCCGATTTCAGGCGGATTTAAATTTTTCGCACACTTAAACCCTTACTCATTTGAGTATTAAATATCCCCTTGAGGCATGAAAAAAATATAAGTGCTTTCGTTTAAACTATTTTTCAGTCATTGTGATAAGGATAACTTCACTTTATGGATTATTAGATTTAGATAATTAACACTTTGAGTACTTAATTAAGGCTGTTGGAATACGGAGTTGACTCACACTGGTTCTTTAGTAATAACTATAAGATTTTTGTAATAATATGCAAATTAAATAAAATAGAGTAAAACCTGGGCTTCTGATCTGATCTACGTTTCAAATACCGTATCGGGTTCGTCTACGAACGATAATTCTCACCTCTTAAATGGTGAAATTAGTGGTAAACAATATGTCTGCGGCTTATTTCGCTCTGTTCTCTCATTCATGAGCAATTTTTCTGCTTTCAAACCAAAACAAAAATGAAAAAAGTTCTCATTTAGTACAAGTAGAACATTATTATTTTTAAAGATGGTCAAGACGAATTCCTAAAAACTGAGTATTTAAGACCTTGTTTTTTTACAAATAAATTATGAGAATAAGCTGATAAAGAAAATTTCAGAGGAAATCCAAAAAAAATAGGATAAATATATTTCGAACGGCTCATTGACAAAAATGTATTTTTATTTTCCAAAAATTAATCGCAAACTCTGTGGTGCGATTTAAACCTTCAACTTCGTTTTAATTATTTTTGTCTCTTCAGGTTGTTTCAAAAAATGAAAGCCACTTTTTATGGCTCTCTGAGTAAGGGCGTTAAGTGGTGCGGAGGTTCCAAGGGTTAATCCGTGTGAGCACGTTGTCGTTAAAATGCGTAGGTTTTTGCTCGCTTGGCCAAAAATCACAAGTAACTTAAAATTTAAATTTTGCAAATGTAATCAAATCATGGGGAATAGTGTCATGTCTTAATTGGAGCCAATCGTTCTCCAAGGCTTACGAAACCCAAAATATTTCTGGAATAGACGCCAGCGGAGATAGCAGAGGAAAACGTCTATGAAATGAAACAGTCAAAAAATGATCCCCCGTCTTTCAGGATGTGGCGTTAATCGTTTTTTGCTGTTTCTTTTCAAAAGTAAATTTTTGAACAGCAGAGTCAGTGATAAATACCCCTCTGAAAAATATAGGTTCGTTTTTTTTTAAGAAGAGTATTTTATTTTCAAAGTTGTATGCTGACCAAAAATTTCAAAAAAGATGATGTACATATGTCGGCAACTATGTGGTCCCCCTCAAATAACCGGTCAAAGTTCAAGGTAAATTTAATACAGTTCCGCAACTATGGCTCAATTATGTACTGAAGGTCGCTAGAGGAGCAAAAACTGGTCAATTTTCGAGATTGTACTGGTGTGCTGATACAACGGAAAAATCGATATAGTTATCGGGAATTTATTATTCGTCTTCATCGTACATAACAATAAATGACCTTTCATCGTTTAACGCTTTTTTGCAATCTCTATTGTAGATTACAAATCGCGACAAAAGCAGTTTATTAACTGGTCATTTTGTTAATCTATAACTATCTGCTTCAAGAATTAAACACAAACAGCTGATTTGGGTCACTGATTCAGGACCATAAATCTGTTGTGTTTGAAATCCTTCAATGTGGTTATTTCTCGAACCTCATGATGGAAAAAACCCTAACATAACTATGTGTTTTTTTACCCCTTTTTTTTCAGATTTAACAATCAAAACGGTGGAATTCAGATTTGTCCAAATTGGGAAAAAGGAGATAAAAAACACTTAACTGTATATTTCAGAGCATTATTGTGATTAATGCTCAATAAGCTGCCTTTTCAAGTGCTCTTAAAATTTTATAAAATAAACTTTAGGCTAAAACTCACAAGCAGCGAAGAAGTTGAATATCAAGAAATGCATCAATATGCATACATGTAGTCAATAAATGGCGAGTAAAGCTAAGTTTACCCAAAGCCTTTTGCATTAAATCGAGAATTGAAAAAAAACTTTTTAAGGTTTCTTTAACAATTCATTTTATTTGGATGCGGCTTTCTGTAAACTTCATATTTATGAAATCATGGTTGGAATCGGTTAAAAATGTTTAGACAGATGTGAAAATTTTGCAAATACGACAAAGTGGGCCAGAAAACAAGTCTGATACCAACGGATTGCGCACTGAAAGCGGGCGCGTCATAAAAAGCGATCATTAAACGCACATTAAGCGAAAAGAGTTAATTTATCTTCATAGAGAAAAATAAATTTAAAGACAAATCATTCCTTAAACAATATAGAAGATTAAGCAAGAAAACAAATAATGAAAAAAAGTCATGCAAAAAGTTCAAAACGAAATAATGGTAGAAGTGATCAGTCTTCAAATCATCCGAGACACCTGTTTTATATTTTGTCTACAATTTCTATATTTTGAGGGGGTAGCGGTCGCATAATGTACTTTTGTACTCCAATTCACAAATACAAAACTGCTTTAGAACTTTTTAGAATAGCATATGGTAGATCTATCCTTGATCTCATAAAAATTATCAGAATAATTTTTGGTCGACCTGGTGATCACCATGCGGCGAGTTCTAGACACCTAAGCGAATTTTCAAATTACTACTCTCCTAGCTTGCATACGATCTCACTCAAACTTGGCATCAACCACGGAAACACTTATGGTTGTTATTTGATGCAGCGGATTTTTGAATTTCCAACGGGTTTTTTCTAGAACTGCGAAAAACCGCTTAATTTCAAGTTTTCGCTCTTCAAAGTACTACTCCTCATAGGTTACATTTTCAGAATGTGTATAAATTTGAGAAAAGATGAGGAATATGTTTTTGTTATTATTTGCAGCCGAATTCATATTTGTTGAATTCTATAGAAATCGCTTTTAGTAACCGGAAGTTGAAATCTTGGAAAGTTAAAGTTGTGATTTAGTCAAAGTACCAGCAATTAAAGCTTGAGTTTGACTGATCAAAAAATCTGCTTACAGTTTTTGATATATTTGAGTTTTTCTGGTCGAAAAGTGGGTTTTCCAAAAAAAATACTCTTCTGAAAAAAATGAAAATTCGAACTTTTTTTTTGGGTTTTTTTTTAAATAAGTTTATGCTTTCTGAGTGTTCCTAGCAATTTCGTGCTATTTTTACACCCAAAGTACCTCAACAGTGCGACCGCTACCCTTTGAAAATAAAATCTAAGAAAACCACCTAAGTAATTGTCCTATTTCGCAAGAAAAGAATGTTGTTACTAAATAAATTATTGGAAACAAATCTTTAATTAAATTTATCTATAAAGAATTTAACAATTTTTTTTGAATTTTATAACATGATTATTATTATTCTGTTAAGCTATTTTGTAGAGAATTTTTTTTTCCTAAAGGGATATGAAATTATAAAGTCAGTTTAACTCCTACAATCCGGAACAACTTCTGACTCACAGTCTTTTCACGGTCACGCGTGACCGCGTGTTAAATCGAGCGTATAACCTTCGTTTCATTATCAACATATATTTTCCATTAGATCATATCGTAATTCTTTGGTAATTTCCTCAATCGTATCAACAAATGTGAAAAAGTAATTTAAAGGCATCGAATGGGATAAAAATATATAAAATCTCTCTTTTTAGCACGATTCGCCACATTAATTCAGACATTTTCGGGTGTAATGCACTAATTATTGAGACAATCATTATCCACTAAAAAATTTCTCTATAAGAAAGTTTTTTTTCCATTAAAATAGAGAAAACAGCTTTTAGGAAAAATTGACCTTCAATGAGTTAAATATGAAAAATGTTCTGAGTTTGAAAAGTAAAGTAGCCTATACACCCGCAATTTTTAAAGATTTTTGAAAAAATAAAATTTTTTATAAATTGCGTGCCAAATGGCACAGAACCAGTGTCACAATCAAGTGTTGTAAATTTTATCAGTAGTTCAGAAACATATTCGCTTGACCTTTCCATTGATTTGAAATACGGAAATCAAATAGATACTATAAATTTCACATGTGATTTTGACTTTATTTTTAAGAAATTTCACAAAACCAAGAATAAAAATTTTGGGACTTGATTTGCGTAAATTTTTCATATTTTCTAAACAGTCTGAAACAATAATGACATAATAACATTTCATAATTTTTCAACAGCAGTCAGAAAATATGAAACATGCATGAAAAAGTTAAAGTGGCTATTTTTTTCGAATTTTATTCACAGATTTCAAATTAATCAGAAAAATTTTGGACGAAAAATGCTTAAATTTCCATGCTTTTGAATTTTTTGAAAATTTTACGATTATAAAATAAAAGTTTGAACTCAAATCGTTCCTTAATAGATAAAAATGATTTTAATTATTTTCGTAAATTAAATCGACGCCAGTCTTCCCATCGCTGCTACCCCCTTAAGACTAAAGTAAACTTTAATTTTTGGCATGCAAAACTTCATTGTTATAGCACAACGGCTCTCTTATGACTATATTTCAAAACATAAACAAATCTCTCACTTTTTAGAGGCGTTGATTTACCTGAAAAAGCTTCACAGTTTGTTCGTCTAAATCGAGTCTGGCAATGAATAAGAGGCTTGTTCCGCAAAATGAGTCTTTATTTTATTTAAAATATAATTTTGATTCAAATATATCCGAATTTTTTCACCTTGGCGGCCTGCACTGTATCCAGTTCAAAATCGAACTATTTTGGAATTTTCAAAATCGGTTCAGTCATCTCGAGAAAAATCGTGCAACTGAACCGCGTGAAAATCATAGCGCTGAAAAGCCGCATTTCCGTTTTGTATTACATGTACAGTATGTAGACTATATATTGATTTAATCCTATCCTTGCTCTTGGAGATGGTGATTTTTGGTCGACAAAATTTGGTTCTTCATTCGGCAAGAAACTCATCTTGGAAATCTGGATATAAATCGCTGTATGACTGGCAAGTTCATTTGCAAGAACTCGCCGCGTCTCGTCCACTTTCTCAATCTTTCTACGCGACTTTTGATCACTTCTCGATTTTTTTCGTTACATGCTGATTTGGGTGTCACAGAAGTTTTAATTTATCAAAAATTTTTTTGGACTAATATACTTTTTTAAAGCATATATGCTAAAACCATGCCTTTACTTTCGCATGATTTTTTTGATCAAAGTTTCGATTCCGATTGAAATTATCGTGAGCATCAATAATTGACCAAAAATATCTGGTGTCATTACTGGAGGCTTGTAAAAAGTTGCTGAATATTTCTGGAATTGGTGGCCGCTGGAGTACCTTGAAATCGAGTTTTTGGATCAAATAATATTGCGCAGTGTCGTCGTTAATACTGAGTTGATTTTTAACAATTCAGAGCAACAGTTTCTTTTCTGTTTTACAGCCTCTAATTCTTCTCACAGTCGATAGGTGTCGTATCTTCTTCTGTCAAATCGTCACTAACATCGGAATCAAAAAAATTCTGCTCTCCAATTTGCACTCGGTGGACATTTTGATTTTCCTTTCGATTGCTGGTTATTGATACAATCTACGAAAAATGATGAGATAACTTTTGCATTTCTTCTTACATTTAAAAAAACTTTTTATTGAGATAAAAATGAGGTTTGAACAAAAAATGCAGAAATTTGTAACCACCTGCACGGAATGTCCTACCCCACCCACCTGCACGAGAGTGTTTCAGAACACCACATAGGTGGTTTTTTTTGGGAACCATCTTGGTGTTTCCGGCCTTTCTCGTATTTGGAAACCCCATGACACCATATATTGGCAGATAGAAATTAAATTCCGCGTGTAACGCTGATTTTTTTTTTCAGAATTTGAGACCGGTTGACCGTAATGGCGATTTTCGGTAGGTCCATTTTTTCAATCAGCCAAAATTCGGTCTGTAGATAATACGGGCACAAGGAGTTCGAATCTTGATATAAGATTTTATCGATGACTGTAGTGAGTCATTTTGGGTCACTTTAGAAATTCATTGAAATAGATCCTTTATAGATATAAAAACTGGGCAACTAAGTAATTGAGTACCAGGAATCAAAATCTGATATCAAATTTCACTTGTGACGTCATCATGAGTCATTTTGAGGTTTCCAATTTTACAGAAATTAAAATTTTAAATAGCCTTTATAAGATATGAACTGGGGCAACTCGCTGTAATGAGGACCGGGGTAATTGAGTACCAGGAATCCAAATCTGATATCAGACTTCACTTGTGACGTCATTATGAGTAATTTTGGGGTTACTTCAGAACATTTATTTATAAATAGCCTTTATAAATATTAAAACTTGGGACTTTAGGTGATTGAGTATCAGGAATGTTCATCTGATTTCAGAATTTACTTGTGACGTCAATAAAATTCAGACGAAATTAAAAGGAGTTTGAATTGCATTTAATTGTCGCGATTTTTTTTTAATTCAAAAAAAACATAAAATTTCGATTTTAGTGAAAATCGAACTTTAGAGTCCGAACAAAACATCTTATTTTATTTATCTAATATTCAGCGAAATTTCGGTTAACAAAAATTAACTTTACATGAAACAGTAAAATTATTATTCTAAATAATCACGATTATTCAAGATGCAATTTTAATTTGCTGGAATGGTACGTGAGCGTGAGTGGATAATTGAGTCGACCAATCAGCGTTCAGACAGCCTAGGGACAAACCTTGACACTGTTTCTCACTTCATAATTTCTAGAATTAGAGGATTCGAACTCCTTGTGCCCGTATTAGTCTACAGACCGAATTTTGCCTGATTGAAAAAATTTGAAAAAATGGCCTCACCGGAAATCCGCCATTACCGGTCAACCGGTCTCAAATTCTGAAAAAAAAAATTCAGGCGTTACACGCGGAATTTAATTCTCTATCTGTCAATATATGGTGTCATGGGGTTTCCAAATACGAGAAAGCCGGAAAACCAGATGGTTCTTAAAAAAAAACACCATAGTGAGGGTGTCCATCATTAATATCGACTAATAGAAAAAATAATAAAATGGAAACAAAAATTACGAAAAAAAATTTGGTCGTCACGTGATCAAAATATAGCGATTTCTCAAATATAGCGATTTCTCAAATATAGCGAAATAGCTCTGTTCACTACCAGGTTGCGCCGAGTGTCAAAATTAATAATGCCAAAGTTTTCCCCTNGGTGTTATGCGCTAATTAGTGGGTGAATCATTATCCATATAAAAAAATTTCCTCAATATGAAAGTTTTTTTTCCATGAAAAAAAGAGAAAAACAGCTTTTTAGGAAAAAAAATTGACCTTCAATTGCGTTTAAATATCAAAAAATCTCCTGACTTTGAAAATAAAAGTAGCCTATAACACCCGAAATTTAATTGAGATTTTTTGAATTAAATAAAATTTCTATAAATTGCGTGCCAAATGGCACAAACCGGTGTCACAAGCAAGTGTTGTAAATTTCATCAGTGGCTCGAAAACGATATTCGATTGACCCTTCCATCGGTTGAAATACGGAAATCAAATAGATATGAGAAAATAACACAACTAATTCGGCCTGATTTTTCAAGAAGAATTCAAAAAAACATTAATAAAAAATTTTGGACTTGATTTGCGAAAAATTTTCATAATATTTTTAAAAACAGTCGACAAAAAATGACAAATGAACATGTTATTATTTTTTAAACCGCAGTCAGAAAATATATAAACATGCATGAAAAAAGTTAGAGTGGCTATTTTATTCATTTTTATTGACAGATTTGAGAAAAAAAAATATTTTTGGGTGAAAATGCGTAAAATTTAAATAATGTTTTGAATTTTTTTGACAATTTTACGAATTCAAAAATAAAAGTTCGAACTCAAATCTTTCCTTAAATAGATAAAAAAATATTTTAATGAGCTGATACANATTTATTCTGGTTCAGCTAACGATAATAAGCACAAAAAAATAAACCTACTAATTATTTTCGTATGTTAAATTGACGCTAGTCTGCCACATCTCTGCTACCCCCCTAAACTGCATTTGACAAAAAATTGCATCCAATCTGATGAGAAATTTCTAAAACTCACCAAAATTCTTGAAAGTAAAAATAAGAAGAACTATCGGGGGTCTGTTCCGATATTCCGCCGGCATTATTTGGATCTCTAGGCACCGTTTCTGTTCAAATCAGACCATAGTTGCTAATATCATTTTCATTAAACCGTACCCAAGGAATCCTTTTTTGGCATTTACCTGGGTAAATTTTCTAATTTTCTCACTTTCATATTCAAAATTGTCGATTTTCGCGCACTGTTCTTTCGATTTACAGCCATCAGGTCGAAATTTGAAAAAAGTACTTCCTGCAAGATTTTCACCACCCCTTGCAAAATGTTCTGTATTAAAAAATGAATTCAATTAAATACACCAAAAAATACGACTTTTAGTGGCAAAAATTGCCAAAAACGACACTTTTCGTTATTTTTGAAGCACTTTTAGGGTGAAAAATGGGACAAACGACATACCAGTTTTTTCGTTATAAAAATATTACATTATCTGTGAGAAAAAATCAAATTGTTTTGAAATAAGGCGCAAAAAAATACGACTTTGAAAAAACAAAATTTGCTCGCGGTCAACTCAAATTTTACCGGTTGTCGAACATGCTATGAAAAAAGTTAGAAGTAAAATGTGTCCCAGAGATTACGAACTACTATTCCTAAGATTTTTATAAGATTGTTATGAAGGAATAAAAAGGTATGAGCCTTCGAAAAAGCCTTCCAGCCTATACAACCCCCACCTGCACAGAGCGTGTTTCAGAACACAGAGACCAAAATATTTTGGGGAAGTGTCATTTTGGCCGGCGGAATATCGGAACAGACCCCCGGATAGTTCTTCTTATTTTACTTTCAAGAATTTTGGTGAGTTTTAGAAATTTCTGTTCATCAGATTGGATGCAAGTTTTTTGTCAAATATTGCAGTTTAGAGGGGAGTTAGGCAGAGATGTGGCAGACTAGCGTCAATTTAACAACGAAAAAGATATAGTAGGTCTTATTTTTTTGTTGCTTATTATCGTTTAAGGCTGAACCAGGAATAAAATCGTTATCAGCTCATTTTAAATATTTTTTTTATCTATTTAAGGAAAGATTTGAGTTCGAACTTTTATTTTGAATTTCGAAAATTGGTCAAAAAATTTCAAAACATTATTTTAAATTTCGCATTTCACCCCAGAAAATATTTTTTCTTTCTCAAAGCTCTGTCAATAAAAATGAATTAAAATAAGCGCCACGCTAACTTTTTTCATGCATGATATTATATATTTTCTGACTGCGGTTTAAAAAATAATAACATGTTTCATTGTCATTTTTGTCGGACTGTTTTTTAAAGAAATTATGAAAATGTTTTCGCAAATCAAAGTCCAAAATTTTATATAATGTTTGTTTTTGAATTCTTCTGAAAAAATCAGGCCGAATTAGTTGTGTATTTCTTCCATATCTTATTTGTTCCGATTTGCAACCGCATGGAAGGGTTCAATCGATTATCGTTTCGAGCCACTGATGAATTTACAACCAACTTGCTTGTGACACCGGGTTGTTGCCCATTGGCACGCAATTTATAGAAATTTTATTTAATTCAACAAAATCCAATTAAATTTCGGGTTGTTATAGGCTACTTTTATTTGCAAAGCAGGAGATTTCTTTGTTGATATTTAAACGCAAATTGAAGGTCAATTTGTCCTAAAAAGCTGTTTTTCATCTTTTATTTTCATGGAAAAAAAAAACTTTCATTATTGAGGAAATGTATTTATATGGATAATGAGCACCACTAATAGCTGCATAACAACCCGAAAATGGCTGAGTTATAGAATATTTGATTCAAAATCTCACATTCGGGTCAAGTTTGGAAATAGGTCATAATGAAGAAGATGGTTTTTTGATTGTTTACAGATACTTAAGTACTGTTTGAAAAATGAAATATATCCTGTTTCTAAGAACATGAACTACTTTTATTGAAGATAAAAAAATAAAAATTTCACATTTTTTTTCTTTCAAAATCATCCGAAAACATGTACCAATCTGCCACATCGCTGCTAACCCCTTAAAAACAGATACTGGAACAAGATATGAATTACTACAAATATAATACTTAGAGGTGACTTTTGGAGGGAACATTGGCATTTTATATTTTGACCACTCGGCGCAACCTGGTATGAACAGAAGCTATTTCGCTATATTTGAGAAATCGCTATATTTAGAATCGCTATATTTTGATCACGTGACGACCAAATTATTTTTTCGTATTTTCTGTTTCCATTTTATTATTTTTCTGATTGAGTCGATATATGATGACACCCTCACTATGGTGTTTTTTTTTAAGAACCATCTGTTTTTCCGGCTTTCTCGTATTTGTGAAAAACCCCCTGACACCATATATTGGACAGATAGAGAATTAAATTTCCGCGTGTAACGCCTGAATTTTTTTTTTCAGAATTTGAGACCGGTTGACCGGTAATGGCGGAATTTCGGTGAGGCCATTTTTTTCAATCAGGCAATTCCGGGTCTGTAGACTATACGGGCACAAGGAGTTCGAATCCTCTAATTCTAAGAATATATGAAGTGAGAAACAGGTCAAGGTTTGTCCCTAGGCTGTCTGGAACGCTGAGTGGTCGACCTCAATTATCCACTCACGTCAACGTACCTTTCCAGCAAATTAAATTTGCATCTTTGGAATTAATTCTGTTATTTAGAATTAATTAATTTTACCTGTTTCATGTAAAGTTAATTTTTTGTTAACCGAAATTCGCTTGAATATGTAGATAATAAATAAGATGTTTTGTTCGACTCTAAAGTTCGATTTTCACTCAAAATCGAAATTTTATGTTTTTTTTGAATAAAAAAAAACCGCGAAATTAATGCAATTCAAACTAACCTTTTTAATTTCGTTCTGAATTTTATGACGTCACAAGTAAAATTCTGAATCAGTGGAACAATTCCATGATACTCAATCACTAAATCCCAAGTTTATATTTATAAAGGCTATTTATAAATAAATGTTCTGAAGTAACCCCAAAATTACTCATAATTGACGTCACAGTGGAAGTCTGAATCAAGATTTGGATTCCTGGTACTCAATGTACCCTAGTTTGCCAGTATTTTATATCTTATAAAGGCTATTTATAAATTAATGTTCTGAAGTGGACCTCAAAATGATCATGATACGTCAACAAGTGAAATTTCGATAGTCAGAAAATTTTGATTCCTGGTACTCAAATGACTGCTAGTTGCCCATGTTTTATATCTATAAAGGATCTGTTTCAGATGAATTTCTAAAGATGGACCCACAAAATGACCTCACTTAGACGTCATCGATAAAATTCTTATATCAGATTCGAACTCTTGTGCCCGTATTAGTCTACAGACCGGAATTTTGGCTGATTTGAAAAAATGACCTACCGAAAATCCGCCATTACCGGTCAGACCGGTCTCAAATTCTGAAAAAAAAAATTTCAGCGTTACACGCGGAATTTAATTTCTATTCTGCCAATATGATGGTGTCCATGGGGTTTCCAAATACAGAGAAAGCCGGAAACACCAAGATGGTTCCTAAAAAAAACCACCTATGTGGTGTTCTGAAACACTCTCGTGCAGGTGGGTGGGGTAGGACATCCGTGGCAGGTGGTTACAAATTTCTGCATTTTTTTGTTCAAACCTCATTTTACTCAATAAAAAGTTTTTTTAAATGTAAGAAGAAATGCAAAAGTTATCTCATCATTTTCGTAGATTATCGGATAACCAGCAATCGAAAGGAAACATAAAATGTCCACACGAGTAGCAATTGGAGAGCAGAATTTTTTTGATCTTCGATGTTAGCTGACGATTTGGACAGAAGAAGATACCGACCACCTATCGACTGTGAGAGATTAGAGGCGTAAAACCAGAAAGAAACTGTTGCTCTGAATTGTTAAAAAGATATCAACTCAGTATTAACGGACGACACTGCGCATATTTAATTTATCCAAAAACTCGATTTCAAGGTACTCCAGCGGCCACCAATTCCAGAAATATTTCAGCATCTTTTTACAGCCTCGCAGTAATGACAGCCAGATATTTTTGGTTGTCAATTATTGATTGCTCACGATAATTTCAATCGGAATCGAACGTTTGATCAAAAAAATCATAGCGAATGTAACAGGCATGGTATTTAGCATATATGCTTTAAAAAAGTATATTAGTCACAAAAAATTTTTTGATAAATTAACAAACTTCTGTCGACACCCAAATCAGCCTCATGTAACCCGGATAAAAATCGGAGAAGTGATCAAAAGTTCGCGTAGAAAGATTAGCGAAATTGGACGGAGAGCGCTGGCGAGGTGTGCTTGCGATGAGAACTTGCCAGGTCTATACAGCCGATTTTATATCCAGATTTCCAAGATGAGTTTCTTGCCGCGAATGAACCACCAAATTTTTGTCGACCACAAAATCACCATCTCCAAAGCAAGGATAGGATTAAATCATATATTAGGTCTACATACTGTACTCTGTAATACAAAACGGAAATGGCCGGCTTTGTTCAAGCGCTATGATTTTGCAGCCGGTTCAGTTGCACGAGTTTTTCTCTCGAGATGACTGAACGTTTTGAAAAAATTCCAAAATAGCTTCGATTTTGAAACTGGATTTACAGTGGCAGGGCCGCCAAGGAAAAAATTCGGATGAATTTGAATCAAATTATATTTATAAATAAAAAAAGTGCTCATTTTTGCGAACAAGCCTCTTATGTCAATTGGCCAGACTGCTGATTTAGAGCGAACAAACTTAGGAAGGCTTTTTCAGGTAATCAACGCCTTCTAAAAAGTGAGAGATTTGTTTATGGTCGTTTGAAAATATAGGTCATTATAATGAAGAGCGTTTGCCTAGCATAAACAATGAAGTTTTGCATGGCCCAAAAATTAAAGTTTACGTTTAGTTTGCTTAAGGCGGGTAGCAGCGATGGAAGACTGGCGTCGATGTTAATTTACGAAAAATAATTAAAATTCATTTTTATCTATTTAAGACATTTTAGCTTCAAACTTTTATTTTATAATTCGTAAAATTTTCAAAAAATTCCAAAAGCATTATGAAATTTTAAGCTATTTTTCGTCCAAATATTTTTCTGATTTAGTTTTTTTGATAGATCTGTGAATTAAAATTCGAAAAAAATAGCCACCTTTAACTTTTTTCATGCATTGTACATATTTTCTGACTGCTTTTGAAAAATTCATGAAATGTTATTTAGAATACAAATATATTAGATAGCATGACTGTTTAAAATATTATGAAAAATTTACGCAAATCAGTCCCAAAATTTTTTTCTTGCGTTTTGTGGAAATTTCTTAAAAATAAAGTCAAAATCACATGTTGAAATTTTATAGATCTATTTGATTTCGTATTTCAAATGCAATGGAAAGTCAAGGCGAATATTGTTTCTGAACTACTGATAAAATTTTACAAACACTTGATTGTGACACTGGTTCTGTGCCATTTGGACGCAATTTATAAAAAAATTTTATATTATTTTCAAAAATCTTTATAAAATTGCGGTGTAATAGGCTACTTTCACTTTTCCAAACTCAGAACATTTTTCATATTAAACTCATTGAAGGTCAATTTTTTCCTAAAAGCTGTTTTCTCTATTTTAATGGAAAAGAAAAACTTTCTTATTGGAGAAAATTTTTATGTGGATAATGATTTCTCATATAGATTAGTGCATTACACCCGAAAATGTCTGAGTTTAATTGGCGAATCCGTGCTAAAAAGAAGATATTTCATATTTTCTTATCCCATTCGATGCCTATTTAAGATTACTTTTTCACATTTGTTTTGAAACGATTGGTAGGAAATTACCACGAATCACCCGATATGATCAATGGAACAATAGATGTTGATAATGAACGAAGGTTATACGCTCGATTTAAACCAGCGCGGTTCACGCGTGACCGTGAAAAGAGATACGTTGAGGTCCAAGAAGTTGTTCCGGATTGTAGGAGTTAAACTGACTTTATAAAATTTTATATCCCTTTAGGAAAAAAAAAATTCTCTACAAAATAGCATTAACAGGAATAATAATATATCATGTTATAAAATTCAAAAAAAATGTTAATATTTTTATAGATAAATTTAATTAAAGATTTGTGTTTCCAAAATTTATTTAGAATTCAACATTCAATTTCTTGCGAAAATAGGAGACAATTACTTAGGTGGTATTTTCTTAGATTTATATTTTGTCAAAGGGGTACGTTGCACTTTTGAGGTACTTTTGGGATGTAAAATAGCACGAAAATTGCTAGGAAACACTCAGAAAGCATAAACTATTATTAAAAAAAAACCCAAAAAAAAAGTTCGAATTATTTCAATTTTTTCAGAAGAGTATTTTTTTTGGAAACCCACTTTTCGACCGAAAAAAACTCAAATATCCAAAAGCCTGTAAAGCAGATTTTTTGATCAGTCAAAACTCAAGCTTTATATTTGCTTGGTACTTTCGAACTAAATCGACAACTTTAACTTTTCCAAGATTTCAATTCCGGTTACTAAATGCAGATTTTCTAGAATTCAACAATATTTTAGATTCGGCTGCAAATAAAACAAAAAACATTTTCCTCATTTCTGTTACTCAAAATTATATCACGTTACACTTCTGAAATGTAACCTTATGACGGATAGTTACTTTGAAGAGCCGAAATCTTGACATATTAAGCGGTTTTTCGCAGTTCTAGAAAAACCGTTAGCGAAATTCAAAAATCCGCTGCATCCAAATAGACAACCATAAAGTGTTTCCCGTGGTTGATGCCAAGTTTGAGTGAGGATCGTATGACAAGCTAGGAGGAGTAGTAATTTTGAAAATTCGCGTTAGGGTTGGTCATAGAACTCGCCGCAATGGTGATCACCAGGTCGACCAAAAAATTATGCTGATAATTGTTTATTGATAGAATCAAGGATAGATGCACCATATGCTATTCTAAAAAGTTTCTAAAGCAGTTTTTGATTTGTGAAAATTGGAGTACAAAATACATTTATGCGACCGCTACCCCCTTCAAAATATAGAAATTGTATGACAAAATATAAAACAGGTGTCTCGGAAATGATTTGAAGCACTCATCGTACATTCTACCTGCATTATTTCTCCACCGTTTTGAACTTTTTCAATGACTTTTTTAGTTATTTTTTGTTTTCTTGCTTATTCTTCTATATTGTTTAAGGAATTGATTTGTCTTTAAATTTATTTTTTCTTATGAAGATAAATTAAACTTCTTTTTCGCTTTATGTGCGTTTAATGATCGCCTTTTTATGACGCCGCCTTTCAAGTTTGCCGCAACTCCGTTGGTATCAGACTTGTTTTTGGCCCCAATCTTTGTCCGAATTTTTTTGCAAAATTTTCACATCTGTCTATAAATCATTTTTAACCAGATTCCAACCTATGATTTCATAATATTGAAGTTTACAGGGAAAGCCGCACCTCAAAAATAAAATCGAATTGGTTTAAGAAACCTTTAAAAAGAGTTTTATTCAATTTCTCGATTTAATGCATATAAGATTTGGGTAAAACTTAGCTTTATCGCCATTTTATTGACTACATGTATGCACTATGCGACTTGCATTTCTTGTTATATTCAACTTCTTCGCATTGCTTGTGAGTTTTAGCCTAAAGTTTATTTTATAAATTTTCAAGAGCACTTTTAAAAGGCAGCTTATTTGAGGCATTAATTCTACCAATAATGCTCTGAGAAATATACAGTTATGTTTTTTTTATTCCCTTTTTCCCAATTTGGACAAATCTGAATTCCACCGTTTTGATTGTTAAATCTGTGAAAAAAAAAGGGGTAAAAAAAAACACATACCTGTTATGTTAGGGTTTTTTCCAATCATGAGGTTCGAGAAATAACCACATGAAGGATATTCAAACACAACGTCGATTTATGGTCCTTGGAAATCAGTGACCCAATCAGACTGTTGTGTGTGTAATTCTTGAAGCAGATAGTTACATAGATTAACAAAATGACAGTTAATAAACTGGCTTTTTGTCCGCGATTGTTAATCTACAATAGAGATTGCAAAAAAAAGCGTTAACACGATGAAAGGTCATTATTTGTTTAGTACGATTGAAGAGAATAATAAATTCCCGTAAACTATATCGATTTTTCCGTTGTTATCAGCACACCATGTACAATCTCGAAAATTTGGACCAGTTTTGACTTCCTTCTAGCGACCTTTCAGTACAATATTGAGCATAGTTGCGGAACTGTTATTAAATATTTAGCCTTGAATTTGACCGGGTATTTGAGGGACCAACATAGTTGCCGACATCATGTTGACATTACGATCTTTTATTTGAAATTTTTTGGTCAGCATACACTTTGAAAATAAAATACTCTTCTTAAAAAAAAACAACCTATATTTTTCAAGAGGGGTATTTATCACTGACTCTTGCTGTTCAGAAAATTTACTTTTGAAAAGCAAACAGGCAAAAAACGATTAACGCCAATCCTGAAAGACGAGGGGATCATTTTTTGACTGTTTCATTTCATAAGACGGTTTCCTCTAAAGCTATCTCCGCTGGCGTTGCTATTTCCAGAAATATTTGTGGTTTCGTACCTTGGAGAACGATTGCTCTCCAATTAGACATGGACACCTATTCCCCATGATTTGATTACATTGCTAAAATTTAAAATTTTAAGTTATGTTGATTTTTGGCAGCGGCAACAAACCTACGCATTTTATACGACACCGTGCTCACACGGATAAACCCTTGGGAACCTCCGCAACCACTTACAACCCCTACTCAGTAGACCATAAAAAGTGCTTTCATTTTTTGAAACAACCTGAAGAGACAAAAATTAATTAAAAACGAAAGTTGAAGGTTAAATCGCACACAGAGGTTTGCGATTAATTTGTTGCGAAAATAAAAATCACATTTTTTTCAATGAGCCGTTCGAATATATTTTATCCTATTTTTTTTGGATGTTCTCAGTGAAATTTTCTTCTCAGCTTATTCTCATAGATTTTATTGTTTAAAAAAACAGGTCTTAAATACTGCAGTTTTGTAGGAATTCGTCTTGACCATCTTTAAAAAATAATAAATGTTCACTTGTACCTAAATGTAGAACTTTTTTCATTTTTGTTTTGTTTGAAAGCAGAAAAATTGCTCATGAATGAGAGAACAGAGCGGAATATAGGCGGCCAAACATAATTGTTATTACCACTATCTTCACCTTTAAGAGGTGAGAATTATCGTTCGTAGACGAGAACCCGATACGGATATTTGGAAACGAGCATCAGATCAGAAGCCCAGGTTTTACTCTATTTTATTTAATTTGCATATTATTACAAATCTTATCAGTTATTACTAAAGAAACCAGTTGTGAGTCAACTCCGTAATTCCAAACGCCTTAATTAAGTTACTCAGAAGTGTTAATTATCTAAATCTAATAACCATAAATGTGAAGTTATCCTTATCACAATGACTGAAAAATAGTTTAAACGAAAGCACTTATATTGTTTTTCAGTGCCTCAAGGGGATATTAATACTCAATGAGTAAGGGTTTAAGTGGGTGCGAAAAATTTAAATCCGCCTGAATCGGATGAAAGAAAAGTCCTGGAAGCAAGAAGCTTTTTATGTGAACCACCCTTTGTCCACAAAACGTAGTAGTATGGAAGAAATGTTTTTTAGCATTGGATAACACGAAAATTTTAACCACAGAAATGTTTTTCGGTTTTTCAGCCTTCCCGTTTACCGATTATTCAGCATAAAACACGGTAATTGGCGGTTATAAGAAAACTTGCCATAATGTCAACATGAAATATTACATATTGAGAGTTGCTACGGTTTTTCCTGACAGGGGTGGTTTACCTAAAAAAAGCTATCTTACTTTCAGCGGCCCAATATCACAAAACGGTTTTTGCATTCACCTTGAAACTAAAAAAAAGCTTAGTCCGAACTAAGTCAATACTTTTCAGAATGACAAAATTTAATTATTCATTTGAGTGTCACCTTATTTGGTAACTAGTATTGGCAAGAGAAGTTTAATTCGTCGAACAAATCGGAAATTTCGATTTATCAATTATAAAGGACAATTATAACTCAAAAAATATCTTAGGCCATCTTTCTTCAGCGGTGAATTCATAATAAACCTCAAGTATTGTTATGTTTTTATGTCGAAGATTAGTTAAAGTTGAGGTGATATAGTTTACTGCCATTCCTCTGTGACGTGGCGGGTCATTTCGATTTCCGTCGTGGTAGCTCACGTCGCATAATCGACCACCGGGTACCGCGTCGTTGCGCGGCTCGTTCATTGAGGATTTTACCGCATCTCTTTTCTATTGTCGAAAAATTAAAAATTAATTTAGGTCGTCCTTTGTGCGGAGAAGGGGAGTTTTGAATTTCTGGGCTTTTTTTTTTTCTTGCCTGTTCTGCTGTTTTTTATAGCGCCTACGTTCTAGACAGTTTGGATCCATTTTTGGTGAAAAAAAAGTAGAAATCACAGTCTTTTTTAACTTTTTCGCACTAAAACGTTCAAACTTTCTAGATTCGCTGAATTTGGTTTTTTTTCTTATTATAAAAAAACTCAGCCATTAAAGTTTGAATTGTTTAGTTGGCAGTTGAATGCAAAAAAAAAATTCTGGATATCGCATTTAGTTTTCCCGTTATCGTCATCGGACCGACATCCTCGATATTGTAAAGCCTCAATGCTATTTCAATTTCAAATATTCCGTGGATATTTAAGAGAGTTTTCGCAAGAATTTCTTTATTTTTTCATATCGAACTTTCATTCGATCTCTACCATAGAAATGTGTCCTCAGCCAGATTCAATAATCAGAAATTAATGAAATACTATTATTATATGTTTTGCATCTTTTTTTGCAGTTTCACAAAAATCAAGTTTTCCCCGTCTTTAATGGCAAGTTTTAGATAAAATTTTGTGTGTCATACTTGCTCTGAAAACTTTTTTAGAATACCATGCTAACTTGATCTAATCATGAATTTACAGGCTCACGAAATCGAAATTATTTCTTCTGTTTGGAATTTGAAAGATTTTCTAAAGCCCTCTAAATAGCTGCGAAATTAATTTGAATTGATTAGCCTCGAGTCACAATATGCGAGTGGTGTTGGATTCAAATTTGAAAAAAATTTCGGGTTTTTATCAACGGTGTTGCCCGGTTACGGAAAAATTAAAATCCTATGACCTGAACCGGCCTGTTGTTTAAAGCCTTATATACAAAGCGGTTCTGCTCCCCAAAAATTTTTCAGGCTAAAAATTATTCTCAATATGCCACCAGAAAACTTTGGATTCGTTTCGGAAATCGCAAGGAAAATTCCCTTCCGGGCATTCTAGGACGACCTCCAAAGCCATTATCTGGTGGCTATATTGAATTTTGCCCTGTCACCCGAAAAAAATATCGCAAAACTGATTTGAGTTTTGGTACATATGAGAAAGTGCCGTTTGCGCTCTATCCCGCGACATTTCCCCAGTAAATATCTCAACATCTTCTCAGTTATGGGTGGGCGATATCGAGGAATGAGCAAAAGCCCAAAATGAATTTTTAGCTATTATTTAAATAATAGAGAAATCCCAAATAGAGGAAATCCAGTGATTCATTGGTTCACTTTACATTTTTGTAGCGTAGTGATTAAATTTAAAAAAATAAAACGAGAATATCCGGAGAAATTTTGAAAATATTTTGACATAATTGGTCCGTAATCGTTGAAAAACGTGCTCAAATGGCTATTTTTGGAATCACGGTTAATACATTTTAACATCGAACATTTTGATTCATAATTTTTTTCCTTGAAAGCGTTTTTTTATTAATCGAACAATATTCGAGGAATATCGATCAATTTCTCGCATACTTGTTAGTTTATGATTAACGAGGGTGCTTGAATAGGTATTTATTTTCTCAAGTTTGCCAAAATTATTTATATATAAAAAAGTTATTTTTCGATGTATTCAGCATTTAAAGGTAAAACTTGGAGAAGTTAGGGAGGCCTGTAGAAGGGAAAATTATATTAAACAAAAATAGTAAATTTCGGAAAATGTTAAATTTTTAAATATTTTTATATTAAAACATTTTTAAACCTGCTTTTATTCCTGCTAAAACGACAAATATTCGTAGACATTGACATAAAAGACAAAACAACTTTTATTCAGATCAGAATCAGTTGAAAATAAATGGGTTTCTAACAATATTACACTCAACAATTTTTTTCCTCTTGATTTCTTTTTTTGCTTGCCTTTTTTTAATTTTCTAGGGTTCTTTCTGGTAAGAAAGGGTCAAAAAGACCTTCTCTTCTTGCTGACTCCAGTAATTCATCCATAAATTTTCGTGTCCAAGCAGTCCTTGGCAAAAAAATTTGAGATTTTTGGTCCACCACAAAATCATTAATATTCACAATTTTCCATGTCAAAAATTTATTTTGAGATTTTTTTAATTTTTGTAAAAATTTGGTATTATTCCATAATTTATATTGCTTGTTGAAGCCCGAGTTGTCAATTTTAATCAATTGATGGTCTCCAAATTGATAAAATTCGGACATCTGCTTCAAAGAGCAGGTATAAATCGACCCCCTAATTGACTTAAATTTTCCAAAAATTTGCCTGTTATTATACAGTAGACTGTGGTTTAAAAGGACAGGTTGAGTTTTCGAACTGTCCTTCTTAAAAGTCGCAGAAGTTTCGCCCCCACTCGACCTTGTCCGTTTAAAAAAAATTACTTTTCCCCCCATTTAGTAAATTACAAATTTGTGCAAATAGGCAGAATACTTACAAAAATTAGGTCAAATCTACCGAAAACTCACAAGCCCCATTTGTTTTCCGTCCTCAATTTGCCTCAAATTTTTGCTAGGAAAATTGGCGTGACCTAGCATGACACTTTTCCATCGGAAAAATGCGTTGGCACAAAAAAATTCAACTACCACTTCCGGTTACAGCCGGTTTTTCTAGGGACCAGCATCTATTTTGGCCATTTTTAGACACCAGGGATCAAATTTCAAAAAGTCATAAGCAAGTTTTTTGCTCCAAATTAACCGAGAAACACGATAGGGACTTACTGAAAATGCTTTGCGGGCGGATTCTGTAGTTCAGAAAAAAGTTATAAATTGTTGAAAAAAATGTAAAAAATATGCGCACTTTTTCCAATTTGAAATGAGTCCCCTACCCCATTAATCGCCTTAAATTTTCCAGGAATTTGTCCGGATTATTAATTGGATCCATTGTTCTTTTGCATCAAGTGTAATTCAAAAACCACATTTCTCTGTCTATATCCGGTTAGCGAAAAGGGCAAAATCCCGTAGAAAAATGAGCAAAAATACGTAATTGTCGCATTCGCAATTTTAATTTAGCGACCCTCTAGATTGGGCCTCAATTTCTTTGAAAATTCGCATGACTTAGCATCAAGACCTTTACTATTGAAAACTGATTGTCACTTAAAATCTCATATAATTACGGTTTTACAGCTGGTTTCTAGTGACCCGGTACTATTTTGGTCATTTTGACACCAGGGAGTTGAAATTTCAAAAATCGATAAGAAAGTTTTTGCTTCCAAATTAACAAGGAACACGAGTAGGATTGACTGAAAATTCTCAGTTTCCGAACAATTTGTTCTGAGTCGAAATCGTCCTGTGACCACCTTAGTTGTTTTGAATAATGCCATAAATGATTCGCTTTTCTACCGGAAGAAAGTTTGGTATTTCCCCTACTCGCGCTATATCAAAAAATTGATAACTTATGTGGATCTTTATTTTAAAAGCCAAGCTATGTGCCGAGTGAAGGGTTAAAATATTAATCCACCTAGCTTGACGAATATGTTTATTGGCAGTAATTTCCTTCAAACAGCAACTTTTCATTTCTCAGTGTTTGAAAAACCACATACTCGGTCCACTACTCCAGTCTATCCGGTTTTCCGTATGAGTAAAAATAATTTTTGGTCTTAGAGTTATTTTTTTATTTAACTTGAAGTGACTAGAAATTAAAACCTAAAATAAGATCGATCTCCTTTTTTTGAATTCCTTCTTTCACGTCGTTTTTCTATTCCTGATCCGGATCAATGTCAACCTATTGTGTCATAGCTATGAATCATAGTCACTGAGACACTCAAGCTAAATTCGCTGTTTACAGTAACCCAATCTAGCAAAGCTAGGGTGGCGATTAAGAATTTTTTTTCATGGTGCCAGGCTATAAAAAGACATCACTGTGGCCTTTACTTAGTGTTCGTGGTTGAACTCTCTTTTCGAAGCTCTTATTGGTCAAATAAGTGAAACCCGGTGCTTCGATTGGTTCAAAGCGGGTCAAACGTAAAGAGAGGCTCACTGATACCATATTTTGATTAACTGTATCGCGTAATGAAGGCTAGGATCGAAGATCATCCTTTCTCCTGCTTCACGCTCATAACTTGAGGTCAGAAAACTTTGGCCAATCAATACACGATTAACAACTTATTTGAGATTAGTGTGATTTGATTGGTCACGCTCTTTTTCTGACGTCATACAGTATGTGTTTTTTCGTTCGCGCGAACAGAATCTCAAGTGTCCGGGAGAATCGTCTATAGTTTGGGGAAGAATTCTCCCGAGATTGTTTACTTTTGTGGTCGCACGAAAAAAAAAAACACATACTGTAGTTAGACACGTGAGTGTAAAAGCAGAGGATTATCTCCGATATATTCTTGATGCTGCATTATATTCATTTTCGTAAAAGCTCAAAAAATAATTATTTGTGCAGTTCCCATTAAATGTTTAAGTTTTTTAAATATTTTTCTCATGTGAGACTTTTTGCAACTTGAAAAATCCCTTGGTCACCCTAGTCGCCTTACACAGCTGAATAGTAGAGCCGAGCGCTCTTTTGTCGCCTCTTATAACGGTTCGCTCCAGGCAAGTGACTCATATTTCAAATAAATTAAATTAAGAAAAAAAACAAAAGAAGTCATTAAACATCAAAAACATTTAAAGAAATAAAATGTCGATAAATGACTCATCGAGCTTCCATCTGGTGCAAGAGTACGAAATTTCAAAAATTTAGAATTCCAGAGAAAGTTTTAAAAAGAAAAATGAGACTTTTTGAAGTTGTTACTGAGTACAAAGTTGGGATGCAATATTTTCATTCAGAATTAGGCTCTTTTGCCATCTGCTGGTTATAATAAGTGTTGTAAAATTTAAGATTTGAATTGATGTTTTCAGTTAGTAAATCACGGGAAAAAGACGCAATTTTTTATTAAAACTTTGTCAAAATTAGCTGAAAGCAGATAAAAATTTTCGTATTTTCAGTTGGTAAAAAAGTTTACCGCACTTTTAGATATTCGATTATGAATAAAAAAAATCACAAATCTAACCAATCAGGAAATAACGAAAAAACAGTACAAATGGGTACATGTATGTAACGGTTTTGGTGCGGCCATCTTGGCCTCACTCATGGTTCTTTCGCTAAGGCGATACCGTTTTCCGTCCAACACAAAAAATTCAGAGAATCCCCCATTTTAATTAGCAATTTTTTATACGTGAAGCATATTCTTTTTATCCAATTGTTGACTAGGTACTTGCCAAATTTTTGTGCTCACTTCCTACAAAAATTAAAGTTTTAAATCTCTTATTTTGAAGTTCTTAGTATTTTTAGGAATTTCCATTAAGTATCACAATCTTAAAATTTAGTATATCGAAGATCCTGCCTATTCGTCATTGATCTCGAGCGTTCGTTACCTTTGAGCCAGTGTCCAATCACAATACCCGATTGTCGACTCAATTCGGAGAATCCCGCGATTTAATTGGCCACTATCATAAGTTATGACGCTCCAGAATATAAATCGACGGACGCAGGCAGGATTTCGATATATTACATGTATAATTATAGATCATTAAATGATCATATTTAAAATGATTAATTTCCCTGTTTCTTATCAATTACAATCCCGGCCCAAAGATATTTTTTCCTAATTACCAATGAGTAAGATAATGACTTTTAAAATAGATTGATCACATTTTTAAAAATTTATTTTTGGGCTCCGGTATGGTTATCGATTACTTGGCCCCTTAAATAGACCAAGCGTTTCTTACTCCAAACATTTAGCGGCAAGTACGAAAATTTTCGGCGTGATAATCAAACCTTGAAATTTATACATTATAAATAATAATTTTTCACCCTATAAAAGTACGGTGGAGAGGATACGACGAAGATGAAGTACTGGCGAACCAGAATCTAATTTTGATGAAGCAGCAGCCTTTCTTCTAAGTAGTTTTATTTTAACATAAAGAAATGGGAAGAATTGGCAAAACAGAAAAAG
Organism: Oikopleura vanhoeffeni; assembly: GCA_004367855.1. NCBI lineage: Eukaryota > Metazoa > Chordata > Appendicularia > Copelata > Oikopleuridae > Oikopleura > Oikopleura vanhoeffeni. The sequence goes on along the minus strand of SCLH01000272.1, from coordinate 852,223 downwards.
TCGCGAGTAAGTGAAAATTTTTACAAAAATAGCCCGACGTGTGCGGCGGTGGTTGATATTAAGGCAATAGACGTCACATTATGAATTATCATATTTCCGTGTTATTTCCCACAATTATCGATTTTATTCGAGAAATGCAACGCTGATTCGCGGGGCTGGAAACTAGCGCTAGTGCATTGTTGAGCCTACGGCGCTTTTTCGATGCGCGGCGTTTTTCGTGTTATGCATTTATTCAACGTTTTGCTTCGATAAAAAAGGTTAAAAAATTAAATTTTTCTGTGTTATTTTCAAATTTATTTGTTGACTATTACTTATAGAAATTTTTTGGAATGATATTTTTCGATAAATTTTATCTAATTTAATTACGGAGCGGTGTGGATTCCCCTTATAGTCATAATTATAGATTCATTATTAATGCAGAGTTTTTTTTCTTATTTCAAAACTGAATTCCCGAGTTAAATTCGCCGCATTATCGTCTTCTTGTAAACTATGCACTATACGTCTAGTCTATACAGATAGAGCCTTTAGATATAATATACGTTGGTAATAAGGTTTTGAAGAAATAATAATTTGCAATCCATTATCGGCATATTGCAAATATTTTTGTTTTGAAAAAACTAGCGAAAAATATAGCCTAAAATTCAGATCAAATTTATTATTCAATCGCGAAAATAAAATTGTCTAAAAGTATTCGACTGAAATTCTCTATTTTTATGAAATTTAGAAACACGAAGATTTGAATAGAATGTTCGTCTCGTTCGAAATAAAGAAAGAGATTCGACGAGGGCTAAAAAACAAGATGATTTTTTGGTCAAAAAAACGAGATAAACTTGAGGACAAGATAAAAAGATTCAGTCAAGAATCGAAAGCAAATAAATCACCGGCAAAATTTACCGTCTCCTTGTCATTGTGATAATAACAGTAGATTGGACAGAACATGGTTGATGATAATAAACGCAAGGGAATAAAACTGAATTTTGAAACAGATTTTAAGGGGGTTGTCGAACGAAAAATGTTTTTCATGCCTATTTTAGAGATATTCCAGAAAAAACTGTTGTACAGGTGAGTGTATTTAAACGACAGTTGTTAAGAGTGTGATTTGGTTAAAAAGTCCTGGAAACGTGCTTTCGTTTAGAATTGTTGGAATCATCAAATTATCGTTAACGCGTGAGCGGACGTTTGCATCCCAAAAACTGCATTTTTAAATGCACGTAGCAGGGACTTGTTGACCAATCCACTCTTAAACGTTGTCCCGTTTAATACACTCTACTTGTAGTGAAATTATGTTGTTGGCCAATCGGACACAAGTCATTACGACGTACAAACCTACTTATCTTTTCTGAAAATTAAAAAAATTGTATGAGGTAGTTTTAGCAAAGCAACCACCCGCTACCCCTTCCAATTACGGGGAAACCTTAGGCGGATATCAATTACGGGGGCTCCTAATTCCTTTTATACTAGTTTTGGGAGCCAAATTTTCTTATTTTACTCGGCTTTTAAAATCAACTCATCGATAACATTTTTAGATAGCTTAAACTGAGCACAGACATATTCTCGAAAAATAAAGTAAAAAAAATTGTTTGTCGGACTAACTTTCATTTTATCTTTTGTTCTAGATTACGGAATTGTTGAAGATTACTAGTTTTCTTTAAAAAATTGGAACAATCGTCGGATTCGGACCAATTTTTTAAATTTAATTATTCACCAGATGAAGTTGTGCTCTGTTTAAGCTATCTAAGAATTCAATCGGATGAGTCGTTTGCAAAGCCTGAATTAAATAAAAAAAAATTGGCTAACCTAGTAAAAAGGGACCAGGAGCCCCCGTAACGATATCGAGAAACGTTTTTGCGCCCAACATGCGCCAACTAAAAAAGTCCATGGAGAAATTTTGTTTATTTGATTTGGAGATTCGGTTCACGTAATAAACCGGAATCTAATTTTTGGTTAGGTTCGCAGTTCGGTGCGTCCAATTTTTTTTATTGAATTAGCCAGAAAATTAATATTTTATGTTATGGCATTCTGATATCACGATTGTCTACACATTTACTGCTTGAACTATGTCTATAGACTTCTGAAAAAAACGAGTTTCGATTTTCCTCAAATGGAAATGGCTTAATATAGTATCTGGTTCTAGTAAAACGGCTGAGCAAAAAACATCTCCATGAGCTTTTTTTTTGTTGGCAAGCTGAAGAAAAATAACTGTTTTTCGATATGGCCTGATTGTCGTTTTTTCTTGAGTAGGCCACCCTAAGGGGTATCGTGTACTGAGGATTAGACTAATAGCGAAAAAGTTTTTTCTGCAATCTGAATTTTAACGAATTATTAGTGGTAGAAAAAAGGTTTTTTCGGTCATTTTGAGGCAATTTCGATTGACTGATTTCCTGGTCACATGATCAACCTAGGTAAGCCAAAAAAAAATTTCTACCGCATATTTTATGCCAAGGTTTCACGTGCAAAAACTATTTGTCGCTATCTGTCTAGTTCTCCCGAGTCGGAAATCACAGGGGGCTTACCTAAAAGAAAAAACGACCTATGGTTTTCCCGTAATCGTTCAGACCTAAGGTAGTTTTTTTTAGGTGCGAAGATTTGACTGGAGTCACCACAGACGACGTATGAGATATCACAAACGGTTGTTTTGCAAGTGTCAACTGAAACTTAAAAAAAGAATAATCTATGAAATATATCCCGCAATTATTATCTAGACTCAATTTTTAGACAAACCATTATAAAACTTTGACCGTCGTTTCAGAAAACACAGGTAGCTTTTTTTAGTTCAACCTTACTAACTTTTCCGCGGAAACTTCTGGTATATGTTTTGACACCAGACACCATCTGGTGGAGTAAATGACACTTTTTTTACCTATAAATAGGCAAATTACCGTTTTGCCGATACCCAGTAGAGCTCGGAAAACAAACAAATTCCTGAGGTAAATATTTCTGTCAGCTACTTCCATGCAAAAAACTTTTTCTTCCGCATTACCCACTACGTTTTTGCTGGGCAGCGGCGTTTGACCTAAAAAAAAGCTACGACACCGATTTTCTGGAAAGTTTGCAATTTTTCTTTTCGGAAATGCATAAAAAATCTTTAAGGTCGTGTCGGATGTCAAAATAATCGATGCCAAAATTTTCTCTTGAGTTACTCCAAATAAGGTACGATTAAGGGGATTAGGTGTCCGCAAAAAAAAGTTGGCCTAAAATATGATATAGTACTAAACACCCCCCCCAAAAAATTGGTGATGGTCTCGTCGTTTTCAATCATCGGCTTCTCCCACAAGAGGGCTGCAAAGCTCGAAAATGGAGGTACTCACATTCTCCTTTAATTACGATTATCCGATCAATGTCATTCATATGTCAAATGAGCGGATTCTCAATGAGCAATACTATTGTTGGTGGTTTTTTGTCTGCTTTATTAAAATACGTAGATAAGCCTTTCAGAAAAGTGGTATTTGGCCGTTGGGACATTTATGCGAAAACCGCTCATTCAGAATTTGTTTTAACTATGCTCATTCGATTTCTCATACAATTGCGAACAATAAATTGTGGACTACATTTTTCATGTCATTCATCAAAAAAGTAATACATGTAGAAAATAATGCCTAAATTGATTTTCAAATTTTGAAGGGTTTTTGATGACATGAATGAAAAATGTAGTTCCACTAATGGATGGTTGCAATTGTATGAAACCGAAAGCATAGTTAAAACAAATTCTTTTCGCATAGAATAGATACCAAAACCAATCTCTCTCTTTTNCTTCTAACTTTTTTCATAGCATGTTCGACCAACCGGTAAATTGAGTTGACCGCGAGCAAAATTTTGTTTTTTCAAAGTCGTATTTTTTTCGCCTTATTTCAAAACAATTTGATTTTCTCACAGATAATGTATATTTTTATAACGAAAAAACTGGTATCGTCGTTTGTCCCATTTTCACCCTAAAAGTGCTTCAAAAATAACGAAAAGTGTCGTTTTTGGCAATTTTTGCCACTAAAAGTCGTATTTTTTTGGTTGTATTTATGAATTCATTTTTATACAGAACATTTTGCAAGGGGTGGTGAAAATCTTGCAGGAAGTACTTTTTCTAATTTCGACCTGATTGGCTGTAAATCGACAAGAAAGTGCGCGAAATCGACAATTTTGAATATGAAAGTGAGAATTAGAAAATTTACCACAGGTAAATGCCACCAAAAGATTCCTTGGGTACGGTTTGCTGAAAATGATATTAGCAACTATGGTCTGATTTTGAACAGAAACGGTGCTAGAGATCAAAAAATAATTTTGATGAAAAATTTTAACGGCAGAACACCAAGGTCCGATTTAAAATTTTCATTCGGCGCTTAAATGAGGAAAAAACTGTTTTTGGCCTTATTTTGAGTGCCTCGTGGAAAATGCTACTCCTCCCTGGTTTTTTAGAAACAGCGATTTAGATTCTCGGAAATCTCCAAATTTTGACAAAAATGCTGAAATTCAAAATATTTTCAAATCGCAATTAAAATACTTTTTTCATGACAATTATGGATAAAACGACAAGTAATCAACTCATTTTTGTCCATATTTTCAGAAAACAAACATTTGAAAAATAATCTGGAAAATTTCATGTCTGAGTCTCTAACTGCGACCAGTATTCCCTTAAGCAATACCGCTATAGCGGACTTTAGTATTTTTTTTATTTAAAGGAGCCCAAAATACGCATGACGATTATGGGAGAACTATATTATAGTCTATATATATAGGGACCGTCAGCTGGGGATTTCTCGATTTTCAAGTTGGCCATAGAAATTAATTTAACCTTTACTAATACGTTCGACCCTAATCAAAAAGAATATGACCATTAAAAATTTCTCAGGCCACCACTATGTGGCGTAAATTGAGTTTGAAAAATAAATATTCTCAAATTTGACTGAAAACTACTTGGAAAACACTCGAAAAAACTTTTTGACAATGCTCATCGGGCGCGCAATTGAAAAATATTGCTCAAAAAATTTATGAACCGATAAAGGGGGAAATTATATTTTTAATTTAATTTTGTTGAAAAACAGTTTTTTAAATACCTCAAATTCCGTAGGTTCTTCCATGAGTTCATTGATATTGAAGTCAGCACTGATATCAGCAATGTTATTTTCTGCTATACGGCTTAGCTCGGTTTCGGAATTTTTTTCTTGGTCGATAATAACGGAGACATTCCCAGGATCATAAATGTCCATTTCAGTTTCAGGGTCAAATTCCCCATCATTAATTTGGCCTGGGAAAATATATCCTTCTATTGTGAATTTTGCTCTGTAACACCATAAATCACCTTTGTGCGCTACATACTCTCCGGTAGCCACATCCATGAGTTCGCTACCTCTTTGATCACCAACCAAATCTTGGAAAAAGGGGTCAGGTCGGGGCAACAATTCAACCGGATCGTTATTATCGTGCTATAAATAATGAATTGAAATGCCACTTTTTNAAAAAAAAAAGTGCAAGCAAAAATGTCCACCACCATATTTTAGATATAATTTACGCAGATACTACTAAATTTTTCCCACCTGATTCTAAAACAATAACAGTTAAAAAGTTCTTACAGTTAAGACCTTAGAACGACCACCTTGAAACACTCTCAAATCTTTTTTTAAATGTTTTAACTGACTTTAACAATTTTCAAGCGCTGACTGGTTTTTATAAGCAAATAAACGGATGCAGCATGGGCTCAAAATTATCACCATGTTTTGCAAATATTTTTTGCGACCTTATCGAAACTGAAATCATAGAACCAGAAATTAATTCCGGTCGTATACTTAATTATATTCCTATGTCGACGATATTTTCTGCATTTTCCGTAAGGGCGAAAAAAATAGTTTACTTCAAAAACTAGATAATTTTGATGAAGGGTTAAAATTCACCTTAAATTCGATGACAAATTCAAAAATCACTTTTTTAGATACGTCTGTAGTCATGAATAGCGATAACATTCATCTTGAACAATTTCGAAAGCTCACCGCATCTGACTGTATAGTCAATTATCACAGCTCTGTGTCACCTAAATCTTATAAAATATCCACATTAGTAGGCGAACTACATCGGTGTAACAATACAACGTCAACCGATGTAGCCTGTGATGCTGCAATCGAAACAACTAAAAATATTTTTTTTAAAAACAGATTTCCATTAAAACTTATCGACCAAAAAATTTCAGAATTAAAGGCCAAAAACTTTAGACCATCTGATG
>SCLH01000272.1:808506-844766 GCA_004367855.1 Oikopleura vanhoeffeni | reverse complement strand
CACATTTTACTGCATATATTTCGACGCGCGGCGATATGAATAATTGTTTTGTAAGCGATCGAGATATCATATTTCAACTTTGAGACCAGTTATAAATAGCTAAAGTTTCACTTGTAAATTTGTAACTTATATGCCATTGTAAAAAATGTATGGTTTTTCAAGAAATACAGGGTGAGTGAACCTCTCTTTTCTCTCGCAGTTATCTAGTTCACAAACTTCGAAATTTAATAATGTTATGTGTTATTCACTTAATTCTATCCTTGATCTCAATCAGTGACAAATAAGTAAATTGATATCTATTCCAGTTTTCCCGTGGTAAGCGCTCAAAGTAGTGCCTTTAGATAGGCTTTTGGGTGTGAGGCGAAGTTCTCGTTTCTGGGTGTGAGGAGGTTAAACTGTACTTCAACAAAATAAAATGAATTCGTTTCGTCTTTCGAAAAAAATCTTGGTTATGAATTTTATGAACTTTATTTTAGTTCATGCAATTTTCTCGGATGTATAGCACAATTATAACTAAAAGACGAAATTGTTATATCGGCGAGTAAAATAAAAATCAAAAACCCAAACATCTCTTATATCTCCAAATTTCCGTATCAAAAAGCTTAAAAAATAAAAGTTTCTAGAAAATTATTTTTTTGCCGTATTACGGTGTTTCATTTTTTGCCGGATTACTGTTTTACCTTTTTTGCCGAAAAACGGTGTTTGTTATTTTTTTGCCGAAATACTGCGAACACAGTAAACCGGCAAATTTGCCGAAATGCTTTTTTGCCGTATTACTGCCAACCCTTTATTGTCCTCTCCCAAAGATTTGGTCCCTCAAAGACACGGGGGATGAGAACACAACGCCGTTTTCAAAAACGACTTAGCCGATTAGATTCTTAGATAGCTCAAACTGTGCACAGATACCTAGTGAATACTACAAAATAAAAATTGGCCCGAATCAGACCATTGTTTCTATTATTTCTCAGACATTTGTTTCTATTTTTTAACAAAAACTAATAATTAAACATTTTCAGTAATCTTAGAAAAATAAATAAAAATAATGGTTCTATTAAAAATAATTTTTAATGTTTATATTAATTAGATAATTTTGCTCAGTTTGAGCTATCTAAGAACTAAATCGGACTCATTTTCAAATGACGCGTCGTTTTCTTACCCCCCCCTGTGTTTTTGAGGGACCAAATCTTTTGGAGAGGGCAATAAAGGGATATAGTCTGTATGTTTGGAATAAATTCTAGAGCTCAGACTCCTGTTAAATACAGCATATGTTGTGGTTGTGTGCAAACATCTCGAAATTACCCAATAATATCTTTTGAAGCAAAGAGTTTTAATTTGATTCTTCACTTTTTTTAGTTGCTTCACATAAATTAGCATTTTACAGTCTCTGCACCCTAAATGATAATTTTTTTTCCGATTCAAAAAAGTTCATTTTTTTTCTCATTGTTAATTGAAATTTTGTTCATAATTTTTAACGTATCAGACACAACATAACACATTAAAACAATTAATAAAAACGTTCTCTGCTAAAATTACTTATTAAGTACAGTCCTCGTTCTCTTATCGGGACACTTTTTTTAACCTACTTTCAACTGTATTGTTTCTGCAATGACTAAGGACATTTGGCTCTAGCTCCATCTATAGTATATCATATATTGGTATATAATGGTGGATTTCGAATACGATAAGACCTTTTTGAAATCGATGGTCTCATATTTCTTTCATTTTAGACGATGATAATTGTATATAATGACCAGGATAAGGGCCTCGTCTGTTTGTGACCAGTCACAAAAATACCTAAACCTACGTTTGTGACCCCTTCGGCATAATATTGCGAAATAAATATAAAATGGTCACAAAAATGACAAGGAAATCCCTAGAGGGGGTTGTGGTCCACAACTTGTGGGTGCTAAATGTTGTAATATGCAAGCAACTCGAAGTAGATTTTATTTATAACATGACAAATATTTTGAAATAATTAACGATATTTTTGGTCATCCTACTCTTCACGGCTGGATTGAACACAAAAGAGTACTCAAATTTTGGACGGTCAAGAAATGTAGTGCTTGTTAACCAGCCGCGGTTACCAGCGTTTGATCTTTTTTCTCCATCAGAAAAATACTTTTACATGCTGCATACAATTGTGATGCATTTTTTAGGGGTGTTACAGTACAACTTGTACTCCAGTTGACCGCCAAGAATTTTGCGTTTTAATATTTTAATTTTTCGTTCAAACTCTCCCGAAAAATGATAAAGTAGATTTTCTTCACTGTTGAAAAAAATGCAATTTTCCAATTAACATCAAAAACAAATAATCTGATATCATCATTCCAATAGTGCGTGGTTTTTGCACAATCCTATAAAATTTTATTGAAATATGCAGGAAATGCGAATTTTATTGAGCATTCGAGAGTTAAAAGAATCTGAAATTTAATATATTAAAAATTGGTATTTTTCTGACCAGCCATCCTCATGGTTTGAATTTACATATGCACTTTCAAATCTATTCACTCGTGCAATATTTTAAAAGTTATAGCCCTTTCAAATTCAACCACCCCCTTAAAATCAGCGACCGGACCCCAAAGGGAGTAGTCGAGGTCAAATCTAGAGAACACTATAAATCATACCACCAAATAGGTTACAATTTTGTGTTATTAGAAATCTAACAGCTTGAAAATATCGAAGGTGATTAAATGCTCAGCAAATCATAATTTATGATTCATAAACGGCTCCTAAAATATGATGGAACTTTTTCCTTCTCGATTTAAACTTGCAGCTTTATTTTTGGGTCTATAATTGTGCATGTGATACTTGCAAGGTTTAAATCAAATTTATAGTGTGGTGTCACACCACCTACTCAAACAATCACATTTGTCACGACTTTTCAATATGTGATGTATATCGATAATTATGCCTAGGTAGGTCTAAGCACTTTTTCCCTAGTTAAAAGATAGTAAAAAAGTGTTTAGACCTACAGTGTGTGTTTTTTTACTTGCGAAATGAAAATTGTCATTTAGGTAATTACGGCCAATAAAAAATGGTAACTAGGTGGATTTTATTTTCAAACCCTTGACATCGGCTATAACTTGATTTTCAAGACAGATTTGACTGAGTCACCAAAGACGAACCGTATGAGACATCACAAAACGATTATTTGCATTCAACTGGAAACTAAAAAAGCTCAGGCCAATTTTTTTTTTCAAAATTATTTCAGCTTTTTTCAAATTTTTTTCAAATTCGAGATTTTTAAATGACCGGAAATGATCCAATATGGGTATGGAATGAAACAAGAAAAAATTCTAAGACTAATGGCTTAAAAATTAAATTCCAAAAATCAAGTTTTCTTAAGATTTTTCATGAGAAAATTTAATTCGTCGATGATGAGTCATTATTTATCCTTAAAACCGGAAGTTTTTATATGCCAAATATTACAATTTTTGATTTTAAAGAATTCTTCATTGAAATTTTAGCGATAAAATATGTTTTGCAGGTACTTTTGTGTAATAATAAACTGTATTATTTAGGAGAAATCGCGAACAACCGGTTCAAACCGAGAAATACCGGTTCACCGGTGTAGCAAAAAAATCTAAAAATTTTGGTCTTAGTTTTTTTAGTTTCTAGTTGAATGCATAAAACCGTTTTGTGATATCCCATATATTGGTTCGTCTGTGGTGACACAGTCAAATCTGTCGCACCTAAAAAAATACCTTAGGCATAATTATCGATATAACACAAAGTACGTACATAATGATGTATTCTGAATACAGTATTCAATCAAACTGAGAGATGTAACACCACATACTCAAGCGTTCTGAGTTAAGACCAGTGATCGAATTTTTCTAGTTGCAAATTTTAAGAAGGAACGTGGGTCGGGTCGTCAAAACATTTTGTAAGAAATAAGTTTTAATGTAATTTATGAAAATGGTTTCAAAATTATTTCATAAAATATACATCACATATCGGCAAAAGTTTAACAATATGTGCAAATGTCGTAAAGTACCAAAATGTGTGAAATAACGTATAATACGTGGAATTTCCAATAAACGCAATCAAATAAAAATTCAATAAACTAGATTTGAGAAATTCAATCTTAAAATATGACGTCATTCAAGACGCCCTCAAAATTATTCGTAATAAAAACATCAAACGCCCACGCAATTTCGCCGATATTGGCTTTTCCGTCGATATAGGCACTGGCAGGAATTCAGCTAAAAATGGGGCCTCCCCTGTGAATCGTAATAAAACAAAACTAGTCAGAAATTTAATATATATTATTAAATTATACATTTAAAATTATTTATATTGACACTATCAATATCACAAAAAAGTGGTAACTTAACCAGTGAAATTGCCAGTTTTCCTTTGATCATTGCGGATGTAAAAAGAGCCATCAAATTTGAAAGTGCGTGTTCTCCAGATGATTTTACGTACAATTCCAAAAATATCTCGGCTGGAAACCGCTGGGGAAAGATGCCTGTTTAACATATGTTAAATATATTGAAATACCATTAATTAAAAGTAACATGGTTTTTTCCTTCTTTCGTAAAATTCAATAAAAGCTAAAAATACCTTTCCAGAAAAATTACCAAAAAGTATTTCCATCAAAGCGTTTCCATCAATCGATTTTTGGTAAAAATCTATCATTTTACTTGAACTGTTAAAGGGGTAGCAGCGATGTGGCAGATTGAAGTCAATTTAACTTACGAAAATAATTAGTTGGTTTATTTTTTTGTGCTTATTATCGTTAGTTGAACCAGAATAAATGTGTATCAGCTCATTAAAATCATTTTTAGCTATTTTAGGAAAAATTTGAGTTCGAACTTTTATTTTTGAATTCGTAAAATTTTCAAAAAACTTCAAAGCATTTTAAAAGTTTTATGCATTTTTCGACCAAAATTTTTTCTGATTTTGTTTTTTGCAATCGGTGAAATAAACGAAAAAAATAGCCACTTTAAATTTTTTCATGCATGTCTACATATTGTCTGACCGCTGTTTGAAAAATCATAAAATGTTTATTTGTGATTTTTTGTCGACTTTTATAGAAATATTATGAAAATTTTCTGCAAATCCAGTCCAAAAATTTTTATTAGTAGTTTTTTGAAATCTCTATAAAAAATTAAGCTGAATCACTTGTGAAATGTTCTGGTATCTATTTGGTTTCCGTATTTCAATCGATGGAAGGGTCAAGCGAATATCGTTTCTGAACTACTGATGAAATTTACAACACTTGCTTGTGACACCGGTTTGTGCCATTTGGCACGCAATTCAATAAAAAAATTATAAATATTGTCTTCGGGTTAAGTTGGAAATGGATTTCCAATGAAAAGTAGTTTTTGATATTGGAATGAATGAACAATTTTATTGAAGATAGAAAAAAATTTCACTTTTTTTTTCATAAATCATTCCGAAAAAATTTACCAATCTTCCACATCGCTGCTAGCCGCTTAAGCAGGTCGATGCATTTTGATAGAGTTGCACTTTTTCGAGTTTTTTTCTCTTGATAAGAAACTTTTTGGCACTTTAAAATTTTCGGATGAAAACGTTTTCGAACAAAAGTTGACACTTTTGAGCTCACTTTGTATGATCTGATTTTCTTCAAATCAATTATTTTTACTTTATAAATCTTTTTTTGAAAAAATACTCAACAAACGCGCGTTTGCTTCCATGGTGTCTTAATAACAGTACAATTTATTATTTATTTATTACCTAGAAACCCTTAAATACGCTCTTGACCACCAGCTCAGATTCATTAAATTGTATTTTATACGATTTTTACGTAAAAATCGAAAATTTAAATTTGTGAAAAAAGGCGGAAAAAACCGAAATTTTACCACATCGAAAGAAATATTTTTCTGCATGAGTTAAATAAAATAAATTTAAAACGGTGGATGGGTCGGCTTATCAATTCGGCAAGTTTGGGTGTGATAAAATTTATTTAATTTCGGATAATGAGGGCTTTGAAGTTTTTCTGCCGATCCGTAGTTTCGTTTAAAAAAGTATGATTCAGAGTATTNAAAGAAAACGCCAAATTGCATAAAATGTTCTGGTTAAACTGTAATTGACTAAAAGTTGTATAAAGATGCAATTTTCCTTGCAAAATTAGTGTTCTAAGTCACCATCATTTATAGTTAATTAATCGTTTGTTTCAAACGAATTTTTTAAGTGAAGTCAGAATTTCAAAGTTCTTAGAATAAGTTAATCGCATTTTACACCTGTTAGTAAAAATAAAAAAAACTTTGATCCTATAAAATATCGGAAAATCTAGAAAAAAAATATTATTTCTCCATGATGAGGTACGGCTGCTAAGTCGGTTTTTACCAATAATCCCCCTTATCACACTTTGCTTAAGATCTGGGCCCGGTGTGGTAACAGCGGCCGAACTAGCTCACGTTCACATGTAATTTTTCACTTACGTAACCACACAGGGCTAATCTTATGCAAAGTGGATAATGGATATGTTATCAATTTTATTTTTCCTATTTTCGTAATGAAAGGAGCATTTTTACCACCAAAAAATGTACTTGTTTGTGGCCCGAGCAAAAGATGAACTGGCTGACAATACCCTCATGTTTTAAACCATGTTCTTCAGAAGTTTTATAAATTCAAATTGGCATTTGAATACTGCATTGTGTGACTATAAGTTAAAAAGTATTACTATTTTTCGCCGGGAATCTTTAAAAAGCCTATCCATTTTGCTTGCGGTTCGCAGTTGCGACCCATCTTTAGGGGCCCAAGCAAAATGGCGAAAACTAAAAGGTAGATTGCTACATTTTTGCGTTTTGGTCATTTTCATCAACATTACGTAAGATGTTGTTCCAGTAAAAAATGAAGAAAAAAGTGCAATCTGGATCTTATGAGGAGAAAATTTCGATATTCAATGATTTCGAATTTTGATAGCCAACCATTTTTCGCCATTTTGCGTCTAAGTTTCGTTCCATTTTGCTTGCGACCCTATCTTTAAACTTAGGAGAAATGTGTAAGCCGTAAGATTTAATATTTTTCGTATGAAATTTCCAACTACATGTATGTTAAATGTTTTGAAAAATTTTATTTAAACATTGACAACAAGTGAATTATGAAAGTGTATTTCGGACAATATGTGGATATCACCACCCATATTTCATTGTATACATTTTTATTCGTTTATAGGAGAGATTTTAACGCCTAGCAATGTGCATAGATAGGGGAAATTCCCGGCGAAAATAGTATACCTAGGGTTCGGACCGGGGAAATTTGAACCTTCAAACGACTGAATTAACTAAAAACAAAAATAAAAATCTATGTAGAATTTGAAAACTAAACAAAATGTCGAAAAAAAAAAAATCTGCCACAATTGAGAATTTCGTGGGAATAAATAGGTTTTCAATGTTTAAATTGCCGATTTTTCATAGTGCGCAAACCTTGCGCTTCAATTCTATGAATTATTTATCATAAAAATGAGTATTTCGAACTAGCAGAGACAAAAAAATTTCACGTTGGGTTTACGTTTTCCGAAAATATTTTATCAAAATACATTTTTCCGCCTACGCATCGTTCGTCATTTTCGATACTAAAATTTTTTCCTAACTGGACCAAATTTTTTCTAGAGTAATTTTCTGACCCATAGGGGCCCACAATTTTTTTTTATATTCGGTCATTTTATTTGGAACCGATAACTGTGTGGAACCCTTGACTCCACTGCGGCAAGATCGTTCGTTGTCTTAATTCTTGTCTTGGGCCTTCTCTCCTTTTTTGACGGGGAAAAAATATTTTGCCATTTTTATGTTCATTGTTACGAATAACACGTTGAGAGTATAGAGGACAAAATTTCGTCAAAGATAAACTCAGCAAAAATTTTGCTCTAAAAAAGTAAGATTTTTTAGATTTATGTTAGGGTGCGCAGCGGAAACCCTACAGACTGAACTAAAACTCCTGAATAAACATTTAAGTTTGCTATCGGGGGTAATCGCCACCGAAAAAGACGATGTCCGAGCAAAGAAATTTTTTTGGCCATCCTAGTGGTCAGAAAGTGAGTTTCAAAAACCCTCATTTTCAGCACTAATTTCGTTTTTGAGCATAATCGCTCATTTTTTTAGTTTTCTTTCTGCAAGGATCGTACTCAATAAAAATTTGCTGATTTCTGAAAAAAATTTTTGAAAAAATATAGTTCGAAAATTTTCCGAAGAAATGATTGATCCTTTGGACCCAAAAAAAATGCGTAGGCGGAACACTTTATAAGCTGAAAATATTCTTGGCCAATACTTAGAATACTTAAGTTATTTTTCATTGGATGCAGAATTCACAAAGCTTTCAAGTGCGCATAGTGGAACCAGCGAAGGGACTGCGGAAATTGCAAATGCGATTTAATATTTTTGACCGTCATTTTCCCTGGCCAAAAATGCCAAAAAAACGTAAAAAAAATATTTCAGTTTATATCTTCGTCGTGTTTTCGTCCAGATATTTTTTCCGTTTGGTCTCATTATTTTAATTTAAAAATTAGAATCTTGACCGCTGCGCACCCTATTTATGCTAGATTTACCATTCAAAAACGATCATCTAGAGATCTGTAAGAAAAATATTTTTTCTCCTGTCAAAAAACAGGAGAAAGTTTCAACCCAATTTTTAGCGTGTATTTGCATGTCACAAATGTGAGTCACAATGAACCAAAAATTTCAACCTTTAGAGTTTTTTCAAAAATTGACCACAAATTCGAAAAAAATTTTAATTCCTAGAACAGAAAAACGTAAAAATATTTTAACGAGACTTAATGAAAATTAAACAAGACCAAATTTCATCATCTTTAAGTAACATATTATTAACATACCTTATACGGTATGTAACGTATGTTTACTTACTGCTCTAACTACATACTGTATTGTATTTAGACAAGTATGTAGTTTTAATTTCAAAGAACAATTATAGGTGTCTAAAATTTGTAAGGTTTAATTGTCGTATCAGCACGGGAGTATCACCTTTATTGTTCCTCTCCAAGAATTTGGTCCCTCAAAACACGGGGGTGAGGAAAACAAACGGGCGTTTTCAAAAACGACTCAGCGATTAGGTTCTTAGAGATAGCGCAACTGTGCAACAAATATCTAAGTAAATAATACAAAATAAAAATTGGTCCGAATCAGACCATTGTTTTTATTTTTTCTCAGATCTTTGTTTCTATTTTTTTCTCAGGCCTTCTTTCTATTTTTTTACTCAGACGTTGTTTCTTATTTTTTACCAAAAACTAATAATTAAAAAAAATTTCAGTAATCTTAGAAAAAAAATAAAACTTGTTCTATAAAAACAATTTTAAATATTTATATTATTAGATAATTATGCTCAGTTTGAGCGATTAAGAACTAAATAAGATGAGCGCTTCAAATTGATGCAGTCGTTTTCTTCCCCCCCCCGTGGTTTTTGAGGTGACCAAATCTTTGGTAGGGCAATAAAGGATATGTTCACATTATTCATATGTGTAAACATGTTTACGGCTTATACCCGTTAGCCTGTGAGCACTTAGAACCAGGGATCGCAAAAGCTGGCATTGGCGCTTGTGCGGCCCCCCCAGCGCCTGGGCCAAAAATGCTCGACCAGCCCAGACCGCAAAATCGTGGCCCAGCTCGGCCAGGCAAAAAAAAGTGGCTCCGGTGAAAATTCTGGCCCAAGCAAAATTCTGGCCCAAGCAAAAATTCTTGCTCAGCTGAAAAATGAATAAAAGCGAAAATAATGGGCCGGGCGTTAAAATTAATTGAGGCGAAAAACTAAAGGCCTTGGAGATAAGTGAATTAAAGCGAAAGAACAAGGGCCCGCGTCGGAAATTCTTTGCCAGGGCGAAAAATAATAAAGCTCAAAACAAAAGGCGGGTATCTATTAAAAATCATTTAATCAATTCTATTTGACTTATTTAATTGGCCTGCTGAACAAAGCCAAGTTTTTTTTGCAAATAGTTTTATTTTGTTTTGATCGAAAACACATAGTTTAGTTATATTTATTACATGCTTACCGTATTTTTTTAAATCACTGCAAATACATTTATCCAGAGGGAGAATGTTTTCTTAAATCGTTCCAGGTGACCTAGCGCCCTGGTCGAAAATCGCCCCCAATGTTGTCCAGCGCCTATTCGAAAAAATTGCTCTAATGTGACCTAGCGCTCTGGTCGAATCGTCTCAATGTGATCCAGCGCCATGTTTGAAAAAATCGGCCCTTGTGACTAGCGCCCTGGTCGGAAAATCTCCTAATTGACCCGCGCCCTGGTTAAAAAATGACCCAGATGTGGCCCAGCCAAGACCCAGCAAAAATTTTCCAAAATAAAGTGGCGCCAGTTATGGCTTCAGATGTGGTCCAGCAGCTGGGCCAAAAAAAGCCCGACCCGGCCAACCCACCAAAAACGTTAGCCCAGGCGCCAGCCGCGGCAGAGTTTTTCAGTTTGCCGATCCCTTTCTGATAACCTCCTGACCAGTTAAAATTCCTTTTTGGACAAACTGTACGGGCTTTTAGTGTTAGCCACTGTAGTTATAACATTAACTTTATTTAGTCAATTTTGTCAATTGTTGTGACAGTTGATTTAAAAATTATGGTGCTTGACCAAAATCTTGGCTAGATCAGTGGTAAAATTAGAAAATCTTGTCATTTTTCACGCTACTTTCAGTTGGCTTTTAATTTGTGATATAACTGACGTCAAACGTCTTTCTCTGTGTTTCCAAGTTTGATTATGTATATTTTAATAAACTCTTATTAAAGTTCGATCGGAGTTTTTTTTCTATTTTCAAGAAAAGTGCTGGTTTAAACAGAATTATTCTGTTTTTATGTTTTAAAAAGCTCATATCCCTTAATTCACCACTTTTTGTTAATATCCGCCCTGATTAGAAACGTGTGTGTTTTTAAGTAGTAGGGCCGGGAGATTAACAAAAGTGTGAAGAGAGGGATTCCCTATTCACACTTTTGTTAATATCCCGGCCCGTAACTACTTGTATAAAAACCACACTACGTTCCTAAAGGGCCGGGATATTAAACAAAAGTGGAATAAGGAGTAGTATATTCATGTCCGTCTCCTGAATTTCTGGCTTTTAAGTAATGTCAGAAATGAAATTACAAGTTGCGGATAAAATTTGTCGACCGAGTTTTCTGATTTCAAATTTGAACAGTCTTTTGTGATTGAGGTTTAAACGTAGAAATCTAAGCCATCAAAATTAACCAGTAACTACTGTTTGCCCCCCTTTTTTCTTCATAAACTAATCAGCACAGGTGATGCAATTTTTCGTTTTTACAATTCGCTGCATGAGAGTCGTGATTGTAAGTTCAGTTAATTATTAATTCATTTAATATAAAAATTCGAATATAAGGGTTGGGCAAAAACAATTCATTGAATCAGACAATGTCTGGCAGCATACGTAAAGTAAGTTAAATATAAATTCGAATTCAACTCGAAGACGAGGAGGATTGTTCGTTTCCACATACTGATGTGCAACAGGTTTGCCACACCTTATAGAGATACTGCACGACCACCGAGTGGGCAGAACCAGAAATATTTTTGTGTCATTTCTTCAGAACAAGAATCTACATTAAACTTGAAGCTTTCAGACTGTATACGGACTTTTTTTATCGACCACCGACAATGAAGTTGAGATTAATTCAAGCAGTTTCTCAGTTAATAAAATAACAAACTTGAATATAAATGCGTTAATTTTTAATAAAACAAGCAAGAAAAAATGATGTATTGCAACGCGTTGCAAAACATCGTAGTGTAAACTAAGGAACTGAATAAATCTTGTTAGCTAAACACGTTTTTGACGGAGTTGATTATAGGTAAAAAATCTAAAAAAACAACGTTAGGCCGTTTGTTAAAATGCTTTTTTTTTTCGTGAAATGATGAAAACCTAGTTTAATTAATATTAAGCCTAGTTACTAAAAACTTTATATTAGTATTGCGAGGTTATTGCAATCACAAAAGATTGGATACAATGATAACGTGTCGGGGTACTATACTGCATTATGTGTTAATCATAAATTTGGAAAAAATAAAAAAATTACAGAAGAAAAGTCCACTGTTACAAAAACAATTATATTTTTAAACACTGAGGACTAAAATATTGCTGCATTTAGAGTCTAAATTTTAGGACACTTAATTTTTTGAACGAGGAGTTTCTATCTATGAATTATGAAAATTTGAAAGTTTCAGTCTCTTTGAAAAAATACATTTTTTAAAAATTTTGAAGATCGCCCCAGAACGCAACATAACTTTCTTTCATCACCTAAATTTTGTCTAAAGGACACTGCTGCGGCACTCTATTCGTTAAGCCAAAAACACTTCTCAGTCAAGACCAGGCTGCAGCCTTAAAACGATCCAAAGCCAAAAATACATTGCCGAGTTTTCAAGTTTTATTTTAATAAGCTTATCCTCCGAATATTCGGTGAGAAACGAATGGAAACAAATCAAAATATTAAATTTTATTTAAACAACAAGGAAACTTTAAGGAAATCAAGTTTGAATACAATTTTTATCATTATTGATAACTCGGTCAGCTGAGTCTTTTTGCGTGGTACCAAACTTTTTTTGTTTTAGCGCTGACATTTCCAGATAGTTATGTCAACCTTGGAAGGCTCAGCTGAAAATTTTGAATCCGCTGAAATCGGTATGAAAAAAAAATCTGGAAATTTTGTGACCAACCCAACAGAGGAGTTGCACGAGGAATTCAAAGCAATTTAAATTTTCTAGGACTTCTCGTTCAAAAAATTATCTTTATTTACTGTTTTAGAGACTTTCTCTTCAAAAAACTCCAAATGGTGCTGCTTCCCAAACAGTTTAACACGATCGATTAATCTGAAGGACTGAGTTTTTAGGAAAAGTCTTTTGAGTATCTTTCAAGAAAATAAAAATTAAATCTCATCGGAACTCTTTTTTATTTTTTCGTGAGTGATTTTTCAATTTTTTGAAAAAAAATTAGAAAAAATATGCTTCGATTTTTTCAAAATAGGTTTCAAATGAAAGCTACCGGCAACACTGATCAGAATTGGCTTTACCCGAGAGAAATATTTTGAAGTCTTAGCGGTTTAATATACACAAACTTTTTATTAACTTTGTTTTGAAATAAATACGTTTCTATTTAATTTTGGAAAAAATTTTGAAATAGTAATACAAATCTTTAAGTCCTCTCTGTAAAAAAATGCACTTTTTTGTCATCGAATGATCAAATGGCAAGCAACTATATTTTATACGACATTTACGCCCCTAGCTCTGAAAAGCAGATCTAAAACGACAATTGCTGAAAAAATCAACAGATGCTTGATTATTCTATGCCACCCCGCTATTACGATCAGCTGCCCGTAGGCGATAACTTGCCTTTAGTGAAGCTTGTGCTAAAGAGCTCGGAACTTTTATTTTAATAAGGATTACATTTTTTCATCTCAAAATGATTTTTTACAGCGCAAACTGTTTGTCAGTTTTTGATCAATCGCGCTGAAATTGTCTTTTGATCAGAAAACAAAAAAGTTAGATTAAAATCTAGAAAAAAATGGTGAAAGCCAAGGTCAGAATTAAGTTGAGAATAAAGAAAGAAATGATTATGTTAATTTTATGTTTTCGATGCCAAGTTGAAGTGATTAAACCCACATTTTTGCTTGCTCGGTTTCGGGACAAAATTTTTGTATAAAATGTGACAAAATCTGATTAAGTATTTTTTTAATTTGAGTTCTTAGTTGTCAAATTGAGACAATTTTATTTTTCTTTCTGAATGTGTTTTTTGGTGATAAGGCGCATACAGTTTTGTTCATTTCTCAAAAAATATTTTTTCAAACTGGAACTTTTTTCGCGGGTTTTTTGATCACTCGCGCTTGCTAATTCGTCTATTTATGAGGAAAAACGGGAGATAATTAAAAATCCAAAAAAAAAATTGTGAAAGCCAAGGGCTCACATGAGTGTGAATATTGAAAGAAATGTTTTGAAAATATTCCTGTTTTTCAATGAGAAGTAAGTGATCAAAGTCCATAAAATGTAGTTAATCCGTAATGAAGCTCAAAGTCGCCTCACTTTAGTGCGTGCATACCTCTGCCGATTAAAACAATTTGGATCTCTTCCAAGGGTTATAACCAAATTGTTATCCTAATGTAGTTCAAGACGAAACCGCAAATTTATCTTTAGATCATAGCTAATTCTTTCAGATTATTATAAATCTGGTTAATGTGTTAATTATAATTAAATCCGAGATTATACGCTTTATTGCACATGTGATTGAACTCGTTTGCTATATCTTGAGCTGATTATCTTCTTTCGAGTTGCGTGCTTTGATTCACTTTGACTTATTGCTGTTGCATAAAATGACCCACTTAAAAAATGAGTCTCTCTCAAATTAAAAATATTTTGTTAAATTTAAAAGACATTATAAATTATAATGTATTTATTACATGTTGTATAAGACTGATAATATAGTGTCCTCATAAAAGTTTGTTTATTTTTAGTATTGGTTTTTTTACGCTATCTAATGAAAATTTTAAACATTCAATTCAATTTTAAATAAAAAGTAAAGCAATTTGAAAAACAATAATTTTTTTGTATGTAAAATTGCATTTATTTATGACTTTTGTTTGAAAAAAAAGCATTCATTGCACAGCTTTTCATACGAAAATATAAAAATTTGTTATTTGATATTGATTAAAAACTCGAAAAGTAATAGAAGTACGGTAGTTTTAAAAAAACGGTAATTTGGAAGTGATTTATATTTATTTCGATGAGAAAAAATTCAGAAAAAACTTATTGTAAAAAAACATGCCAATTAATCTCACTTGCAAAAAATCTTCTACAATCTTCTTGTATATGTTCGAAGTAGTGGTTGTCTTACTATAAGCAAAATTAAAATATTACCGGAAGTTAAAAATTTGTTCAATTTTCATCACTAGAAAAATATTTGCCACCAAAAAAATTTCTACAACTATATATTCATCCACCAAGTAGTTGAATGTTTAATTTAAATTTAATACGAGATTATACGCTTTATTATGACCAGTGATTGAACTCGTTCTTCTGGCAATCTTTGGCTGATTAATTCTCCTTCTAATTGGCGGTGCTTTGATTGCTTCATTTATTTCCGTTTGGTATGACCAGAAATTAGGTACAGTTGCTCTGTGCTTACAGACTTACTATAATAAGGTTCTACAATAAGGTCTGTAAGATAAAAAATTTTGTTGAAAATACTGAGTTTGTTAAAAAAAATATTGTTGGTGACCCTACCCGCATAAAGCCAATTTTTTCGAACAGCTTTAAGACCCAAAAAATAATAAGTTTAGGAACTTCAAATTAAAATGTGTCATACGGGTCTGAGTAAGGGCAATATCTTTTTGAAGCGTGAAACCCACGCGTGGGTTGTAAAAGGGATCCTCAGAATTTGTTTCTCGTTTACTGGAGAAACTTGAAAAGCCAAACGAAATTCAAACTCACAGTTATTTATTCCGCAACTTATAATGATAGCTTGACAGCGCTCCGCCTGAACAATTAGCTCTTATTTTACATGAGCAGTGGTCTCATTGAGCACTTTTAAAATTTCAGAAAAGGCTTCACAACACTATCACAGAAAAGTGTTTGAAGGGCTTGATATCACTTTAAACACCGACAATTAATAAACAGAACGAGCATTAAAAACATTGAAGTTTTTAAGCAAATGATGTATTAGTTGTTAACAATTGGGCTGGTTTAGTTTTGGAAAATCACATCAGAAGCTCAATTGCCAAAGTGTTTTGTTCTCTGCTTATTTACACTAAAAAATATTCTCATTGCGAAGGACAAATAATAAAAATTGAAAACGTTTAAAAAATGAAATATTTCTATTTAAATTTATAAACAAAAATATAATCATTGCGTTGAAAATAAATTAAGAAGTTATTTTGGTAATTAATTGTAAGTCATCATTCTAAAAATTTGAAAATTTTGCTATTTGAATGCCAAAATCCATTCAGACATTTTTTTCAAATTTATTTTTATATGGACGTGGCGCTTAACAAAGTTTTTTTTATATTAGTTATTTAAAACAAGTCGCAAAAGTATTTCTTAGCATTTTAGCTAAAATACGTTATTCTGCAAAAAAAAGTTCCTGTAACTTTCGGGCATTTGAAAGTCAAAATATATCTAAGCTGTGGCGTAAAAATTCTGTTTTTACCTTTTTACTGACCTATTGGGAATGTGAATAAATGCAATACCAAACGAAAAAAAAAAGAAGCATTTTTTTTCAAAATAAGTTTATTCGAGTAGTGTGCCTTTTGCGAAACCTATATTTTAGTGTAGTTTACACAGCTCCGCAAACGATTTCTTGCATTTTGTGAAAAAATGTTATTTTCGTGAAAAAAGGGTATTTTTCCCAATTTAAAGTGTTGATAACTTTCAAAAAATATTTACCAAAAGAAAAAAAAGGATTTTCCGTTGAACGAGAAACTTCGCGAGAATACGTATAATATTAGTTTTCTATTCGGAGTAAGTCGATTTTTAGCCAATCAGAAGCCATGCATTTCTTCGAGAATTTTGAAAGTTTCAACATTTTGTCTTGATCTTTGGAAATTCACTAGATTTCAAATGACTGAAAACCACATAACAGCCTAGGCGAGGATCTCTAAAACTTTTCGCCGTTGTTCGAGTCAAAGGTAGGTCCTCCGAATGAGCTTTTATGTTAAGAAATGGAAAAAAAACTATGAGAATCTCATAATGAGATTGCTAACACGAAATGTAGTTAATAAAAAAAAAAATGTTGAGAAATATTCACTTTTATTTAAAAATTATACCGCTTTATTTCACATATGATAAACGTCTCTTTCTAATTAGTGGTGCTTTATTATTTTGATTTAATGATGGTACATGCTGTTTCATACTGATCAATTAAACTCAGTGAGCTAAAATTAAAGTATTCGTTTATTTACATGCAGTGGTTTCCTAGGTGCAGATTTTGCTCGATCTATATGATGAACGACCTGGGGGGGCAAGAAAACTTAATTAAAAATCTAAGAATTTTTACGGCCACACGCTGATTAAAAGAGACTCACTTTTTTCATCAATACCTGTTAATCTTAATTTTTGATTAAAAATGACCAGATTTTTAAGAAAAGCCCGCAAAAAAACTAGATCTGTGATCACGCTAAATTAAATGTTTTATTTCAGTTTTTACACATATTTATATAGTAGTTGTCAGATTTTAAGCCGGCGATTTCAAGACTCTGGGTCCACCGGGATCATAGCATGTGATTGGCTCGCGTCAATAATCTTGCGATGCTTTTTACTCGCACTCTTCATGGTTCAGTTTCGTTTCTGCAAAGTATATCATTCAAAAAACGGTTTTGTTGACATTTTGCGACGATTTTTCTTTTTTTTCAATTCTATGACAATAAAATTTTTTTGTCTCAAATAAGCGAAATCATGAAAGCGTCAAAATATAATAATACAGGTTCATTATCAGATTTGACGTATGATCATGATACATGTTTCATCATAATTACATCCGGTATGATATCCAGTATCAGTCAGTATCGTTTTCCGTTACATCAAGTATCATTATGATACCATTCCGTGAACTACCCTCGGAGAAGGAATAATTTATTCGTACACTAAATAAGCTTTACCGAAAAATTTTCGTATCCCAATTTTTTTGCTCGAAAAATTGCATCGGTAAATAAATTTGCGATATAAGGTCTGACTCAAGAAGAATTCAAAATTAATATCTTTGTTAGCCAATAAAATTCCTTAATATTGATTCCATTATAAGCTACCATTGGCCTTTTAGTTTTTAAAAAATTAGAATAGATTAGAGATGGTAAAACTTATTTTATTAAAACTTCTCTAATCATTTCAAAAATTGGAAACAAATACACTTTTCGTCTATTAATAAAATCAACGGGTAATTTTCTTTGAACTCTCAGAGAAATGGCTTGCTGTCCGAATGGCATTATCAGTCGAGCAAACTAACGATAGAACTTCTAGGCCAATGCTCGTTTATCATATCCCTATTGCCCTCTCCCAAAGATTTGGTCCCTTAACAACACGGGGGTGAGAAAACGACGCGTCATTTGAAACGAGTCATCGGATTTAGTTTGAGAAACTCAAACTAGCACAATTATAATCAATATAACATATAAAATTGTTTCTAATAGCCCATGTTTTTAATTTTTTTCTAAGTTTACTGAATGTTTAATTATTAGTTTTTGTTAAAAAATAGAAACAAAGGTGACCTTTGAAAGGTTCTGAGAAAAATTTAACGCTATTTTTAAAAAAACGTGTATTAGGTAAGCGTAGGCAGAAAAAAGGAATGCTATATTATAATCAACGAACCAGACAATCTTAGGAAATTTTTACGGAGTCATTTTTAGTATGCAAAATTGTATTATACAATAATTTTTTTCGTAAAATAAGCTATCAGTGCAGTTGAGTTAAAATGCTAGATCGGTATTATTTCAAATAATGAGTCATTTTAAGCGAAAAGAAGAAAAAGTTTCCATTATGGCTTACCCGCCCCTCAGAGTACAATCTAAATATTTGAATGATACAAAACAACGCAAAAAATATTAGCACCAATCAAAACCTTGAATGCGGAATCGGCGATTTCATTGGTCAGATTTAAAAGATTCAACATCAAATCCTCATATTTCGCATGTTTCAAATATTTGGATTTGTACTCTGAGGGCGGTAATCCATATGTAAGGCGCCCGCTTGATTTCACTTATGTTTTAGCTGCTTAAAAATTCTCTTTTTCGGGCCTGGCTTTTGGTTTTTCACATTAAATTAATAGTTTTTTCCATAAAATATTATGTCCTGTCATTTTGACAAAAATAGCAAAAAGGCCAAAGATAATCGCCGCCTTATTTTTTTTATAGCCATTTCGATCAACTGCATTGTACCTGAGTGTAAAAAAGAAAATTTGTTGCTTTGTTTAGGTTACAGTAAATAGGATGATTTACGTTTTTCCAATAAAAATAATCAATCGTAAGAGATCGCCCTCTTAACCTCCTCACACCAGAACAGACTTCGCCTCACACCCAAAAGCCTATCTAAAAGGCAATACGTGAGCGCTTATCCACGAGAAACTTGGGAAAAATATAAATTTTACGTATTTGTCACTGCTTGAGATCAAGGATAAAATTAACGTGAACAACACGCTAACATTTTTAAATTTCGAAGTGGTTAACTAGATAACTGCGAGAGAAAAGAAGAGGCTCACTCACCTTGTATTCTTGAAAACCCATTACAGTTTTAACAATGACATATAAGGTACAAATTAGGAGTGGAAACTTTAGCTATTGTAAACTGCGTCTCAAATTTTGAAATATGATATCTTGATCGCTTAACAAAACAATTATTTATATTGCCGGCGCGTCGGAAATATATGCAGTAAAATGTTCTAAAATATTGCTAATCAGCTGAAAACTCAAAAATCATACACCTTATGTTTATATTGAGCAGTTGTCTTTGTTGGCTTTTTTTTGGGTTAAATTTGCGTTCAATTCTTTCGGAAATAATTTTTTGAAAATATGGTTTTTTCATTATTTGAGTTTCATAAAAATCAATGTGAAAAAATTATTCTTCGTTTATAGAGCGCCAGATAAATAAACTTATATCAAAGAATCCTCAAATACTTTCCTGAAAACATTTGCTTCCTCAGAATTTTGATATGATGTTATCGTTTTCACACAATAATTTTTTAAAAATTCTTGACGAAATCCTAAAAAAAGTAGAAAAATAACTTTCGAAGGCTCATCGTATTAAAATTTTCAACAATATTTTGAAATAAAATTGACAAACTCTATGACATATTTGAATTGTAGGTCTGTGACGATGTTATTTCTGCGCCGTTTGGCTCCCGAACAATTTTTTTGCCTTTAGATAGTCCAAATGGTGTGAGGGGGTTTTAAAGAAGAGTTTTGATATTATTATTATTGTTGTTTTGGTTTTATTGTTGGGTACCATGATGTGATTTCAGATCAGGCATTCGTTAATTTTGATCACGGTAACAAAATTCTTCGATCTTAAAACCATAAAAAAAACGTCTCTAAAAACGCTGGAAACTTGAGAAATTCTTAGTTCCGACTCAAAGCAGATATTTAATAGAAGTTAATTGTTACTGCGATTATTTAAAACACACATTCTGGGATAAAAACATTACCTACGGTTGCATTTTTATGACATGTTTGCGGATTATTTAATTTTGGTCTCTTATCTCGCGAAGAACAACAGACAAATGTAGCACGTCTGTATGCACAACACTTCTTGCCACAATTATCTAAAAAATGTAGCTACTATGTATTGTATTAACAGGCGTTAGCAATTTATATGCTAGTTTTTACGCGACCAGCATATTCAAAATACCAAAAATGTGGCTTTTTACGAAAACGCAAAACTAGGGGCATATTTGGAACTAACTTGATCTTTTAAAGATTTCAATTTATCTTTTAAATTAGATAAATAAATTTACGTCGTATCGTCTGATACTATCGGATATTTTATTATATATTCATGTATAATGCTACAGAATAAAAACCTGTGTTTCGAACTCAGAAATACAGGGAAAACATTCATGCTAAATGTAGGTAAGGAAAGTAAAAAACTGGTTAAAAGATCAATAGTTAACCCACAACCTGCACGAGCGTGTTTCAGAACACAGACCTAAAATATTTTGGGGAATGTCATTTTGGCCAGCGAATATCGGAAACGACCCCCGATAGTTCCCCTTGATTTTTTAGTTTTCAAGAAATTTGTGTGAGGTCTAAAATTTCTCATCAGACCGGAAATGCATTATTTGGATGCAATTAGTTGTTTAATGGCAGTTTAAAACAGTACTGAACAAGATAATGATTCTACAAATATACTTTCTAGCGCCACTTTTGGAGGGGAAACTTTGGCGATTATTTATTTTGGACACTAGGCGCCAACCGGTGGTGAATGACTATTTTCGTCTATCTCGTGACTGGAACCAAAATTGATGTATAAATATACTTATAGGGTATTGTTTTCTAGCAAAATGTTTTGCATCAGTATTTTACACACTGGCACCACCTGGTAGTGAAAAATAGTCTTCCACAACACCGCTTACGAATATTTTTCATTTGGAAAACAAAAAATCTTTCAAATGTAGAAACCCTAATATTAATTTCAAATCTTAAAGCTATTTTGCGGTGAAATATATAAGCATATACTATGTTGTGTTCTGAAAACACTCTCGTGCAGTGGGGGTTGGACATCTCGTGCACGTGGGGGTTAAACCTGTCAAAAAAAAAAAAAAAACCCATTTTCCCGAGATAATGATTACTGCCATCATTCTTTGAAATTCTGCATTAAATTCAGTATTATTTAGCCTATTATTTGGTTATGGCCCAAAAAGAAAGCCTGATTTCCGGAAAAATCACTGGAAAATAGTGAGTAATGTATCGTCGTGTTTTAACTACTGAAAAATTCTGATTCATGGCATGCTGTCATGCGGTTAAGGCACTTCACTCGTATAACGTAATGCGGCAAACATTGGTCATATTTCCAGAATTATTTTGCGCTCCCTGTAAAAAATCACGGAATTTGTAGAAAAACGGAATGTTTTTATGGGCAAAGAGCATTTTCCAAAACAAGCAAATTATAGTGGAAAAAACAGGTTCTTATTTTAGAAAATATAAATCCAACCTCACAAACTTATTTAACCTTGGACAATTTATTCACAGTAATTTTTGTCAATAAAATATACGTCTTAAAAATTTTCCTGTCTAGAATGTTTTGCTAATCTTTGTTTTAGGAAGATAGTCACGCCCGCAAGCTATTTCAGGTATCGCACCGCCTGTGAACGTAAATATGATTTTATTATTTTTTTGAAACGTACTTTTGTTTCAAAATTCTTATTATGTCCATAAATATGACCTAGTAGAAACTCATATAGGAGAGACTCCAGATCGTCAAAGTTGTTTTTTCCAGGAATTGCAATATTGGCTCTATCGGTCAAAAATAAACAAAACGCGAAGGCGTTCGTAATGACGTCATGATTTTGAAAAAAAATTTTAATTTATAGGAAGTTTGACACAGGTTCAATGAAGGAAAATACCAAAATTCCGTAGAATAACTACTTCACCAAACCAATCAACAAGATTCCCAAGAAAAGATTTTGGCGATTTGGCACTTTACGATTATTGCACTCGAGGATTTTAGCTTAAAAAACGTGAAGTTGCGTGGTTTGTCTGCGTATATATTGGCAAATTCGGCGGGATATTAGGCGGGCGATATATGGGAGAAACCCCCTGTATAATTTTTTCAACCCAAAATGGAAAGGAGGAATGAGTTGGACTTTTACTATTTGTCATCGAACAAGAAAAAGTTAAGGAAAATATCAAATTTATTAAATTGAATATAAAATCTTGAATCTGATTTAGGGGTAGCACAATATGGCAGATGAGTCAATTTAACTTTTACGAAAATGATTAGTTGGTTTAATTTTTTGCTATTTGCGTTGCCTTGAACCAGAATAAATTGTATTAGCTCATTAAAATCTTTTTTAAGCTATTTTAGGAAAGATTTGATTCGAACTTTAATTTTTGAATTCGTAAAATTTTCAAAAAACTTCAAAGCATTAAAAATTTACGCATTTTTGTCCAAATTTTTTCTGATTTGTCTTTGAAATCTGTGAAAAAAAACGAAAATGTTGACTTTAACTCTTCATGCAGTGTCTACATATTGCTTGACCGCTGTTTTGAAAAATCATAATGTTTTATTTGTCATTTTTGTCGACTTTTATAGAAATATTATGAAAATTTTCTGCAAATCAAGTCAAAAATTTTTATTGTAGTTTTCTTTGAATCTCTATAAAAAATCAGGCAGGCTGAATCACTTGTGAAATGTTCCTAGGTATCAATTTGGTTTCCCGTATTTTCAAACCGATGGAAGGTCAAGCGAATACGTTTTGAACTGACTGATGACATTTTACAACACTTGCTTTGACACCGGTTGTGCCATTTGGCACGCATTTAGCAAAATATTTTATAAGCAAAAAAAACTCAATAAAATTCTCGGGTGTAATTGGCGTGTTTTCTTTAAAGTCAGGCATTTTTCAAAATTTTAAACGGCAATTGAAGGTCAATTTTATCCTAACAAGCTGTTTTCATGGAAAAAAAACATTCATATGAGAAAAATTTATTTATGTAAGATAATGATTCACCCACGAATTAGCGCATTACACCCGAAAATGTCTGAAGTTAAAAATATTGTCTTCAAAAAAAATTCTTACATCGGGTTTAGTTGGAAATGGAGTTCCAATGAAAAGTAGTTTTTAAATTTTTACAGATACTTTAGTGTATGTGAGAAATTAAAATATAACGTTTCAAGAATGACACTTTTATTGAGACAAAAAAAAAAAATAATTTTTCACATTTTTTGTCTTTCATAAATATGCGAAAAAATGTACCAATCTCCCACATTGCTGCTGACCCCCTTAATGAGCTTAAAATTTCAAAAAAATACTTAAAAAAGAGGAGAGTAAATGAGAGCAACAAATATTTAAGGAGAGCAGAGAATAACATTCCATGGAAATTAAGGCTAGAGATACAATATATAATAGGAGAGTCTCCTTTCATACCCTTCCAAAACAGCTACTTTGTTAGTAGGGTCAAAAATAACTTTGTCGATAATAAGAACAAATATTCGGATTAGTTTTGATTAATTTATGCGGTTTAAACTTTTTTCCGAATTTTAAATATAGTTTATTGTGCCTTCGGAGCCGAAATTGGTTCTTGTCTATCTATATTTCCGCTGTGTCACCTCATGTTTACGTTGTTTAAAAAACCGTGCCGATCTTCTTATTGAATTTAATCTTGCCGCTGGAATTTTTAATATTTTCTAAATTTTTGTGTGAATTTTCATTTTTTGTGAACATTTGAATCAAATTTTTGACGTTGCATTAGATAACAATACTTAGTTAAAAAATAAACTAGAAACTGCTTTCAGATATTCTGAACGCAAGTCGCATAGACACAGATGGAACTTTTAAACAAAAAACTTCGATTTTCATGAAAGATTGTGTGTTTTAAATTTTAAAATTTTTGCTGTAGTTGAATTGAAACAAAATAGAAAAGCCCTTAGCTTTCTAAATTTGGCAGCATGCAAGACTGATTTTAATTTTATACAAATAAAGAGTACGTTTACAATGAAAAATGAAAAAATGTAAGACGTTGGTGGCTGCCAAAATTTTTTGAAAATTATTGCAATAAAAAATTTGGATCTTTTTGGGATGCCACAACTTTTGCCACCGAACTAAACATCACTGTTGTGGAATAAGGGTTTAATGCTGACAAATCGTAGACCTGTTTAAAAATACAAACTACCGCGGAGTTACTTCGCATGCCAATCAAAAAGTCTAAATTTAAAAATCAGCCAGATGAAAGTGATTAAATTTTGAGGGCCTCTTAAGGATGTGGGCGACAATAATTCTGAGGCTCTTTTTTTTACAATTTGAGTGAAAGTTTCTGAGAAAAATGGCTTTCAAGAAATAAATAATTTTTTTCAAATTCGTAGTACAATTCTTAGGAAGTTGCCAGTACTATTCAGAGCATCTGATACGCTCAACCTACGCTCAGAAAATGGTTTTTTAGTAGGCGTTCTTTAAAAAGCACTAAAAAAGCCTACTCCTCACTTCAGTCTCATTCATTTTTCCTTGTTATGTGCAATTTAGCTTCCAAATATGAATGCGCATCTCCGAGCGGTAGCAATTTTGACCCTAGTGGTCAAAAACAGCGTATTGGGCCTCACGCAAAAAGCCTACTCCTCCTTGAAAATTTATTGAAAATGTTCAATTTGTACATGATAGCTTCACCGCAAGCCTGGATGGAGGTTCCGAACGGTAGCCTTTTTTTCAATTTTCTTCTCTAAAGTCTCAGGAACGACTTGTGGAATTTCCAGTTTTTGAGTGTGGTGAAATTCTGAACATATAATTTTCTAAAACCGACTTTTTTTTGGAAAAGTAAAACAGTCAAAATTCAGAAAAAATCCTACATTGAAAAAAACTCAGTGACAAATTCTCACACATAGCGGCAATCCCAAAAAAAGTTATCTGACAAATCTCAATGATCGTCACGCTTAATTTAACCTTAATTTCAACCCCCGAAAAACCGACTTTTCTTTGAAAAATCTCAAAACAAAAAAACTTTTAAGTATAAAAACTTGCAGAAAAGTTTTTACAACAAACGGAGAGGATAAAAAACGGCAGACAAAGTCACTGTGAACATTGTTAGTCACCAATTTGACTGAAATTTAAAACCTCTGTTCTAGCCGCCTGGGTAAAAAAAACGGAGAGAAATCGAAAGAACTCCCCTGTAGGTGTATCAAAATGTATTATACGTGAAGCTGAGATATCGTCGCCCATATCCCTTAAATTATATTATGCAACTCACATACATTAAATAGTTATAATTTTTCAGCCGAGGCACCTTTTAAATTGTTAGCTTGGTCTTACAGCCTTCAAGAAAGCAAAAATGTGATCACTCAAATCTCCATACAAATTTATTCATAATTAGTTATAGTCTATTGTTCTAATGATGTGAATGATACATTTCGTACAATTCAAAATTATAATACCATTAAGAATGTACTGACTACAAATTTTTTATCGATTATCGATATTTACAAAAAAGTACAAATAATCAGAAAAAACTCATTCTATATGTGAAAATCTTTAAATTTCGTTAAAATTATAGGACATCATTTCATTTCGAAAATTATAAACATACGCTGACTATAAACATTATATTATATTTAAAGCCTTGGGGTCGGTGCGGCCGAATTGCCCCTGAGGTTTTTGACGCATGCAACGCAGAAAGCAATTAGTGCAAAAACTATGGATGGAGGCGCGGTGCGACTGTGCGGGAAATCAAAAAGGGGGAAGATGAATTAGAATATTAGAAAATGTTGCCAATGGATGACAGATTAACCGCGATTTATGTTACCTTTAATTTTTAAACATAAAAAGTCGGCAAAATGGACTAACATTTAAAAAACAGCTTTTATTGGAACTCCATTCCCCGTGTGTTACTATTGTATATTAAAACAAATTAGTTTGTCAGTATTTTCATAAAAACAAATGGACTCCAAAATCTTCCATATCTCGATACGACTACAGAATTGTGGGACCAAGAAAAAATCCCTTTTAATACACGGTAACAATGTGGAGAAACGTGATAATTCTCATGTTTTTTTACTGTAAAGAGGATAAATAAATATTTTCAAGTAGCACATAAAAAATGTGATTAAGCATCCTTAATTTAACTTGCATGTATAAAAAAAAACAAAAATGTCCTCACAGTGACTTTGGTGCCAGTAACCAAAAATATGATGAAAACTATAGACAGAAGGGTCGCTTCAAATATGCTTTAAATGAAGAAGTCCTTAAATACAAAAATCTGGACAAGATTGGTTCAACAAAACCAGGGATTCTGGCAAAAATGATCATGATACATACTGTACGTACAAAATACCACTGCGCCAAGCGTCAAGAATGAAGATATCGGGATGAAAATTCTTCGACTGCAGTCCAAATTCGTAAACAACAATCGGCAATGGTGCGCCCGTTTTGTCCGTGGTCAACCCTTAAGCCGTGCATTCGACCATGAACAAACGCGAACTGCAATTAGTCAAGAAAGCGTTGTCAAATTCATCACGATAGAAACATGACCTTGGAATAGAACAAATCCGTTGGTGCCCGTCTTTTGTGAGAAATTTCGATTCGAAAAACGAAAAAAATCACGAAATTATTATTTGTCCAAACTTTCAAAGCAGGAAGTTGATCCGTCTTTTTTTTAACTGTTTCAAGATACCTGTTCTGAAACTTTTACTGCCTTAGATATGAAAATACATTCATTTGGAATCGTAGAACAAAAAATATGATCCGATCTTTCTTGAATCGAATTGCATTTTTAAATCACAAACATGTTTGTAGATGGAACCTTTTCTGTAATGTCAAAATGTTGAGTTTTCCCAAATTTATATTTTCAGCTTAATATCCTAATTCAACTAATACCCGTAAAACATTCAGTTATTCTTTTCTTAAATGTCCTTAATGGGCAACGCTCAAAAATAATTACATTTCAAATTTTAAACTTTTGTAAAAAAATTTATGCAGGAAAAATTAAATTGTGATCTCCAAATTTACCTTCCACGTGTGACGAGAAATTGCTTTTATCCCGTGCCGCACAATTTGTTTTCCCGGATTGCCCAAATCAGTGCTTCTGTCCGTCCACCTGATCAGAACTTTCCCAGAAAATTACCGTCCAAAAAAGTTTCCCGGTGATTTCATGCTCATCCCGAGATTTACTTTATTGTATGGAAGTGCTTTGCGGCTCATTTTTATTGACTTAAAAATGTTAAATCATTTCAGAAATTACGAATTTTTTTTCTCATTCAAAAAGAAAAAACTTGACGAAAATCTTTAAATTCTTTTCAAGTTTTCTTGATTATTTTGGACAAATTTTTTTTCCGCTCAGACGCAATTTTTAATCCAAGTTTGTTCGATGCGCCAAAAACCTCAGGGGCTATTGGGTTGTACCCCTTGGGGTATTGAAAATATATTTTATTTTCATTATAACGCAAGAATATTTATTTTTTACTTTATCATATTATCTTATTAAAAGTTTGACTGATAATTATCTTGCTTGAAGTAGATTTTGGTTTTGTATTTTGGGCACTATCTTTATCAGTTGATGTCGCATTTTCGAGTACATGAAACTTCTAATCAAGTACTTCTCAACTTCTAATCATAATTTTGTTAACTTATACGTTATAATTTCAAATATTCGAAACATCTCAGATGTTACATCTTATACTAAAACAAATAATGAAAACTTTGTTTATTAGTTTTTAGAACGTTTAGAATTCGTTTTTTTTTATAAACTTGATGCATAAGACAATATTATTTTTTCTCTTCATTATGTCAACTGTTTCATAAAACGGAAATTAATCCAATAAAATTTTCTGAAAATGAATTTTATCAAATGCATACATGAATGCTAAACATTGGTCGATAAGTTAGAGTATAGTCTATAAGTTATAGTCTATAACTTATAGACTACAAGGATTTAAAATTTTAAAGCGAAAATGTATGAGAAGTTTATCTTTTTGAACAGATGAAAAAACGTACGTTTATGTATAAAAAATTATAAAAAAATTGTATGACTTTTTTTTCTTTCCATAAAAATAATTTTAAAGGCACTATAAAAATTATCAATTTTGCTCAATTTATTTGAATTTTTTTTATTTTCTATAACTTAACAAAATTCGGAGAAATTGGATTATTTAAGTGATTCAGTAAGTTTCGATGAGGTCAGGTCTCTCTAACTGGATAACCTTTTTTCTTTTTTTATGGTGGTAAATCTATGTTTAACAGTCATACCCTTAGCGATGTATCTAGCGGGTCCACCTTGAAATCGACTAATTAAAAAACTGAGTGAATTAGTCTGAAACTTCTTGAGGGCAAATGACAAACCAAATAAAAAAACAATGATCGAAACATAGCGATTTTTCGTATTTTCAGTATTCAGTAATTTACAGACAAACGCCAAATCGGTAGTTTTTAGTTCAACGCTACTTATTAGTAAAATTAACACAATTTTCGTGGAAAAAATTCAAATTTATGGCGTTATTTAACGCTATATGTATCCTAAATTCCCCCGAAACTTTTGTCGCTTATGCATGCACATAGACGCTATTTGGTGTAGTTAATAAACAAGTGTATGAATTATTGCCCCCTGGAGTTCGAGTTATTTTTCTAGTTTATTATCGGACTCATTAACGGCAAAGTGGGAAAATCCGGTAAGCAACAGATATGAATGCTCTTAACTGGAGCAGCTAATCTAACTAGGACAGTTTAGCGGTTAGTACGTGTTTCAGTTAGCGAAACAGGATTGTACAATATTTTTTTCAAATTTTTCTGAACAAAAATCATTTGCAAAGTCAGTTTCAGATGATTATTTTGCTAATATTAAATTTGTATTTCATATTAATTCTTTAACTCATGGTAACGTTTTGGATTTATTCATTTTTATTTCATAACTCATATTTATTTAATGCAAGCAGAAAAAGTGAATTAAAATTAAATAAACTTTTTAATTTGTTTATAAATTCATACGCAATACCGCGTCA
This sequence comes from Oikopleura vanhoeffeni, assembly GCA_004367855.1. Lineage (NCBI taxonomy): Eukaryota > Metazoa > Chordata > Appendicularia > Copelata > Oikopleuridae > Oikopleura > Oikopleura vanhoeffeni. The sequence goes on along the minus strand of SCLH01000272.1, from coordinate 815,683 downwards.
ACGTAACTTTGCATTTTCTCTATTTCCTCAATCGAACTAAAAAGTCCGCCATATTCGGCCATCAACATTGCATTTTGTTTTTCTAAATCCTCCCGCTAAATAAAAGTTAACAGCCGAGCAGACTGACTAAGCGTCAACCGTGGTCATTTAGTCAGCATCTAGCAATTGAGAGTTAAAAATTGAGTTAAAAGTTGAGAGTTAAAAGTTTACTACATGCTGATCGGTTCAAAATAATATTGTAATATTTTCAGTATTCAATAGTATACATTGAAAATGGGTGTTCACCCAAAGCTTAAGCTAAAGCCTATGCTTGATAGATAAACATATTATTAATTGCACTTGTTTTTTCATGTTGTTGTTGACATTTCTGATAAAAATTCTTGAATCTGTTTCACTTTACTACATTTTTAATTTCGCCATTTTGATCAAATCAGATTCTTGAAAATCAATCGTACTACAGTTTATATCAAACATTATTGTGTTTTAGGAGGTTGTAGGCTCTGGTGAGAGTGCGTTTACCAACGTCTTAATTTAGACCGTCTTCAAATCCGGATGCGGGCAACTGTACTCGGTTTTTACTTTTCGCTCGAAAATAATTTGAGGGAGAGGGGAGTCGAGAGCGAGGGGAGTTTTTGTGCGAGAGCAAAGCAGTGTTTACTCGGGGTTATTTAACCGCATCTGGCTTAATAAGGTAAATCATTTCCCGGAAAATCCTCGGGAGATCGTTTTCGTAAACACAAAAGAGTGGTAACTTAAAAAGTACTGATCAAACAGACAATATCTATTTAATTGTTACTAATCAATTGACTGAATCATTAAATTGAATATAATTTCACACAATTGAAAAATATCAAAAGCACCAGAACTTGAAAATTAAGCAAGATATTAAATTTCAAGAACAAGTTCTAGAATCTGCTCGTGATGACAAATTTGGTGTACAGTAGGAATTTGACCAAAAATGTCATTTTAGCCGGTTAACTTGAGGCCATTTTTTAGCTTTGACGGACAAAAATACTATAAATGAGAGCGGAAATTTTGAGCTCTTCAACATGGTCGAAAAATATTTGACCAAACGGTTTAAAACGAAACTACAGAAAATTTCGATTTCGAAACACTTGCTTGTGACACCGTGTTGTGCCATTTTGGCACGCAATTTATGAAAAATTTATTTTTTTTCAAAAAAACTTTATAAAATTTCGGGTGTAATAGGCTACTTAAGGGTTATGGTGTTCCTACATTTTCTGCAGTTATTGTGTCATAAAAATGCACCAAATCAATCGTTCATGTTTTGAAAGCACAAACAAACCCAAATAAGAACAAAAATTTTTTTCGAAATTTTTGAGTTTTTTCGATTTTTTTCTGAGTATTTTTTTCAAAATTAAGTACAAAATAACGTTTGTTTCAATTTGACCCGCTAAAACTTCAAAATTTTGACTTAACGTAAGCCAATTCTCTTCAGTGTTTTCCCAGCTTTCTTTTGAGCCTACTTTTGAAAAAATCGAAGCACATTTTTTTTCGGAAATTTTTTCCCGTGGACCTTAGAAATTCATATTTGAGTTTGGGGTCGAAATTGAAAAAAAAGGCTCTCGAGAAGTTTTTATTTGTTTTGAGCTACCGTTTGCAAAAATTGAGTAAATTTTGAATTTAACCTAGGAGGAGATGATTTTCGATGAACAAAGTCCAAAAAACGTGGTTTATCGCATATTCTAGAAAAAATATATCACTATCGAAAAGCGCTCCTCAGAAGTTTTAAATACTAATATTACGCGTTATGTAAAAATTTAGGTTTATTTCAAATAAAGCTGCGGAGGAGATAGATTTTCCGTTTTGACTCAGGTCTCCTGTCTCGCTTATGTGTCTGAGAGTGTATGCATGCAAAAATTTTTTGACACATGTTTCACGCAAGATGAAGGCTAGTCTCTACAACCGGGTAATCTGAATAGATATCTTGAAGCCCGGTTTGGCTAATATTTTATCGAGAAATATGTCAAATTAGGAACACCATACCCTTAACTTTTTAAAATCAGGACATTTTTCATATTTAAACTCCATGAAGGTCAATTTTTTTTCTAAAAACTGTTTTCTCTATTTTCATGGAAAAAAACTTTTCATTTAAGAAATTTTTTCATGTGGATAATGATTCTCCCACTAATTAGTGCATTACACCGAAAATGTCTGAAGTTTATAAATATCGCCTTTAAAAACAATCCACATCGGGTCAAGTTGGAATTGAGTTGTAATGAAAAGTGGTTTTGATTTTTTCACGATACTTAAGTATGTTGAGAAATTAAAATATAAACGTTTGCAAGAATGAACACTTTATTGAGATAAAAAAATAAAAATTTTCACATTTTTTTTCTTTCAAAAATCACTCCAAAAAATGTACCAATCTGCCACATCGCTGCTACCCCCTTAAACGAAACCTACAGCAATCTTTTTTTTATTTTACCTCATTATAAATTTATAAACTAATACCTTAAGGGAGTTAAGGGAGTCTATGCTGAGCTGATAACAGTCCTTTGAGTTCATATTTTGAAAGCCAGGAGAATATTGTCTAAATTTTCCAAAACAAAATACAAGTTCAATTTTCATTCTTCGAAAATCCCGATCAAACTAATCTTCCGTCGGATTCTGATTCGGATTAATTATCTTCATCTTTGTATTTTATTTATTTGAACTTCTGCAAAAAATATTTTTGCTAAATTAGTTTCATATTCAAATTCTGAGTAATTATCTCCTATTATTTTCTGTCTAGTCTTAATTCAAAACGCCGCAATAAACACTCTTTTGCTCCCGCACAAAAAAACGCCCTCAAAATTATTTTCGAGCGAAAAGTAAAAACCGAGTACAGTTGCATCGAGTCTTATACAATTTAGAATACCAGTTTTGAAAGCTCCGATTCACTCATAAAGAAAATTAAAACTTTCTGTCCGTTTACAGAAAATCGAACAATACGAGAAATGTAGTACAAAATTTATCTCGAATTTCTAGATCAAAATACTAAAATAGTATAAAGCTTTTCATTGTTTGAAGTTCAAACTTTTTTAAGGGAGCTGACACCTTAACTGGATGTTTAATAAATCTTGACTGTACCGTAAAATGATGATCATGATATTTATGATCGTCAATTCCATTCACAAAGCCTAAAAGCATAAATAGCACAGATAAAAAATCCATCTCCAAATTTTTGTTTGTTAAATAAAATTAATTAAAAAAAGATTATTCGATAATAAAGTTACTAATATTTGCCAAAAAGACTTTCGTTAAACATAATGAATAATTGAAAATGTGAAAGCATTATCGAACACTGCATTAATAATTATTATTTTATAAATATTATGTTTAGGACCGAATGGTGAGACTTCGATTTGACGTATTTTTTGGTCAGGATTTGCCTATTACCAAATTTAATTATTAATCGATTTAATGACATCGGTATTCAAGTTATGGTCATTTTCGACAGCATGTATGACAACAGCGATTGTTTTTATTTTGTGGAAGACCTGGCGATTATTACTTTTTTTCACCAACTGCTAATTGATCTAAGAGCCTTCTCAATTCAATAAAATAATAATCGAAACAAAAACTCAGGCCACAATAAAACTCAGTTAAAATTTCCAAATAATTTCGTTTTCTAAAAACTCACGCATAATTGCGTAACGTATCTTCAAGATAAAATTATTATGAAAAATACATTTTTATATCTGTAGAAATAAAGTTTATTAATATACAATTCATAAATGAAATATAATTAACATTTAGTCTTTGTTTAATCTAAAACTTGAAGAAATACAATACTAATTGTGGAAGCCGTTTTGAGCGGTGAACTTTTTCTCATTGTTTGAATCAAATAATTTAAACCTACTACGCACCAATCAAAACGATTTCCACCATGAATATATCCCCTTAGAAGTAGATTGTTATTTTATGGTTTGGTCTAGTACATTGATACTACTTCACGTACATAATCTACTAGACCAAACCAGAATTTAACAATCTACTTCCTAAGGGGATATAGGGCACCTATGAAGATGATAGTAAGTTTTTTTGGCGCGTGAGAAAGTTTGGTGTTCTTGTGCTCGAATTCGGAGAACTCGTTTGGTCTGACCTACGTAAGATTGTTTATAAGGGCAAAGAAAATGGTATATCAAGTTGCAGGTGTCAAGTTTTGAAAGTTGTGGCTAACTCTTTTTCACGAACAGGGTTGTAATTTTGATACGTTTGAAAGCGTAACGCACATGAAAATCAGGTATAAATGATTTCATACGATTTACGAGTTCTTTTGCGTAATATTCGACTTGTGAGCTGGTATAGTTTAACTCCTACAATCCGAAACAACTTCTGAACTCACAATCTTTTCATGGTCACGGGTGACCATGGTGTTTAAATCAAGCGTATAACCTTCGTTTCATTATCAACATATATTTTTCACTTGATTAATAATATAACAAAAATAATGATATAATATAACCATATTATATGGTTATTCTGATAATTTCCTACAATCGTATCAAAACAAAATGTGAAAAAAAGTAATTAAAAAGCATCAAATGGTGATAATAAAATATAGTAATCTCTCTTTTTAGCACGATTCACACAATTAAGGGCATAATTAATACGCATTATTTGGCATTTTAATTTGACATTTTAAAATTTGCAGTATTAAACCGTGACCAATTTGGGTGCTGAAATTGCAAAACAAATTGCATGTTTTAATTTAAATTGTTACAAAATCAGCTCCTTAAAAATAAAAAAAAGAACTATTTTTGACAATTAATGACAACTATTAAGACAAGGTTCAAGGCCAATTTCAAGTTCATCGTAGAAGCTTGTAAGTACCCTTAAAAGAATCGGAGAGGTCGATTTTATAATGAAAATATTAGCAACTATGGGTGAAGTATGTACTGAACGGTTACCAGAGCGCAAAAAATAGGCAAATTTTTGAGATTTCACAAGGAGATTGTTGCTCTCTGGCGACCTTTCAGTACATAATTGACCCATAGTTGCTAACATTTTCATCAGAAAGTCGACTCTTTCGATTCTTTTGAGAGTACTTACGAGTCTCTACGATGAACTGAAAATACGGTTATTTGATATACGGTAAACAATGTACGGTATTTTGAAAAAGTACTCAAATTACATAAAAACAACTGTGAGGATGATCTGCAAACGTTTTAGGACTTTTTTTCATTACACCAAAGTCCAAATAAAATCACGTGACGAAATAATTCTAAAATACGGTTTGAAATATCTCATAAATGAATCCTTATTTCTTGAAAAATAAGATCACGTGACCTCTTTGGAAGATACTATTATGTTCAAAACTCTCGAATTAGGTGTTGATTCGCCCACAAATTTTTTTGGCGTAATTTGAGAACTATTTGTGTACTTGAACCGAAACCTTATTTCTTAATTTGAAGGTCACGTGATCGTTTTTGGACTTCGGTGTAATGAAAAAAATTCTTAAAAACCTTTAAAGAACCTATTCACTTCTTTCAAAAATTGATTAAAAAAATTTAAAAAAAAAACAGTACTATTTTAGCCAACCTTATTCCTTGAATATACGGTCACGTGATCATTTTCGGGCTATGGTGTTATATGGAAAAACTCTTAGAATTTTTTTTTGATCCTGCTCAAAGTCTTTTTTTGATGATTAAAAATTTTTTTGCAAAAAATAAGTACTGTAATACAGTAAAAATTTCCAGAAAAAAAACGCACAAACGTCATTTATTTAAATAGTTGATCGATCATTGTGTAAATGCTACATTCATCAATGATTAAGGCTCCTAAATTGTGATTAAAGGAGTCATGGTCACGCGTGACCATAAAAAGACTGTGGGAGTTAAACTAAGGGTAAAAGAGATCTCAGGCTTTTGGGGCTTTTCGCGTTCACATAAAAAATCAAAAAAATTTTGGTCGATCAAATGTTCTGGGTATCCGTTTCGAATTAGTATTTCTTTTAAATTTGGTAAATCAGCCAGAAAAAGATCTTCGTTAGACGAGGAGTTTTCAGAGTTTTAAGCGCGGTGGTTATGTTGTTACAGAGATAACGTTTTGACATAATACTTTAAATGATACGTTGTTACATGATACTTTATTTTATTTTAATTGAAAGGCAAAACTAGGTAAAGCAACTGGTTTTCTGAGTTTGTTTACGCGGGAGGAGTTTTCACTATAAATTTCCAGGCAATACAATATGGATCAGCTCGTCATTTAATTAATTAATTGATTAATTAATTAAGCCCGATTTAAATGATGCTTAATGCGTGAAAATGATTGGCTCAGGTTAACTTTTTTTTTTGCTTAACCATATAAGTTCCAGCCAATTAGTCAACTGCATCATTCCCGCAATATTTGAATCGGGCTTCTTAACCGCATCATATCGATAAATTTGCCAACAAGTCAATTTCTTTGATTTGAATTGATTGATTAAAATACTACCGGCAATTAATAAAGTTTTTATTCGGACTGTATAAAAAGTATTTTATTTGAAAATTCTTCATGTTGCAACAAAAATTTGACCATGAAAAATACTTAATAATTCATCGGTTTAGCGCACTACTGCGTACATTAATTGTGGTTATTTGAGTGGGAATTTCATCTGTCCGAACTTTAAATTACATGGATTTCGGTAAATTATAATTTTTTGTTCACTCAATTTATTCTGAAATAGCTTAAACTTCAGGAATTTAAGTTAACATATATTTACATCAGATTAACCCTCAAAGTTACAAAACACAAAAGTTTCGCAGGATTAATTTTGGACATTTTTGCCCAACATTTAAAAAAATTATCAAATTAAAGGGATGTTAGTATAAACTTTAGTTTTGCAAAATTACTGACCAAAAAAGATGCAATAATATTTAGATTAATTTTTTTTATAATAATATCCCTTTACGAGGAAGGTTACCTTCCGAAGGTAGATATTTTTTGAATATGGTCTAGTACATTATGCACTTAAGGGGGTACTCAACGGTTTTTTAATTCAGGTTAGGGACATAATAACTGCACCAAATAGCCTTAAGAAGGCCACAAAATGCATTTCTGCTCTTATCATAGAAAAAATTTCGAGATTTTTCTCAAAATTTTCGAGTTTTTTCATATTTTTTCTTAGTATTTTTTTGAGAAAAAATACATAAACCTCAATTTTAATGCAAAATTCTGAAAATAAGTAAAA
>SCLH01000272.1:793370-807633 GCA_004367855.1 Oikopleura vanhoeffeni | reverse complement strand
GTACAAATGTCTATTTAGGAGGTATCGGTCGCAATGTTTCTGAGACACTTTGAGGCCTAGAAACATTGCGACCGCCACCCCATTAATTGACATTTGTGTCGAAAACAGCTCGGCCGGATTAAAGTCCAATGTAGAATCATTGTATGAATAGAATAAAATTAAAAGTCGGATGTGTGATAACCGATAAAAATTATCTCTAATTTCACTCAAAAATGGCTCATTTTAGGTCTTTTAAGTCTCCTGGTCGCCGAACTAGACGTCTGTGGGACGTGAGACTACCATCATTGTGATTTTTGGTCATATTAGTTTAATCCCAATACTAAAAAAATATTTTCAGAAAGCACAGTACCCCCTTTAAGGGGATGGCAAAAGTCCAGCAGATTGGTACATTTTTCAGAGCAACATTTGAAAGAAAAAATGTGGAAATGTATTTTTTCAATTTTTATCTTCAATAAAAGTGTTCATACTTACAAACGTTCACATTTTTATTTTCGAAACATAAATAACTATAGTTAACAATATAAAACAACACTTCTCACTGTACATCCATTTCCAACTTAACCCGACTATAGCATTTTTTTAAAGACGATATTAATAAACTTCATTTATTTGCGGGTGTACCCGCCTGAATTAGTAATTCTAATAACTCGCCACAGTCGAAAATATTCTTAAATATCAAAGTCTTCTTGCATGAATAAAGGGTAAAAATTGGCAAAAAGTAGAGAAAAACAATCGAGTGTAACAGTCAAGTGTAAAAATTCATCAAACAAGTTTCAAATTGATAACGCGCTAACGGTCGCGACCTACGATCATTGACATAGGTAATTTAATAGATACGGAGAGACTTTTATATGTGATTCTGCCTGATTTTTTATGGAGAGTTCAAAAAACTACTAATAAAGAATTTTGGACTTGATTGAGGGAAAATTTTCGATAATTTTTTCTAAAAAGTTTAAAAAAAATATGAAAAAATAAAAAATTTTATGATTTTTCAACAGCGGTCAGAAAATATGTAGGAATCATGAAAAAAGTTAAAGTGGCTTTTTTTGGTTTTTACACACGAATTTAGTTATCAAAACAGAAAAAATTCGACAAAAATGCGGAAAATTCTCATCAATGCTTTTATTTTTCTTCAAATTTTTCCGATTTCAAAAGATGAAAAACTTGAGCTCAAATCTTTCCTAAAATAGATAAAAAAATTATTTTAATGAGCTGGATCATATATATTTTGGTTGAGCTAACGATATAAGCACAAAAAAATAACTAACTAAGTTACGATTCGTGAGTTATATTGACTTCAATCTTCCGGATTTATGCCACCCCCTTAAGTAGTACTTATGTACTAGACCAAATTCGAAAAATATCTACCTTCCTCGTAAAAGGATATTCCAACTTTAATGGCTTGATTTTATTCAAACGGTGTTTTGAGAGGCATTTAATTCAGTGATATTTAACGACCGCTAGCGGGCGAACTAGAGGTCCTAGAGATGTGAGACACAGCTCCTTGTTATTTTTAGACTAAGTCTTGGTTTCAAAAGTTTAGCAAAATAATTTTTTAAACGGAACCCACTTAAATTCATTTTCAAGAATACCATTTTCAAAACAAAAATTTTTCATAAACTCATAATTCTGAATAAAAATGACGTAAAAATGATGTTCAAACAAAAAAATCATCTGTAATTTAAATATCGTTTTGAAGAAATAAAATTATATAAACATGACGTTCAATAACCTATATTATCTCAAAAAACAGCTTACGGCCAAGTATTAAGTAATTTACATTTTAGCCAGAGAAGGAACAAAATTAGTTTGAACTTTTTCAAATTCGTTGTTAATAAAGTGATACCTTGAACGGTGCTTTGAAATGAGCTACTTTCTAAATTCCATGAAAGTTGTCAATTATAAAAGCGCCGTTTGGGACTCTCAACTTGACAAACTCTACGAGTCTGACACTGGATTATGCAATTTCAGTAATTCATCTTGTATATAAAAGATTGGCATCCATAGGCCCCTACTTTCGCGTTCGCATTTGACCTATGTTTGAACAATGAGAGCACCGGATATCACGACGTAAGTTCAATCGCGAAGGCGAAAGTAAAGGCCTAGGGTTCTCATTTTAAGATATATTCATCTGTTCAAAAAATTCTCATCAAATTTCTCTTCAAAATTCTCATCAAATAACTCTTGACACTTCTTGGAAATTCAGACGACCAAACTCCCGCTGCTTCTCGGCTCACAAATATTTCTTGGTTGAGTTCAGGCGTGCCAGTTGAGTCCAACTTACCCCATCCGGCCACAAGCGATGTGGGTGTAGCGCACAGTCTGGCAGGCTATTCTCCTTTCTGCCAAATACGCACGGACTCAACGTCCGGCGGTACACTAATCCAGTCCTTTTTTATAGAAAAGTCGATTTTTACACGATTCCAAGACACACCGTGCCTGGACTCTTGCAAGCTTTATTTTATATGGCCAACAGTTTGCTGTCAACTCTAATGATTTTACCCAAAACGCACTAAAATCTGTAACCCACGCTTTAGCTTTGTCACTCACTATAACGGATCTATTACAAGCCCTAATATCAGTCAATTTTGTGCATTTTTGTGTTATTTTAGATGTCTACTATCAATTTCTGTAAATTTTTTAATTTTGAACCATATGAAAAATTTGGGTTTGTGAAATTATTTGAAGATTTATTGATCTGATAAAATTGCATAATTGGGGTTTTGCAAAATGAATTTCATTTGAATTTGTCCCCAAGGAGTTAAATCTGGGCCGATTTTAGACGATCAATTTAGTAATGATAGTTTCCAAGTGTTGAATTTCAAGGATAAAATGAACCAAATGAGTAGAATTTCACACGTTAATTATTGCTGATTATAGCTTAAATTTTCCAAGTTAAAATCATCATTTAAAGAATCAATTGTTTTAGTCGTAATTTGTTCGAATAAAACCTGTTATTACGAGACCTAATAACCAAATGAGGTAAAAGAATGGGTTAGGTTTCGCCAAGTTGAAAGTAATTATCAAATTAGAAGCAAAATAGAAAGGCTCAGATATTCTATTCGACAAAGTCATCATAAAAAGAGGACGAAATTGTTGGTGATCCATAATCAAAGTTCATACGTTTTCAAACTTTGTTCAAAACTTTTTCCTAGAATTATATTTTTCAAAAATGAAATGTTTGGAAATATTTTTACCCTTTTGTGATTAACATTTTTCTTAAAATCAACTTCATACTTTCAAGATCGAGCGTTGAAAATTATTTCTCGCCTTCATTAATCAGGTGCTTATAAAAACAAATTTTGTGGGGAATTGCGGGAAAACATGCGCGCCTGTGATTGGCTGCTTCTTTTCACGTTATTCCCTCCGCCTCACTTTGATGATGCACTTTTACATCAAAAAATGGAGCTCATGGAGTGAATTATATTTATAAAATTTCAAAATTCATTATTTTCTCTAGAAATGAACGAAAAAAGCAGAATATTAGACAAGTTCCAGCTAAAAAATTAACGGCACTGTTTTTTATAATTAAATTTTTCCTATTTACATTATTTCCTTAACCTGTGTAATCAGCATTTCTCAACAACCCTGTACTCAGTTAAGTTCCAATCGGCACTTAATGAATTTCGAAAATCATATTTAATTCCCTCTTCATGCCACGATGCTAAAATAAGAAATATTTCAAATATTTTCATCTGATTTAGCTGAGAAGAAGTAGCTGCTTTCTAAAATATCGTTTTCACGTCAAAAATATTTTTTGATTTGACCATAAAATATTTTCATCGCTTTAAGATAGAAATAATATCAAACTTCTCTATCAAGAAACGTCTTCGAAATTGCACAAAAAAATTCAAGTTTAAAAACAGATTTTTTTATGAACGATTTTGACTAAACAAATCGCTGTAATTCATGAACAATTAAAAACAACTTATTTCGACAATTTTTATAATTTTTTACTATTATTTTTGCAAGAGTTAAAGTTTTAAAAATTAGTCACGAATTTCAACATGGTGAAAAAGCTGTTTCGTAAAATTTCAGCTTAGCAGAACCTACTGCAGTGCTGATATGGTGTAAAGGATTTGATGAAGATTTTCACTATCAAATTATGAACATCATGCCAAAAAGGTGGAAATAACGTCTAAGATTTCTGAAAAAAACGTTAAATTATTTCCCCGAAAATTTGTTCAAATCATATATAATTCTGCAGACAAAACCTAGACATCTCACACCATAATCCTCGGCCAAGTGCTGTTATTACCTATTCGATCAACTATTTTTAATACTGGATTAAAGGAGTAGGCGGGGCTTTAATACGTACGTAGCGAAGATTTAAATACTTACATAGTATTAGCTGTTATAAGCATAACTGACCATTTTTAACGGTGAGGAATCTTAGTTCACATTTTTTACTAATCCGCTTCGGCGGGCATTATTCATGATAAGATTAGATTACTTCATGATAAGACTCTATTCAGACTGTCTGAATACTTACTGACACCATAAACTATTCAAAATTTTAAAAAAGTTACAAAATAAACATGCGTATTAGATATGTATTGCAAAATAAACTATATACTCATCATCAAACGTTGTCTCATCAACGTTGTAACCAAATAAAAAATAATAAATTTTACACATGGCCACCTCAGAACAACCGGCCAAGAAATAACGACTAGTTCGTACTCCCGCCTTTACAGATCTAAGAAACACCTAGAATTCAACACAATATGTGAACAGAGAAAACTTATCCCCGCCTTCTGCACCCTTAGCTACAAGGTTATTCGGAATAATCATATTTCCGCCAAAGAAGTTAAAACTATTCAAAAACGAAAACTTTCGGCCGCTATAGAAGAAGAGAAGAAGTCAAAAAACTAGAAATAAAATTTAATAATAGCCTGAACTTACTTTCCAAATTTGCAAAAGACGCACAACATTTAAACTCCCTACTACATAATCTTAAAAAACACGTTCATAAATCGGAATACGTCCCTGACAAAAACGAGATCTCAAGCTTTCGAAACTCAAAGGGAAAACATATCCAATATTTAACGAAGATAAAATTTATAGCTCTACGGGCATTAAAGTCCCCTCAAACGTACTATCCCTCCTTGAATTAGGAAACCAATTTTCAACCGGTGCCTCTACCCGTAAGATAGAGTGATATTTATTTGCAATAAACAAATTATTCAAAACTTTAAGGACTCAAGCCCGAAAACCAATATCGCCGAATAGATATCGAACACATCAGATCATACATCTCTTTGTGTGGCAAGGATATTTCTGCGTGTTATACAAAGGATGACCGAATTCCCGAACTTTTAATTTTCAAAAGGCCAACCCACAGCTACTGCTGCTGAAGTTGAAAAAACCAACGATTTATTTTTTTGACCAAAACCGAGTATCAACCAAAACTATCCGACTACTTGAAAATAGTAAATTCGAAAAAATAAATAACTTTAATTTACAGAAAACAAATTCATTTAGAAATATACTGACAAACTCAATTGAACATTGTCTAGGTCAATCAAACAAATACCTTGTTCAGCCAAAAAGCTCGATCTCGAGCTTATATGGAAAAGTCAAATTCCATAGGAGGAAATTGGCCTTTAACCCCTTTCGACCGGTACAAGTCACATAGTTTTTTGGCGCTGAAACTTATACAAGACAATTATCGAACCCCTTCAAAAAAAAGTGCGAATTTCTTGTTGAAGTCAAAAATCATTAAAAAACGATTTTTGACAGAAAGAAAAATTTAAACCCAATGTACACGAAATAGTTAGCTTTGATATCGTATCTATGTACCCTAACGTCAACATAACACGAGTTGTAAGCTACATCTTAAAAGTTTGTATTAAAAATCCTAAAACTTACTTCACGCCTGAAAAGGACTCGAAAGGCTATACTCTCCTTATTCCCTACACGGGCCGAATTTAAACTTTTTTGCTCGCAACCTTAAAGGACTTTAATTACCTTGACACTCAAATAGGAACCTTTAAACAACTTAAAGGCCTACAAATGGGTAACACACTCGGTCCTTTAATTTCAAACTTATTTAGGATTCTAGAGAGAAGAGTCAAAAAAACTAGTCATCAGTTGGACACGTTACGCCGACTACAACCTAGTTATTATTACAAAAAGGTTCATATAATGCAGTATTAACCGCCATTAACTTTTGGGACCAAGATACTAAATATACAGGCAAAAAAATGGTTGAAAATTCATTACAATTTCTTTCTGTCAATTTCCTCGAAAACGGTTCTATGAATTTAAAACATTTCGAAAAGCCCACCTAGACACCATCATGAGTAATTATAGGCACTCAGTAATGTCCAAACGATATCTAAATAATAATATACTACCGCACTAATCACTCGGAAACTCATCGTCAACTGAAGACCTATTTTTAGCAGACCTACCAATTTGAAAGAAATCTTGTCTAGAACGGATACCCAGAAAAAGTTAAACCAAAAATTTTTCGATTTTTATGCGACCCAGAAAAACCTCCAAAGCCCGAGACTCTTTCATCCTTTGTATAATTATACTAGTAAGCAAGTCGAATTCCTTTAAGATATTTAATAAATCGGATGAAAACATTTATACCCGAATTTCACGTACGATTTGCTACAAAAGTATAAAAATAGGTACAACTTTCATAAAACATTTAAACGCCTAATCTCAAAACTTAACTCCTGCAACTGCGTATACCAATTATATTCCATGCTCAAAATCCTACGTAGTCGCACTAAAAGAGTTCTCCAAATTCGAGCACAAGAGCATCGAACTTTCTCACGAGCTAAAAAAACTTATTACCACCTTCATAGATGCCCCACCTATGTAAAAAACTACTTATACGAAAAAATTAAGCTCACTTTAAAACCAAAGTCAGGGACGAACTTTATGGCTATTTTAAAAATACTGCAGAAAAACTTCAAAACCTATCAAGACCTTTGCGACGCCGAAGCGTACTTATATACGTATTCTCGACCGTCACTAAATGATCAAAACGATCATAAAAATTTTGCTCTATTTAAAGTGGGCCAAAAAATTTTAATTTCTCTGCCAACACAAAAAATTACAATTTTAAAACGCTCTAGATTTCCGATCTTAAAGTCTTGAAACGACTAAGACTTATAATTTAATACCTGAAGATGCTTAGCGAAACGTTGTAACCAAATAAAAATAATAAATATATACTTATCAGATCGAAAGTTTTAAGAAAACCTAATATAATAAAATACAAAAATTGGTCCAATGATAAAATAAATTGGTCCGATAGACCAATTTTTTTTTTATATTATTAATAAGATATTTGTGCTCAATTTGAGCTATCTTAGAATGTAATCGGATTAGTTGTTTTCAAAAGCCGAATTATTTTAAAATTTTGGCCAAAAATCTAGCAAATATCGACCAGGAAGTCGCGTAATCGATATATAATATAGCGAATTTTCTACCAGTGCCCATATCGCCGAAATGGCGTGAGCGTTCGAAGTTATAATGATGTAAATTACAAATTGTTGTTGTTTTGTTAACTATACAATACTTATCGGGGAAGCCGTTTTGAGCAGTGAGAAAAAACTCGTTTTATGTATAAATTAACTTAAACCTACGCAGGACTCAAAACGGTTTCCACGATGATTATTGTATTTAACTTCGATACTCATCAAAATATCGGGCATGTTCTTGAATACAACGATAATTTAAAAAAATTAACAATGTTCGCAAATTGTGTTTTAAAACACGAATGTGCAGGTGAGGGTTTAAACAAATTCACCTCATATTTGGGTGTCACATATCATAATTGAACCGAGAATAAATCTTGGTCTCACGATTGTTTCAAATAGCTCGAAATTTAAATGAATTTGTTTGTTCTCACTTCTGTGTTCCTCTAACAAATACATGAGCTTCACCATCCGCTATTTCAGTGAAACTAAGATTGATTTTCAGTTCAATTAGTGTATAGTCCAAAAAATTATGAAACGTGGTTTCGAGATCGGTTTGTTTACATGAAGGGTTTTCGAAAATGAATAAATCAGGCTCAGAAGAGAAATAAAGCTGCATTTAAATTTTTGTCAACGGTTTGCTTCCGAGAAAATAAGAAAAAATTCAACGTAAAAAGTTTTCCATATTTTTTTCAACAATTTCTTCTGTTATCCCTGCTGTATCTTTTTACGGAACATTCGTTAACTATAACTTTTGTTGCATCATTTTAGTCGCTATTTAATCCGGAGAATATAAAAAGTTTTTTGTTTGGGCGAAATTTGTGTTTCAAAATTTTCCTGTGATTAAAATTTTTGAGTGACCGACAAAAGCCATATCCCTTATCACTTTTTGGTTAGAATGCGTAGTCAAAACGTTGAAATCACACGTTAAAAGGAGTAGTGCTACGCATTCTAACAAAAAAAATATAAGGGATATCCCTTTATTGCCCCTCCCAAAGATTTGTCCCTCAAAACACGGGGGTAAAAACAACGCGGTTTTCAAAACGATTTAGCCGATTAGGTTTTTAGATAGCCTCAACGTGTGCACAAAATCTAGTGAATAATACAAAAAAAAATTGATCCGAATCAGACCGTTATTTTTTTTCTCAGACTTTCTTTCTATTTTTAACAAAAACTAAAATTAAACAAGTTCAGTAATCTATAAAAAAATAGAAAAAACTTGATCCTATAAAAATTGCTATCTAGAACTAAATCGGATAACTTGTTTTCAAATGACGCGTCGTTTTCTCACCCACGTGTTTTTGAGGGACCAAATTTTGGGAGAGGGCATAAAGGGGTATATCTTTTGCTTCATAAATGTGATAGAAAGCTCATTTTAATTTCATTATTTTTTATCGGTTTGCTTCCAAAAATCTTAACTCGTAGACTTTAGACATGAATCTGTACCCAGACCGATTATGGCGACCGCGTCGCCATACTATAATCGAGCATATTAGCAAAGTTTCATTATCAACATAAATTTTCAATAGCTAAGGGGGTAGTGTCGCTTTTGGTACCTTTCAATCACGCCTCAAAACAGTTTCTAGGGCAGTGTAAAAATTCTGAGGATACTCGTTGTGTAGATCTAGCCTTCGTCTAACGATTACACATCTCAAAGTCAACTTGTTACATCACACCACCAGGTGGTGAGTCTATTCTAGAGCATAAACGTTTTTTTTAAAATCTATCTCTTTAGACCCCACATACAACGCGTCAAATTTACACAAAGTAGCGGATAAATAAGAACAAAAATGTGGTCGAAGGATTTTTCCAAATTTTGACAATTTTTTCTAGAATCTCACTTGAAACGCCCGATTTTTTCCATTTTCGACTTCAAACTCTATCTTCTTTAGACGAATGTTTAGAATAAAGCCGTTTTTGACTAAGGTAAATAAATAAATGCGGTCAATGTGATCGAAAAGAATTTTTGATTATAATTCTAGAATCTAGAAATTTACTTGGAGTAAACCGGAAATGAAAAGTTTGAAAAAAACCACCAAATTGAAGCTGAGATTTCACTGATCAAAAAGTTGGCTTACAGCTAATCAAAATTTCCAACCAATCAGCGTCAAATTCGATAATTAGGTTTAACATTTTGGCTTAAAAATAATGAAATTTCTAGAATCGATTAGAACATTTCCGATAATTTTAATGTCATGCATCGTTTTCGGTGGATCATATTCACCAATAAAAATGTTTATACATGATCATGGTGGAATACCTGTTTATGCGGGTAAAAGCAAAAAAATATTCGAATTTTGAAAATTCTAGATTTTGTTTTAGATTATTTTGAAAAAAATAATTGCCACCATGAGATTCCTTGGGTCAACTTTAGTCATAACCGATATTATGTATCATAAATTAATCATAATAAAGGCTAAAAAAAACCGACACCTCCCCTTAAATGAATATTCAGCCAATTGCTATACAATTGAAAAAAACAAAAAAAATTTAAACGAATTTAAAGGCATTTAATGAGGATAAGAAAACGTCGAAATGCGTCGTAAACTGCGATTAAATGTGTATGGCGACGCGTCACCATAAATCGAGTCTACGAGTTAACTCCGACAAAAAGTTTTTCAAATTTGGCAAAATTATGAAATTTTTTTCTCAGTTATTTTTTCAAAGTACTAAACTGTATCTCGTGATCTAGACGTCGGATGGGACTCAATCTAAAGTCATTTTTATTTTCAAGTCTGAAATACCCTCTTTGAATGAACTACAGGCAATTTCCTCTTTCAGTCATATTAAGATTGAGTATCAGTTCAATTAGTGTTAACATGTAAACCACTCAAAAAATTAATAAACCATGGTTTCAAAATAAGTTTGTTTGCTTGAAAGTTTATCGATAACGAAATACTGGGACCTAAAACCTCAAATTTTGCCATCTGGAGAAAATTTGTACTCTTTTCGTTGAAAGTTCGAATTCTGAAATATCTTTGTCAACGGTTTAAACGATCCGAGAATGTGGCTATTTATCATGAAGCATTATGGTAGACACCATACATTTTGTTTAACAAAATTCCTTTACCAATCTGTTTAAAACGTTGAATGAATTGATTTTTTGTCGAAACAGTGGTATTCAAATTAACAATAACCGATTTTTGAGAAAATCAAAATCTGTAAAATACGTAAAATTCAAATACGTTTTTTTTTATTTAGTTGTAGCTTGATTCTGATCGGTTCAAATTAAGACCAATCAGGATCGCTCATTACGGCTTAGTTTTCGATGTATTTGTATGCCAATTTCGCTTTAATAAAACATATGTGTATCATTAAGTTTTGCTCTTTTGCATCATTGAAAACCGGAAAAAGATGAAAAATAGCAATAAAAACATGTTTTTTGCTTATTTTTGTAATACACTGCTATTCTTATAACTTGAAAAACTTATTTTTGTTGTCAACAAATCTGATGATCTTTGAAATTTATCGGATGACATTATTCAAAAACTTGTATAAAAAAACTATAAATTGTCGATTTGTTCGCTTGATCTCTCCTTTAATTAATTTTTTGAAGCAACATTTTGTAGTAAAATAATAAATCTGAAACAGCTATATTTTTCCGTATAACCTAAAAAATTTGTCCAATTAATTTTTTAAATGCGTGCAAATAAATTGAATTACAAATCATCGTTCCCTTGTTCAATTTAGGTATTTTAAACAATCAAACAATAGAAGTTCAGTCAGTAAAAATTTTCGAAATTTCTATATTTGTCAAGTAAGTTCGTTGAACTCTAGAATTTCTGATTTAAATAAACGGGAAGAAATTTTCTTTGGAAGATGAAATCAAACGTAGTATCAAATTGAAGCTCGTCCTCCAGAAATTCTAAAACTGCAATTATACTGTAAAGTTATATCAAAATCTCGAAGTAAATTACCTTTCCAGATGAAAATACAACAAATACATGCTTCAAAATAAAATAAAAAACTTAGATTTCAAAAAAAAATTGTATAATTTGGTTGTTTTGTGCACGATATATAGATGGAACAATGAAAAAATCATTTTTTTTTGCGTTTCTGGGGTCAAGTTTAAACAAAATTAAAAAAAAATTCGTTGCAAAAAATCTATCATTTTTTGTAATCTATTTAGTGTAGAAGAAAAATAAAAGGAGCAGATTCATTGCTTGGGATTTTTATCAGCTTATCCAGAAAAATATTTATTAAATTTGAATGATGAAATTTGGAAGAAGAAGTAATTGACAACTTTCCGGTTAAATCTTATCACGAAAAACAACTACAAAAATAAATACAATTTTGTTGACAAGATGACTTTATCACCCAAATTTCATATGTAACTACTGCAATTTGTTTTAAAAATATACCGTTTCTAAAATATTTTCGAGACAGATCTCGAAAAAATGTTTCTGATTGGTCATAGCTAAAAACAAAAGAATCTTCAGAAACTGGAATAAAAAATGCTTATGTCAGCTTAATGCGACTTAAAGGGGTGGGTGTCGGTTTTTTTTGAGCCCTTTATAGAATTAATTTATGATACATTAATATCGGTTATGACTAAAGTTGGCCCATGCAAAAAAATATTCAAATTTTTAAAATTCTAGATTTTGTTTTATATTTTTTGGTCATTTTCATAGTGGAAAGTATATTCAAGGGTAGGCTGAACTGTTTGGAAATGACGTTTTGGAACACACTTAAAACGTATGATGTAACTTATAAGTATAAATTATTTGAGTCCTTAGTCCGGTACATTCTTTTTCTTATATTTCGTCAATTTTGCAAATTTTGAAATAACATTTTAAGACGATGAGGTGAGGTTTGAAGATTGTTTTTCATGATTTTTGTGACCACAACCACCGTATTAATATATAATTAATTTTATATTTTTATTCAATCCAAGACGCAAAAGAATATCTCACCCACGTGAAATATCACTTTACGATAATGAGTGATTTTTTTTTATTTCAACGCAGTCTTCGAATACGTCATTGATCCATTTGAATGCGGTAAGATAAGAGCATCTTGAAAACAAGTTGAGAACATCGCACAGGTTTTATTTTCGCCGCTGATTTTTAGTTGCCAGTCAATCATATTTTCGCATTTCGCATCATTGGAATCAGCTGTATTTGTACGCTAAGGATTTCTAATACATAGGCGCTTAGGTACCATATATCGAGACAAACGTTATTTTTGAGCCCGCCCTGAAAATGAAACCAAATTAGACAAAAAATAATTTACTACTTGACTTTTTCCCAACAAAAACCAGCTTCTTAAAAAATGCAGTCGTCTCACAGAATTAGGTCTGCTATTTAACAGTTTAAATTTTTACCTTGAGTCTAAGGTAAATATATTCTGTTTATCACAAAAAGTGAATATTTAAAACAGTGAACACTTAAAAGATAAAGCGGAATTATATTTAGGTCAGAGATCGCAATTTCGAAAAAAATTTACCGCGTCAAGTTGAGTCGAAAAAATGTCTATCGTTTGCAGTGGTACCTTCGTAAAAATTTTGAAAACCTATGATTTTTGACTTGGCTCTGCCATTTTTCCAATTGTTCAGCCGACATTTTTTTAGCTAAATTAATAATGCTGAAAACTAATTGACCAACAATTTAGTGACTATATGGATTAAGGGCCCTCAGTTGACAGATCGTGACTATTTGAAAAATGCATTATCCAAGCATTTGATTGGTTGATCCCTCCCAAATCTGACCAATGAAATCGGCTTTTTCTGCAATCCAGGATTTTGATTCGCTGATAGTATCCCACGTTGTTTTTATCATTCAAATAGTCACGATCTCTCAACTTAGGGCCCTTAATTCGGGAGAAAAACTTAAATCTTTGATGAGGTAGGATTTTTTTTTGGGAACGCAAAGTGACCCAGATGTCCTCGGACCTAGATGAATAGTTTGAGTCCTATTTGTAAAGGCTTTTAAATAAGCCTACTTATTTTTAGAATATTAACAAATCCATAAATATGATTTTGCAAACGTTCTTGTCTCGATGGACTGAGAATTTAGCCGGTGTTTTTTTTTGATAACTGTAGTTAGGCTTCAAAACAACAGTTTATTTACTAAACATTTTTTATCCAACCAAAGTCTTTCCTGATCTCAAGATAAGTAGTTACAGCGGTAATACAGAACCCTTGCGCCTATTTTATATACAATTGACATCACTGAAATACATCAACTCCTACACACTAAATCAGAAAAGACTTCGGGTGAGAAAAGCATATCAAAGATAATGCTCGTCGCAAAAAACATTTTTTCTTTCGAGAGATTCGCTTCAAACATAAATGCATAATAATTAGCTTCTTTGAAACAGTAAAATGTAACTTACTTGCATTACTTATGTCTAGTCCAACTCGAAATTAAACTAATATATGGTCGCCTGATGTTGTAAAATCCTAATGATGGAAGTGGTTCCGAGCGGTGCGTAGTTTGGACTTAACATGGCGAATCTAATAAAATTTATCATTATAGCACCATGTTTACAGGTTACAACCTTACACCCTGTATTGCTCCAACCTACGCACCGATCGGAACCACTTCCATTATTATTATTGTAACACACGAATGCGTGATTATTGCGAACATTCGAATTCCATAGTTTTTGAGAGGGTGATAATTACCCATTGATAGTTTGAAGCGAATCTCTCAAAAGAAAACAAAATTTGTGACGGTCATCATCTTTGATTTGGATAAAAGACATTCGCCAGACAAATCCTGAATATTTGAATGATGCGAAATACGAGAATACGATTAGGTGGCTGCTTAATTTTGAGCCGATGTCATTGGCTAATTCCGAAATACAGGCTGTTGATTGGCTGC
>SCLH01000272.1:775758-789601 GCA_004367855.1 Oikopleura vanhoeffeni | reverse complement strand
TGTTGTTGAGGAGAGATTCACATGATCACTTTGGGGCTATGGTTTATGGGAAAAAAAGTCTTAGAATTTTTTTGTGTCCCGCTTAAAGGCTTTTGTGATGGATTAAAATTTTTTTTGCAAAAAATAAGTACTGTAATACAGTAAAAATGTGAAAAAAAACGCACAAACGTCAATTATTTCAAATAATTCTGATCGCATCACTTTGTAAATTTTCATTCATACATGATTAAGTCCTAAATTGCATTAAAGGCCATTGCGCCACAGATGCGGCAAAAGACACTACGGAGTTAAAAGGAGAATGTTTTTCTTTAAAACAGTATTTTTACATCTTCACATGATATATGTACTTTATTCTCTAGGAAAGTCCTTATTTGCAGACTTGGATACTCTCGCAATGAAAAGGCCCAATCAAAAACATTTAAATTTGGCGTAGGTGTTTGGTAATTCAAACGTTTTGATTGGCGGAGGTAGCTTCTTGCAAACACTAAGAATGGGATAAAAAATGTGACATTGTGGTATCCATTATTATCCCCGGCTAACACTAAAACTTATTTGTCTGTTAAAAGAATAGGGAATAAGTTTTTAGTGTTACCCGGGGAATTAATAATGGAATATTTGGAACATAAATCTTGCACTGGGAAATCAAAAGTCACCAGTGGCCTCGTTCAATAAGAAACGACCTTCAACCTGTTAGTGATTATTTTTGAGCGGAAACACCTATTCCTTTCGAGGTTTCGAAAATTAAACACTGATTGTATTTTTTTAACAAACCGTACAGTATGTGCGCATCTCCCAACGGAAGAGCTTTAATCGGATTTGTTTGATTTGACTCCGAATCAAACTGAAAAACCGTATTTTTGGCCTCGCGCAAAAGCCCCTACTTCTCCGATGATTTTAAAAAGATATGAATGTGCAGCAAAAGACCTCGTCGAGAGCCCCAACGATAGGTTTTTTGGATTTTGTCATATTGCGCCCCAAAAATTGAATCTCCGAATATTTTGCAAAAACGATCAAAAAGTGCTTTCCTGATCACGTGTAATAAGGAAAAGAAACCATAGGCAGCACACTTTAGTCATAATATAACCACTTAATTAAAATTCGTTCTCTGACTGCGGAGAAGATTATTGACGACCACTAACGAATGCGTCGAAAGTGAAGGAGTCGAAACGCATTGCATACATGTTTTGTAATGGTATTATTTGCTGCAAAAATATCTCATACATATCCAACCGAAAGTAAACTCATCTTGCATCTTCACACTTATTCAATATGGATCTCCGCGCTGACTCAGACTGGAGGCGCGATTCAAATATTTAGTCAATATCCCTTTTCCCAACCGAGTGCATCTTAAAAATAAGACTAATCCTATAGCGCGTGCTTCGATTTCCACTCGATGCTGTCGTAGTGATTGTTTGGGTATGATAATAGACAGGGTGCTTGAATTGGGACCGCTAAAGATGACTGTGCGTAATCACTAAAGCATCATTAAGACAATCACTAAGAAAATCATTCAGTAACCTTAGTGGGATTCGAACACGCGCCATAGGGTTAGTCACATTTTTTGATGGCAATTCGGTTGGGAAAGGATATGGGCGGAATATATGCAGTCGGCTGAATTGGCCAGCAATTATATGCGAAAACAAAAGAGAGTTATTTTCAGCTAATAATATCCGTTTTAAACTTGTTCAAGGGCTCTGGTATGCAGTCGGGTTAGGATCCAGGTGACGGATCTCCCCCTTGTGTGTTTCAGCATCCTGATTCAAAGAGCTGAAAGCGTGGTGATGATTGGCTGAGGTGAACTAATTTTTGCTTTAGCATATAAGTTTCACCCAATCAGCGACTGCATAACACCCATCAAATCTAGCAAATTGAATCAGGCTCCCGACCGCATTCGGGGTAGAGATACATATGAATGATGGCGTGTACCCCATTGAAAGTTTCATTTTCGATCTCTTCTGAGATATCCCTTCAAAAAATGAAAATCATTTATACACGTTTATGTACGTTGGTTACAAATCTACTTATTTTTGTCGACATAATATCTATAGAAACAGCAAAATAAATACCCTCCACAGATTTACTCATGTGTTTTTCACTTTGAAATCAATTAATTTGGATGCTGAATGTGCGTAGGTGTAATTACCGTGTTTTGTAAAAGATATCTTGAACATTTCATTTTTTTGAAGGAAATCATACCAGAAGAAATATATTTTTTGGGTATGGGCATCACTCTTCGATTCTACTAGATAAATGGACTTAGCCCACATCGTGGGTCCGAGATTCTGTATAACTGTCGGTTGAATTAAGGCCGAGTAAGTTGAACAATGTTGGTGTTCTGGAAACATTACCGCGTGTTAGATATAAAAACCAGCTCAGTAACCCACTTTTTGTCCCAATTTCAAAAATTCCAGCACAAGAATGACAGCCGCAGTTCAAGTATTTAAAATTAACAATGAAGATTATTTTTAGAGCAAAATTTTGATTCAAACCACCGATATTGAAGGGGTTGTTGTGTATAGAATGTTTGACAATCTCCAGAAAATTATTGGTTAGAATTTTCGTATGGGATCAGTTTTTCATAAAAAAAATTCACTACTTTTATGATTTAGAAAAGCGAAAACTAAACTCGAGATCAAAGGACTTACAATACTAATCTTTGGGAACATCGTCCTGCGGTTGTTTTTCTAAACCTACGCGATTGAGCAGAAAGTTCGTTGCGGAGTTTTCATCAATGAGTGTCAATCGAGGGAAAGCTGTTTAGCCAATGAAGGAACGCTTATTGGTCTTTACAATTCCGCAAACGAAACTTTCTGCTCATGGTGTAGGTTAGAAAGCACCGCAGGCGATTTTCCCAAGATTAGTACTGTAAAAATACTAAATTTCGGCAAACTGTTGTTTTGCGAGGGGGATTTTCGATTGCCACTAATTTATTTGGCCCAATTTATATGGACAATTTATTAGGCTGAAAACCACGCTGATTGGCTGTTTTGGACCTACGCTTCCTGATAAATTTGGAAAAAGAGGGGGAACTCTAAGACCCCGGCGATGCGCGTTCGTGTTGTGACCAACGAGAGCCACCGGAAATAACGGTGTTGACCAATAAAGGCTCCAAAAATGAGGAGCAAGATGACCGCGCAACGCCCGAGGCTAGAAATCCTCTTTTAAGATATACCGGTCTCAAGATTGAGGTTGTAACCCCCAACGGGAATTTTTATTTTTTAATTTATTCTTAAGGATTAACTTCAACATCTTGATACACTATTATCAAGCTTCAGGATGTTGTGTAGACATTTAATGATGACAAAAGTATTCCGTTTAATTCTATGTTTTTTGGCTGCAAAAAGGAAAAAACGAGAAAAAAAATAACACTGACTTTTTCTCTCTATTTTTGGCAATTAGTTCGAAAAAATATGAGGCAAATAACTGCGATAGACAATATAATCTGCACATTACATAATGATGCTCTTAAAATGATGACTCTTGGCAAAAAATTCACCATTTGATTAAATGTCCACGTGCAAGTTTTTTTTGTTTTTCAAATGGTCAAAATAATATCAACAACACTGACTCAAGCTAGACTGCATGCTAAGCGATTGAAAATTTTTCTTCTTGTCCAGATCCAAATATTCTTCATGTCCTGTCCTAAAAACTAGCACAGGACAGCTGGACAAGGACAGGACAGATATTTCCGACCCCTGGTTGTAGAACACAAGTACGACGGTTTCATATTATGTGTAACAGTATGTAAATTTATTCATCGAGAACAACAATCTCGACTAAAAAGACGTAACGAACACCTGATTGGTCAATTCATTATTAGGCGTGCGCTCATTGGCTTCTCATAAAACGAATTTCGATAACCTTCTTTTGCTTTTCTCGATCAAACAATTCACATACTGTATATCATTAGTTAGACATTTGTTGTCAATTAAGAAAAAAAGAATCATTGCGCAGGTTGAAATAAATCACTTTGACTTTCGAATTTTCTGTATAATTGTGAAATGAAAATAAAATGAACAAATAATTTACAATAAGTTGACATCATTGTTTCTTAATACTATTATAATAATGTGATGTGTACGTGAGATGAGGAGGACAGTCGAGATTTCCCTTCAAAAAACCTTCTCGAAGGTTCGATTTTGGTAACCAGGATCCAAAATATTATCAGGGTAGTAATAAGTGTTTTTAGCTTCGGGATATATTAATTCTAATTTCATAGTATTAAACTTCATTTTCATAAGCTTTCGATTTATTCAAATAAATCAGATCAGTTTAGCTAAAATTAATATTTAGAGTACTTTCGCAGATACCATTGTTATAATTTGGCAATAAAACAGCTAAAATTTCAAAAAACCTAACTTCATCTGTGGAAGTATAACCAAAATAACTAATTATACTGCATTAGAATAGTGGGGATTTAATTTGGCAATCAATTCAAAACCCCACTTTTGCCAAATAATTACTATCAACGTTTTTCTCTGGGCTGCGTTGTTATAATTGAACCATAGACTATGGTCCATAGTTTTTTAATCAACTAGTTTCGAATTTATTTAATTCGATTTTTCAGATTGTGTTTAGGAATGATTTTCATACAGTTTTTCGGGAGTTAACGAGCAAGCGAAAATAGATTATTTAATTGGCAAAGGGTGGAAATTTTGGAACAAACTTGCAAATTAGTAAGGATTTTGAAATGCAGAAAATGATTTTTTAAAATTTACTATTCAATCTTCGAAAGTCCCTCCGTTTTGTCTTCACTTTGGAACTAATCTGATGATTTGAATAAATCAAAAGATTATTAAGAAATGTAGTTCGATACTATTAAAATAAGTGATTTAATTTTCATCAAGTGCGCTGTAATTTCCATTTTCGGCTCTATAACAGATGAGTATATACTGTAATTTAAATGTAGAGCCTGAGTTTTTTTTGTTACCACACTTTTTCGTATCACGGAGACAAGCCAATCAGCAATGGGTATTTCAAAATAACTATTGGTGATTGGTTTGTCTTTACGGAAAAAAATTGCAATGAAGGAGAAAACCAGGCTGTACATATTTTCTTTCACTCGTAAATTTGAAGGTTAACACTTTATCAAGTTTTTAAATTTGATCAAATTATGAGTATTACACCTACTTACCATTTATGGAAACCCGCTTTTGCGAAAATGGTTTCCATAATGTTATGGGTTTCCAGTAAAGGTTATGGGTTTCCATCACAGGATAATGGTTTCCATTACATGGTAAGTTTTGGCAAATTTGAAAAATGTTTCAGCAAAAAATTGAAATAACATTTTTGAGTTTTTTTTTAAATTACATGTTCAGGATTAATTATAGGGCAGCCGAACCAACAAACTTTTAAAATAGTTTTGAGCAAATTAAGCACCAAAACAGAGTTATATTTACTCAAACATGCCTTGTTTTTCAAAAATGGTTTCCATAAATGGTAATGGGTTTCCATTCAAGGGTTATGGTTTCCATTAATTGGGAATGGGTTTCCATACAGGTGGTTTCCATAAATGGTTAGTTGATGTACATAAATGATTTGATTTTACACATTTTGACTAGTTTGCATGAAAAAATCGAATCAAAAAGTTTATGACTCGATTTTATTTTCTTGGATCTTGCAAGCTTTTGTGAGATTTATTTGTTTTAATATACATTAAAGCATGTAATGAATTTCATTTAAAATATATCCTCATATCAATCCGGAATCCATCTTTATCTTACAAGATAGAGTTATAATTAATATTGTTTGTGCTAGCGGAAGATTGAGAGGAGTCTAGGTTGAATTAGGATTTTAAAGTTGCGTTCACTGATTTTTAATGATATAGTTCATAAGCTTAGTCCCGTTTTGCATACTAATATTTGTTGTTCAAAAACAAGGGTAGAATGACTTTATGGGGATAACAGAAAAACATCTTAGATTATATTAAATCAATATCGATGTTATATGATTAAAATTATGAAATTTTGCAAATACTCAAAAAATCCATTTCTTGATATTTTAAGGTATAGAA
The DNA here is from genome assembly GCA_004367855.1 of Oikopleura vanhoeffeni. NCBI lineage: Eukaryota > Metazoa > Chordata > Appendicularia > Copelata > Oikopleuridae > Oikopleura > Oikopleura vanhoeffeni. The sequence goes on along the minus strand of SCLH01000272.1, from coordinate 783,588 downwards.
ATTGTACTCATCTGTTATAGAGCCGAAAATGGAAATTACAGCGCACTTGATGAAAATTAAATCACTTATTTTAAATAGTATCGAACTACATTTCTTAATAATCTTTTGATTTATTCAAATCATCAGATTAGTTCCAAAGTGAAGACAAAACGGAGGGACTTTCGAAGATTGAATAGTAAATTTTAAAAAATCATTTTCTGCATTTCAAAATCCTTACTAATTTGCAAGTTTGTTCCAAAATTTTCCACCCTTTGCCAATTAAATAATCTATTTTCGCTTGCTCGGTTAACTCCCGAAAAACTGTATGAAAATCATTCCTAAAACAAATCTTAAAAATGAATTAAATAAATTCGAAACTAGTTGATTAAAAAACTATGGTTCAATTATTATACAACGCAGCCCAGAGAAAACGTTGAATAGTAATTATTTGGCAAAAGTGGGTTTTGAATTGATTGCCAAATTAAATCCCCACTATTCTAATGCAGTATAATTAGTTATTTTGGTTATACTTCCACAGATGAAGTTAGGTTTTTTGAAATTTTAGCTGTTTATTGCCAAATTATAACAATGGTATCTGCGAAAGTACTCTAAAATATTAATTTTAGCTAAACTGATCTGATTATTTGAATAAATCGAAAGCTTATTGAAAATGAAGTTTCATACTATGAAAATAGAATTAATATATCCCAAAGCTAAAAACACTTATTATTAAGAAACAATGATGTCAATTTATTGTTCAATTATTAGTTCATTTTATTTTCATTTCACAATTATAATCAAAAATTCGAAAGTCAAAGTGATTTATTTCAACCTGCGCAATGATTCTTTTTTCTTAATTGACAACAAATGTCTAACTAATGATATACAGTATGTGAATTGTTTGATCGAGAAAAGCAAAAGAAGGTTGTCGAAATTCGTTTTATGAGAAGCCAATGAGCGCACGCCTATTAATGAATTGACCAATCAGGTGTTCGTTACGTCTTTTTTAGTCGAGATTGTTGTTCTCGATGAATAAATTTACATACTGTTACACATAATATGATAACCGTCGTACTTGTGTTCTACAACCAGGGGTCGGAAATATCTGTCCTGTCCTTGTCCAGCTGTCCTGTGCTAGCTTTTTAGGACAAGACATAAAGAATATTTTGGATCAGGACAGGAGAAAAATTTTCAAATCACGTGCCGGCCCCTGGCTGCAACTCGCTTACGCATGCAGTCTAGGCTTGAGTCAGTGTTGTTGATATTGTTTTGACCATTTGAAAAACAAAAAAAACTTGCACGTGGACATTTAATCAAATGCTGAATTTTTTGCCAAGAGTCATCATTTTAAGAGCATCATTATGTAATGTGCAGATTATATTGTCTATCGCAGTTATTTGCTCATATTTTCGTCCTAAATTGCCAAAAATAAGAGAAAAAGTCAGTGTTATTTTTTTTCTCGTTTTTTCCTTTTTGCAGCCAAAAAACATAGAATTAAACGGAATACTTTTGTCATCATTAATGTCTACACAACATCCTGAAGCTTGATAAATAGTGTATCAAGATGTTGAAGTTAATCCTTAAGAATAAATTAAAAAAATAAAAAATTTCCCCCGTTTGGGGGGGTTACAACCTCAATCTTGGAGACCGGTATATCTTAAAAGAGGATTTCTAGCCTCGGCGTTGCGCGGTCATTTCTCCTCATTTTTGGAGCCTTTATTGGTCAACACCGTTATTTCCGGTGCTCTCGTTGGTCAAACACGAACGCGCATCGCCGGGTCTAGAGGTCCCCTTTTTCCATATTGTATCAGGAAGCGTAGGCCAAACAGCCAATCAGCGGTGTTTTCAAGCCGAATAAATTGTTCATATAAATTGGCCAAATAAATTGGTGCAATCGAAAATCCCCCTCGCAAAAAAACTGTTTGCGAAATTAGTATTTTACAGTACTAATCTTGGGAAAATCGCCCTGCGGTTGCTTTTCTAACCTACACCATGAGCAGAAAGTTCGTTGCGGAATTGTAAGACCAATAAGCTTCCGTCATTGGCTAACAGCTTTCGCCTCGATTGACGCTCATTGATTGAAAACTTCCGCAACGAACTTTTTGCTCATCGCGTAGGTTAGAAAAACAACCGCAGGACGATGTTCCCAAGATTAGTATTGTAGCTCCTTTTTTGATCTCGAGTTTAGTTTCGCTTTTCTAAAATAATAAATCTTCATTGTTAATTTAATACTTGACTGCGGCTGTCATTCATTGTGCTGAATTTGAAATTGGCCAAAAAGTGGTTAAATGAGCTGGTTTTATATCTAACACGGTAATGTTTCCAAACACCAACATTTTTTCGACAATACTCGGCTTAATTCAACCGACAGTTATACAAAATCTCGGACCCACGATGTGGCTAAGTCATTTATCTAGTAGAATCGAAGATGATGCCCATACCCAAAAAATATATTTCTTCTGGTATGATTTCCTTCAAAAAAATGAAATGTTTCAAGATATCTTGTACAAAAACAGGTAAATTACAACCTACGCACATTCAGGCATCCAAATTAATTTGATTTCAAAGTGAAAAAACACATGAGTAATCTGTGGAGGTATTTATTTTGCTGTTTCTATAGATATTATGTCGACAAAATAAGTAGATTTGTAACCAACGTACATAAACGTGTATAAATGATTTTCATTTTTTGAAGGATATCTCAGAAGAGATGAAAATGAAACTTTCATGGGTACACGCATCATTTCCAATATGTATCTCTACCCCGAATGCGGTCGGGGAGCCTGATTCAAATTTTGCTAGATTTGATGGGTGTTATGCAGTCGCTGATTGGGTGAAACTTATATGCTAAAGCAAAAAATAGTTCACCTCAGCCAATCATCACCACGCTTTCAGCATCATTTGAATCAGGTATGCCGAACACACAAGGGGGGAGATCCGTATGGATCCTAACCCGACTGCATACCAGAGGCCCTATTGAAACAATGCTAAAACCGTGGATATTATTAGCTGAAATAGACTCTCTTTTGTTTTCGCATATAATTGTGGCCAATCAGCCGACTGCATAATTTCCGCCATATCCTTTTCCCAACCGAATTGCATCTTAAAAATGTGACTAACCCTATGGCGCGTGTTCGAATCCCACTAAAGTTGACTGAATGATTTTCTTAGTGATTGTCTTAATGATTGCTTTAGTGATTACGCACCGTTCATCTTTAGCGGTCCCAATGTCAAGCACCCTTGTCTATTATCATACCCAAAACAATCACTACGACAGCATCAGTGGAAATCGAACACGCGCTATAGGATTAGTCTTATTTTTAAGATGCACTTCGGTTGGGAAAAGGATATTGACTAATATTTGAATCGAGCCTCCAGTCTGCAGTCAGCGCGGAGATCCATATTGATATAGTGTGGAGATGCAAGATGAGTTACTTTCGGTTGGATCATGATATGAGATATTTTTGCAGCAAATAATACAATTACAAAAAATGTATGCAAATGCGTTTCGACTCTTCACTTTCGACGCATTCTGTTAGTGGTCGTCAATAATTTTGAGTCAAGAACGAATTTTATTAAGATGGTTTTTTATGACAAAGTGTGCTGCATATTGGTTGTCTTTTTCCTATACACGTGATCAGGAAAGCACTTTTTGATCGTTTTGCAAATATTCGGGAGATTCAATTTTTGGGCGAACTAGACAAAAATCCCAAAAAACCTCTCGTTGGGCTCTCGACGAGGTCTTTTGCTGCACATTCATATCTTTTTAAAAATCATCGGAGAAGTAGGCTTTTGCGCGAGGCCAAAAATACGGTTTTTCGTTGATTCTGGAGTCAAATCAAACAAATCCGATTAAAGCTTTCGTTGGGAGATGCGCACATACTGTACGGTTTGTTAAAAAATACAATCAGTGTTTAATTTTCGAAACCCTCGAAGGAATAGGTGTTTCGCTCAAAAATATCACTACAGGTTGAAGGTCGTTTCTTATTGAACGAGCCACTGGTGACTTTTGACAGTGCAATTTACTGTTCCCAAGATATTCATTTTATCCCCGGTAACACTAAAACTATTCTAGTTGTTAAAGAAAGGGAATAAGTTTTTAGTGTTACCCGGGGATATAATGATACCACATGTCACATTGAAGCTACTCTCCGCCAATCAAAACGTTTGAATTTCCCAAACACCTACGCCAAATTTAAATGTTTTGATTGGCGGAAATTAATTTTTGCAAAAACTAAGAATGGGAGAAAAAATGTGACATCCTCTATTATAGGGATATACTTTTTTGTTTATTTATGCTTGATATCGCGCCAATCCGCCAATTAAAACCCTGATTTTCACTTAATTATTGACAACCCCTTCCCTCAAAAGAAAGCTATCTCCTGTCGAACTGGGGCAAGACTACGATCGGATATTTCATGAGACTGGGGGCAAGAATGCGGGGCCCTTTTCATTGGCGAGAGTATCCATGTCTGCAAATAAGGACTATCCTAGAGAATAAAGTACATATACATATGAAATATGTAAAATACTGTTTTAAGAANAAAAATCCATTTCTTTGAATTTAAGGTATAGAAAATTGAAATTGTGACCTCACTGTATTAAAACTTAACTAATGAGATGTCTTATTCACTATCTCAAGTTAGTTTCAATTCTCTACGATTATTTCATTTGAAACTTAGTTATTTAACACTATACAATTTACTATCATAGTGTTTATCCGAGTACATATGGATCTTCACCTCGTGTTCGGTCGGGTGGCCCGATTAAAATTTTGCTGAATGCAGAGATATGACTGGATGGCTGTGCTTCGTAGAATAATATTTATATAATAAATAGGCAATTTTTTAGTCATCAGCTGCTTCATTCCGCTCACATTTGAATCGGGCTCGACCGCACACGGGGTAGAGATCCATATGTTTGATGTGATTAAAATTTGTTTGATAATATTTTGATCAAATTTTGATCAAACAATGAAATCAAAACACACTCACTACATTATTATGGAAACACCTCTTATTGAAATAACGGTTTTTTTATGAAAACAGATGCTCTATTATGAAAACCATTTTTGAATACATTTATACCGCAGCTTGTACAGAATCTCCGTTTTTAGTGGCGATTGAAAAAAAGTAATATTTTGGCACATCTCTTTTTATTGGCTTGGGAGCGAATTTCATTGATTTTGAAGATGATTTGAATAAAATTATCCCGAGATAATTCTTGGCTGACCCATCAAAAACGTGGGACGCAAAATGTTACCTTATCCCCAATCGTCTGAAAAAATCGACTGAAAAAAGTCATACTCAGTGTGTCCATCAATCGACGCTGGTTATACTGTTGATGTCTGCGCTGCTTATGGCACCGACTACAAAAAACGCGGGCAATTCATCTTTTTAGGAAAAACGATAAAAATGATGAAAAAAATAGTGGAAACGAAACCGGACTCTAGGGCAGAGGTCTTTACCCAAAACAGATTTTAATGATCGTTTCGGTTCGCTCATTATCAAGCAAAAATCGAATGTGATCGGTTAGGTTCAACTTGATTAGAAAATATGAGATCTGTTCTTGATCCGTTCGGATAAAGCAAACACTATGGGATTGTTCGCTTGTTTCAAACCTGATCTCATGGATGCCAAAATTCTCCTATGGAAACGCAAGAAAGGACATTTCCATAAGAGACTGGTTAGTGTAGTCAGTTAAAATTTGCCGAAGGTAGTTTTTAATTACCACTACCCTTCACATGACCATCACAAGAAAACCCTAAGCTATATCAAGAAACGGTTATTTGCATTTAACTGCCAATTAAAAAATCTCAATGCACATTTTTTCCGGTTTTTCGTTCGACCGGTTTACTTGTAATCGGATATCTGTTACAGACGATTAAGAATTAATATACAATATATTGATATTATATATAGTATAAAATTTGGTGTAAAAAATTAAAACTTTTTTCTTCTTCATCAAAAATAAAGTTAAATTTACGTTTCCGACTTATGTTAACTCCCAGAGTAACTTTATGGTCACGCGTGATCATGCGTCCTTTTTTCTGTATTATTTAATTTTAAGTCTAGAACATAATTATTTCAGGCGAGTCTACGAGTTCAGAAAAAAAAGGTTGGGTCTACCAAGATTCGAACTCTCCGAAAATCAGATTCCGGTTTATACCCGATGCTCAAATTTAGAAAATTTCTACACCGACTTTTTTTGTTGAGAAGAAAAACCCGTTTATCAATATCGCATGTGGTTTTCCCAAAATATTCATGGAGAAGGTCTTGACCATCCCAAAAACATTGTTTCATTGATATGACACAGTTTCCAAGAAATAGGTTTCAAGACATCAGTGAATTTGATAACTGATTATGATAGTACCTTTAGATTCTTCAAATTTTCTCAAGTATATTTTTGAACAACTTTAAAATTAATGATTTTTAAGAAATATGATAATAGATTTGAATAAATTTTGTTGTGAATAAATTTATTTGATAAATTATTATTTTACTAAGGAACAGTCTCTGTTTGAAAATATTCTTGTTAAAAAGCCACTGACCACATTTTAAAGTTATATTCTCTAGCGCAGCAAGGAGCGCTAAGTTTGCCAAGAGCGTGAGAAAGTAAAAGATGAAATATGAAAGCGGTCATTTATTCAAGAACTTATGAATATTAAAGTAGTTTACTGGAACTTTATTTAAATAAAACAATCTTAGTGATTTGAAAATTTTTTAATTGTTCTGGAAATTTTTATTTAACGTTAGATGTCAAGGCTATGGCGTCGAGCTTTGAACAAAAAAATCACATTTGATTAGTTTTAACTTGATTAAAGTCATCAATCAACCAAATTTTACAAATTAATTTTTATTTAGCCGAAATGAAATCAATTAAAGTTTCCATTGATTGAATAAGCAAGGTCCGTTTTTAAGATATCTCCAAACGGCGTTTAGTGTTAGGCAAAATAGGCACATAAGATTTGTCAAATATTTCGGCTAATAATTAAAAAAATCACTAGCTGTTGCACTACACAGCCGGTTTTTACAATTTCCGTTTTGGACCGGTAATTTACCGAAAATGATCGTTTTTCGATAACAAAAAATATCCGAATTTACCGGTTAATCTGATGAAATCAATGGAATCGGCTCTGCAGTGGTACTAAGCCAGAAAATTTATGTATTGGTCCGAAATGTCAAATTGATCGTATGTACCAGTTCTGATCTCACCGACCATTCAGAGGCATTTTAAAAAAACAGACTCTGTTTTTTTGCGAAATTTATTGAAAAATTAAATTAATGCGAAACTCTTACGTATATAAATCCTCTTAGAAAAAGCTGTTAGATAATAATCGGTTTTATGCGTTAATTTTGCTACAAACTTTCAAGATCAAATTTTGGATACAATTCTTGCGGTGTTTAAGTACTTTTGACACTGTAAAAAACCTTAGTGTCTCTATAATCTCTTACCGTGAGTACAATTTTTCTTCTCTTAACAAAAGTACAAAATATGGGAAGTTTAAGATTTATATTTCAGTATAGATAATATAACGTGCATAGTTTATAAACTGTGTGCGCCAGCGCCTCCATACGCGTCTCTGGGGCGCCTCTTTTTCATGGTGGAGGACCATAATAGAAATGACTCACGAAACACGAAATAACCATAAAAAAGTTACAAAATATTCGGGAAATAGAATGTCAGACAAAAGGACCAAAATAATTTTTATTTGCAAGTATGTCTCATATTGCATTAAAATAAATTTATCAAAATTTTTGAATAATGATTATAATATGATCAAATTTGGCGCTAAAGATAAAAATACTATGTCCAACATAATTTTGCTGGGAGCTTTGACTGGGTATATGG
>SCLH01000272.1:680633-734139 GCA_004367855.1 Oikopleura vanhoeffeni | reverse complement strand
TCTAAGCGGACAAAACGGGATTTTGAAAAGTGTCCGCTTAGACAGAATTCACAGTATCTAATATCTTGGCTATTTCCTTACTTTTATATTTATAAAAAGCCAGCGATGAGTACAAGTGACTGTTATAGATTCACCTTATTTTGGTGGTCAGTCTCTTGAAGTAACGTTATTAATGTTTAGAATGTATTAGTATCAAAAATTATGTATTTGCGGAAACTTAGAATTTAAACGCGAAATCGTGCTGGTTAAATACGGGAAAATGGCAGCAAGTCTGAAATGGGCGGATATGGACAAAACCCAATATTTTGGGAAAATGTTCACTATGATGGTTACAATGCGGGAAACGGATTTTACAATGATTTTTTTCTGACACACGAAATTTGACAGTTTCCGGAACATAATTTAAATGTCGATACAACTATAGTAGATACACCAATGTATATTGTATTATTCATATTGACTTGTTCAGATATAAATTATCATATAATGTATAACATTTTAATAACAGTGGAAACCTTTAATAAGACGCGAACGGGCTCCAACTTTTTGCTACTTTTCTTCAGATAAATTCTTAAAAATTAAAATTTTAGCGTTCTTTTGATATAAAATGAGTCTTTTATACTATCAAACCTCTACAGTTTTAATTTCTTATAATTTATTTGAAGAAAATGGCAAAAAGTTGGAGCCCGTTCTCGTTCTATTGAAAGCTCTTTATTGTACAGTTTATACACGTTCAATAAAATCGTGTTCGCGCAAGGATACGGAGTATAATTTTACCGGTTAAAAATTTTAACTTAAAATGCCGAAATATTTGATAAAAACTTCTAAGCTGAGGTAGGAACGGCAAAAATTTTTGACTAACCATTTCTTGAATTATTTCTAAATTGTAGCCGGTGAAAAAATATTCCAGTTAACATTTGTATTGAAAAATTTACAGCAATTGTTTAAAAATTAAAAACCCAAAGGCAATTTAAAAAATGTTCCTACGTTATTCTAAGTCAAATTTTACAGTGAAATTCAATAAAAGAACATTTTTTCCTTTTAATTTCTGCTTAATTTCCTATGCTTAGAAGTCATATCGAATATGGAACGGACGAAAAAAATATTTTGACCGATAATAGAGTATTTATACCGTTTTTGCCGGTTAACGTACTCTGAATTGTTTTGCATATCAGAAGAAGTGCAATAAAATACCGATATTCTAATTTTTTTGTCCAATAATAGGAGTCCTGTGAGAAAGTGTCTCGAAAAAAGGCTCTCGTGGTTTTTTTTCAGGACCATGAGAGCCTTCTTTTGAGACACTTTCTCAAAATCGCCTACGGAATTGTCCCTCCCCGTATTTGATATTGAGTCTCGAATTTTTGCGTAAGATGTTTTTATATAAAATCCTGGTTTGAAGACTTGTTTATTTCCTCTACAAGTCGTCAAAACTCGGCTTCAATTTCAAAACAAGGCCGATCGACAATATAGTGGAATTTTGGATGCTGCTAAGAAAATTGCTCGCTCTGAAGGATACATGGGATTTTTCAAAGGATATCCCATATCAATGCTATCTTTACCGGCTGGCTTTATTTATTTAACTTCTTTAGAGGTAAGAATTATAATTTAGTTTGAAATTTTACTAAAATTGTTCTCATGTAATTACTTGACCATCATTTATAATTTTAAAATTTTTGTTACATTAATGTACCTAAAGGTACAGTAGAATGACTTTTAACGGACGGCCGTTTAAAGTCATCTCACTGTAACTTTTTTTAGGGGAACCCACCCTTGTCGGCATAATTAAAATTTATGATATGGAAAGCTATTTTTTGTTCCTAGTCAACCGGTTTACCGCTAATTGATTTTTAAACCGAAAGTTCAGGAGCTCAATTCGCCTATTTAAATCGAAATGTATTTCTTCTTGATGATTATCGGTCTCTATATGGCAATGGATTAACAGAAGTGTGGAAATAACAAAATTTTCGTACGGCATATTTCCGAAAAAAAAAATTTGTTTGAAAATTCTCATGTTTTTCCTCAGAAAACCCGGTAATTTCAAAGCTCTGTTACCGGTGAACTGGTTGACATAGAAAAAAAAAAGTTTTCCATATCACGAATTTAATTGTGTACATGTAGCTCAATCTAGATAGGTCCATACGTAGGCGGTCATCTCTCTCTCTATCTTTCTCGGGCCCCTCGGACCTATTTCCACTGATTCTACGGTACATAATACAGAAAACCGTTTGTTGATACATCTTATAGCGTTCTAGTTATTATGCTGACAAGGGTTTGCCCCCTTAAAAAAGGCTACCTTGGAAAATTTTTAGATCGAAATTCAATTTTCAAATTCGAAGACAAACTTAATTTTGCGATTTTTTTTTAATTTTTGTCAAAATTGGGTTTCGGGAAAATTACAAGTGAAAAAAAGAAACATGGTAACTTTAACTTTTTCATAGATGCCCACATATTTTTAAAACGCCATTTGGAAAATTTTATAATTCATTTTATGTGATTTTTGATCAAAATTTTTTGTACATTATTTTTTTGAAATCATCGGCTTGAAACATTTATGGAATGCTCAATTTATTTTTCATATATGTCCTCGTTTTGTTTGAGCGTTCTTGAATCGGAGTTCTTTTTAATCGAAAAAAAATATTTTCCAGGAATTTGCCAAATTGTTAAATCGTCGCAACAACCTAATTCGATTTATTTAATTCACTCCATGAATAAAAAATATTTTACGTGCTAAAATTTCATTTTTCTGTAAATTTTTAAGTTTGCGTAAAAATCGTATACGAATAAATTGAATTTGGTGGTTGCATTCAAATGTCGCAAAAATTAATAAACTTTACCCCAATGTAGTTGAGTTACAAAACATTATTTATTAACACATAATGTGGGAGATGTTGAAATACTTAATTTTGCTTATGTTTAAATACATAATGTGGCATATGTTCAAAATTTTAATTTCCGCATACTCTGATAATTATTCATAGAAAAAATTNGAAAGAGATCACTGGTCCTACCTCTTCAGTTTTATAAAAGCCTACGCTTCTTACATCGAATTCACCACTTTAAGCCGCTGTCTCTTATTCATAATTCGTTCTTCATCGTGTAACACTTTCGGCCCTCAGCTATATAATGGCGCAGGAAAGCAAAAAACTTTTAATGACCATTTATTATTTGTGTGTAACTTAATGATAATTAAGTAACACAAAATGAATAAAGTATTCTTAAGAGTACTTTTTATAATTAAGAGTTTAATTAAGAACGTAGTTTTTCTTTTGCAGTACAATATGAATAGATCATTTTTATGCTTAAATTTTATTAACAAAATCCTCTAACCCCAAAATTTTGGAAAATTAATAAAAAGTCCAAAATTATTTCTTCCTTAATTTCGACCTTATTTATTATAGGATTTTTCTGCTTATTCAAATTAGGGAGGCTCAATAGAAAAAAATAACAAGACTTTTTTTCGAAAAATCTGAATTTTCAGATTTTTATTCTCGCTTTTTTTGCGTCCGTCAAAGGGAAGTAAAATTTTAAAAACGGAGTAACGAAGACCACTTTTTGTATAGCATCGCTTTGTATGCGGCTACAGGTGTAGCAAAAATCGAGAAAATAATGTAAATTAAAGTACGAAGATAGGGTTAATTAGTCTTTCTTTGTTAAAAAAACCTGCTTAGTTAGGAGTCCAAATCAGCGAACATCACTCCCTTAAGGGGTGGGAGGGGGGACCTTTTCGCATGTTTTAACTTTGAGGGCAAGATGTGAGAGAATAAAACAAGATTGAGTCAAATTATTTTGATCTTCAAGACAATTTGAAGTCAAAAAATTGAAGAAAGAAATTTTTTTTCAGAACATATAGTTTAGAGCTAGAGAGCAATAATTTCAAAACGCAATTTTATCTTCTCCCTTGGGTTTTCATTGGTTAATAGTGATAATAAAGGTATGCAAATGAATTTTTGATTTATAAAAAACCGCCACTCCAAATTTTGAAATTTACCCTAGAAGCTCTCGAGCGGCCAATTTACCGCTTTTTTTCAGCCATTTTCAAAAATCTATCTTCTCTCTCAATTTTCAAAAATTTAAGAAATTTTATTTCAGGATCATATAACGCATGCACTTTCGAAACTTTTCCTCCTCCAGATTTTGCAATTTCGCACTGAGTCTCTCACAGTATACATAAACGTGAAGCGCTAGAAAAAAAAAGAACTGCAAGTGAAAAAATATTTTTTTTTAATTTATTTTTTGAAGATCAAAATTAACTAAATCGGCCTGGAGAATTCATTTGTTGTTATTAGAAGTTTAATAATAACAAAAAAAACTTCCTAATTTTCCAAATTATGAGAAAATTTTCAAATTTTGAGAAAATTTTTCTAGAGGAGATACGAATTTTTCGTAAAGGCAATTAATTTCTCATAGTAACTTTATTTAGAAAAAAATATAAATTTTTGCAAATTAATGTTCCAAACGGCTAATAAACAAGGCTAAAAGGTCGCCCCCTCCACCCCCTTAAGGAGGTTTCCAACGGTATTTTTAAGCGTGAAAAATTTGAATTTATATGTTACTAGATTATAAGGTTACTAGATTAGATTTGAACATGAGTGTTCAAAATTTTCTCAGGAACTACAAATATTTTTGCATGTTTATTAAGCTCATTCGAATTTGTAGCAAATTTCAAATTTTGTTTTTCAATCTTGTTTTTGCGTAGGTTAAAATATTTTTTGGACCCCAGAAAATAAAAATCAAGAAACGAGATTTTGTTTTATCAGTCGTTTAAATAACAAGTCTACAACGTTAGTCGTTTTTCCGTAGTACCAAGTTTAAAAGCCGTAAACTCCGTTGGGAAACCCTTTAAGGAGGTGGTCAACGGAACATTGGCCAAAAAACTAATTTTGTAGTCTCTTTCAAGGTAAATAGAGAAACAAAGAAGATATGGTTCTACCATGAATACAATATTTGAGTCAATGGGCGTCGAATCAGGTTCAAAGTTGACCGCACTTATAGTCACTTCCGCCGGAACTGACTTTCAAAAATCTTCTCTTTAAAAAATTAATAATCTATCTCCTCCCTGAGTTTTGGAGACATCAATTTTATTTTATTTGTATAAGTACTGTACTGATGATATCTATAGCTGTTTGCTCAAAAAATTTGCGATTAAAAAGCATATCGCTTGAAATATAAAATAAACACTAATAAATAACACCTATCTAGTCCCTCAATTTTCAAAAAATTCTTTTGAGTAGCAATAAAAATTTTCGGCATCTTTTCATAAATTATTTTCTAGTTTGATTAAAAACTTATGAATGTTTTTGGTTTAAAAGTGCTAAAGGCACTGAGCAAAAGTCAGCTGCTGATTTTGATAGACCGATTATTTCTTTGATTAATGGTCCGGCTTGATTATCTACTCGGGTAAGAAAAAGTGTTTCGTTAAAACAGCTGGCGATGTATTTTTCAGGCACAATTCTAGGTCAGAAAAATAAACATTTTCAATGTTTAATATTTGGTGATCAATCTTATGATTCATTATTACTCAGAAAATCATTTAATTCTTCCGAAAAATAATCGAAAAAATATTTTTTTGTCATTTTTACATAGAACTTGAAAATAGAATTTGGTCTTGAAATGATGAAGTTGTTAGACGAATTCATTAGAGAAGATGTTTTTCGAAGAGACAAAATTACGGAAAATCTTAAAAAACAACATTTTTACGATAAATGAAGGTATGTTTATTTGATACGTTTTTTAATAAAACAATTTTATTATGATTTCAAATATTTCAAGAGTCAAGGACTGATAAGTGTTTAAATTAATCTAGGAGTTAAACTCTTATTAAAGTTTTTTCGGATTTATAATATTTGATCAAAAAATTAACCAAAAATTGCGACAAATTTATCTCTGAAAAAAATCATAAAAACGTCTTATTGTAAAGTTGAATACGGATAACATTTTGCAATATTATTTAAGGGGTTTCACGATTATTTTAAATTGGTTTAGGATTCAATTTATCAATAATTATCGTTAATTTCTTGAGATGAAATAATTAAAGTTTAGTATAGTATAGTTGGCGATGAACCAAAGATAGCCTCGAGTATTTTTTTTCTCGAGGCTGTCTTTTTATTTCGATGTGCCAACCTCGAGCGCCATCAGCTCGAGCCGACCACGCTCTCTTTCTCACAAATACGATTAAGTCTATTAAGGATATACACAAAGACCGAACAATTGTCTGTCGCTGTTTGCTCAAAGAATTTTGATGAACTGATTAAATTTTTGTTAAGTTTTTCTCCAGCAAGGTCGCAATAACAAGTGAGAATTTAATTTTGGTTCGGAATTTTTTTTTCTTTTGCAATTTCTACTCAGAAATGAATTTAAATATCCTATCTAACTCAGAATTTAATTAAGTTTCCTAAAATTTTATTTTTATTTCTCGGCGTTGAAAACTAAGCGTCAAAACTCTCAATTTAAGTTCCAACACAAAGTGTTAATTTCTAGAAAAGTACTTTCTAGAGTAGTTGGGACTTTAAAAATACCGCTCATCGATTCTAAATTGAGAAACTATACAGTTTCGAAAATTCCAGAAAAAATAAAGGACAAAACTATGTTTTGACTCAAAACATATTTTTGTCCTGGCTTGTGTTGACCACCTGCTCAGAAAAATGTGGAACATGAATCACTTGATCGTTAATTCCGTATAAAATTCGTTTATGGTAAAAATTATGAAAATAATTAATAAATCAAGGTCTGTTTGAAATTGATTCAATACAGTATATATAGTATATAGTGGTCAAAGAATACATTTTTGTCTCGATAAAGACTACTTGACTATGAAAATAAATCATTAAGGGTATGGTGGTTCCTAATTTGACATATTCTCGATAAAATATCAGCCGAACAGGGCCTTGAGGATATAATTCAGATTACCCAAGTTTGTAGAACTAGCCTTCAACTTGCGGTAAAAATTTGCCAAAATGTTTTGTATGACCACACTGCCTTCACACATAAGCGGCACCAAGAGCCCACCTAACCATAAACGGAAATCTATCTCCTCCAAGGTTTTATTTTGAAAATAATACTCAATTTTAACTATAACCTGTTATAATAGTATACAAACTTTGTTGGTAAGCTTTGTCGATAAAGTGCTTAATTTATTCTCGAATACGTAAATATAACCCGTCCAAATACCGTTTTTTGGACTCTTTTTAATCGGAAATCTATCTCCTCCTAGGTTAAATTTCAAAAATTGTCTCAAATTTTGCAAAAAGCTAGCTCTAAACAAACAGAAACTTTCCTGCGGGCGTTTTTTGTCAAAATTCGACCCACAACAAAAAATAGAAATTTTCAAGTCCACGTGAAAAATTTCCTGAAAAAAAATGTTGCTTCGATTTTTTTCGAAAAAGTAGGTCTCAAAAAGAAAGCTGAGGAAACACGTGCATAGTGAAAAGTTGGCTCACGTTCACCCGATATATTCGAAAGTTTATAGTTGGTCAACATGACACAACGATTTTGGAACATAATTTTGAGAGAAAATACTTGGAAAAAATCGAAAAAACGCAAAATATTCAAAATTTTAACATTTTGTCTCTCATTTAGGTTGTTTTGCCTCGCTTCTAAACAACAACACGATTCGATTTGGTGCATTATTATGAATAATAACTGCAGAAAAGGTGAGGAACCGACCATAGCTTAAAGACATATGCAATTCGAGTCAATAAAAACTATTTATGCTCTTACTATCCGCCATGAAATTTTTATCACGATTTTTTCTGTACTTTTTGAAGAGAGAAAAATTTATTTTATGCGGAGGTTGACTTCATTTTAATAATGATTTGATTCTGAAAACATGATGTTTCCGTAGTTAATTTCAATAATAATTATAACATAATTTAGTTTCAACCAGTAAATAATTATGAGCGATTTCGAAATAAAATTTTTACAGCATAGGCTATCCCATAGGCCTCCCGAGCAAAAAATGAGGTACCCGATAGCAAGGTCGTTGAGTTCTGATAAGATAGGTACTAACGTAGTAGTAAATTTTTGCTTAGAAATTTTTTTGCTGCCATCACTCGGTGGCGCTGTTTCGGGCGGTCAAAAATCGAAAATTTAGACTTAAAATAAAACAAATGTGTTATGGAGCACTTGAGAACCTTTGAATAGCACCAAAAAATGCGGTGAACAATTTTGGTGAAATTCAAAATAAAAAATTTTATGAGGCCGGTTCAAAATCGGTGGTGAAGTACTAAAATTCATGGTGCTGAAAACTGTAAAAATTGATTGACATGTAGGATTTGACTAAGAATCACGATTTCACCACTTTCTTGGCTTTAGAAAACAATGACGCAAAAAAATTTGCACTCCGACCACTTGGTGGCGCTGTTTTTTGATGAAAATATCTTGTTTTGGATAAAATCGGTAATTACGGTTCTTATCACAGTCTTAAAACATGCCCATGAGATCCGGCTTAAAATTCTATTGCAAAAACATATTTAAAAATTTATGAGCAAACATTGTAATGTGTGATAAATCATCAAAACAGTGAGACAGCACAAACATGGTGGGGCTGGAGATGCTGGAATTTTCACTAGGTGGCGCTGTTTTGGGTGGTCAAAATTGAAAATTTAGACCTTAAAAAATAAAACGAGTTGGGGTGCTCATGAGCACCTTTGAATACCACCCGAAGATCCGTTGTACAATTTTGGTAAAATTTTGAATATATAATTTGATAAAGGCTCACTAGATTGGTGGTGGAGCACCAAAAATCTTGGTGCTGGAAACTGGAAAAATTGATTGACACGTCGGATTTGACTGAAAATTAGGGTTTAACCGTTTTCTGGGCCGCTGAGAACGACCTTGCTATCGGGTACTTCATTTTTTGTTCGGGAGGCCTAAGCATAGCTTCATTTTTTGTTTAATACATGTAGGTATTTCTTGGATTCTTAAAGATATGATATCTTAGATATCTCACGATCTTTATGACCACTTAATATTGTAAAAAATCGGAAATAATTGATGTTCTTATGTAAACAAGCGCATTAAAAAATTCAAGTTTGTATTCTAATTCCCTTTTTTAGGAACGTCAAAAAATGTTCGACAAAAATTTGATTGAGGCATTTCGTTGCATGGAGATTTAAATTAAATGTACATTTCTCGAATACCGAGGTTAACATTACTTATTTTGCATGAGAAGGCTCTTTTTCATATCCACAAAGCTCCCGAACATTCGTGTTGGTGGTTGGAAAATCCTATTTTTTTGAGTTCTAATAAGCCGATCTGGACGAGACAGTTTATGATTGTTTGAAGGGATTACGGATTGTGACGCTTTAGCTGAACCTTTCAGATGTACATAATAATTTTAAGCAAATATGTTTTGTCGAGTTCATATTATATGACTCATATTTGACTTATATCTGACTCATAGTTAAATCGAGTTGAATAATAAATCATATCCGGCAAATTCATATACTGTGATTTTTGTCATAAGGACACCCTCTGTAAAGACAACTTGGGAAATATGGCCAAAACACTATCATGAATAAAAAACAATTTAAAATGATAGGAACAATTAAGGAAATAAAAGGACAATTTTTGAAAATATACGGACAGTTTGAGAATTATAAACCAATTCGGAGAAATATAAGGACAATATATGTAATCTAAATCGGGTAAAATATAAGGACATTTTGAAAATATAGGCACAATTTGAGAATATTAGCTCAATTTGGTAAAGTTTTGTAAAAAGACCTCCTTTCACGTTCTTGGAAAGTGAAACGAAAAGAAAATGGTATTTTTTTATGGTATGTCCAAACATAGTTAAGGCCAAATTGAAAAATATTACCTGTTATCACAGACAAAAACGAGTACACCGGGCTTGCCGAATTTCTTTCGGCAAGCTCTGCAAAAGGAGCTTGCCGAAACCGAGCTTGCCTATCACCGAACTTGCCTATACCAAGCTTGCCTATCACCGAACTTGCCTAAACCGAACTTGCAGATCACCGAACTTGCCGACCACCGAGCTTGCCGATACCGAACTGGCCTAAACCGAGCTTCCTACTACCGAGCTTGCTGATGACCGAACTTGCCTAAACCGAGCTTGCCGATCACCGAACTTGCGTAAACAGAGTTTGCCGAAACCAAGCTTGCCGAATCTGAACTTTTTTCAACCGAGCTTGCCGAAACCGAAGTTGCCGAAACCGAGCTTGCCGAAACCGAACTTGCCAAATTAAGAGAGTCAGTGCATTTTGACGAATTTGCACTTTTTCAATTTATTTTCCCTTGATAAGAAACTTTTTGCCACTTTAAAATTTTTGAATAAAAACTTTTCCGAACGAAAGTTGTCGCTTTTGAGCTCACTTCGTACAATCTTATTTTTTTCAGATCGATTATTTTCGTCTTTTGAAAAAACACTCAAAAAACGCGCGTTTGCTTCCTCGGATTTATTAAATTCTATTTTATACGATTTCTACGTCAAAATTTTAAATTCAAATTTGTGAAAAAAGACGGAAAAAACCGAAATTTTACCCCATCAAAAAACATATTTTTCTTCATGAGTTTAATTTATCAAATTTGACGCGGTGGATGGGTCGGCTTATCAATTCGGCAAGTTTGAGTGTGATAAATTTTTTTTAATTCCGGATAATGAGGGCTTTGAAGTATTTTTGCCAATCTGTAGTTTCGTTAAAAAATAAGGATTCAGAGTATTAAGAAGAGCGAAGAAACAAAACGAAGACATATTAAAATATAGTAAAAGTAGCCATTTCGAATATTTGCAGCTAAGGATTCCAGAAAAATTAGTTTGAAAATTTTTAAACAAGAAACGGGGAAAATTTTCGATATATTTCCGAATAGTCGACCGAAAATCCCAAAAAAATGTCATATGATTTTTCAAATAGCACATGAAAAATATGTGGTCACCTACGCGAAAAGTCAAAGTTGCCATTTTGAAGAGTTTTTTTTGTTGATTTAAAACAAATAATGTAAAAAATATTTGAAAAAAAAGGCATTTTTTCATAATGTTCGGAAGTGATTTCAAAAAAATTTCATAATTTGTCGAATTTGAAAAGTTTAATTCGAACTCAAAATTTTCTTAAAAAGCAGTAATTCGAAAAGTCTGTGGTTGGAAAAGTTGCCTGAAGTATGAAACATTAATTTGGTGGTATATTGAGAAGAATATATAAACCAGGCTTCCAAAAGGGATGCATTTTCCGTCTTTATCCCGTTCTTATCCCCCAAAACGGGATAGGGATGAAGGGATAGATTATCCTTTTTTATAAATGCCTTTGGACGTTTTCTCAGGCGTTTGTGATCAAAAGTATACAAAAAGTAGATTTAAAAAATTACGAATGCGTTAAAAATGTTTTTTCCGATATAGCTGACAATCCACATTCCTTGAAAATTTCGTTCAAAATAAAACGATATATCAGATTTTTGACGAGATTGTACGATTCAAAAATTTGAAAACTCAATGAATTCTAAATTAATATTAATTCAGTAGTCATTACCAATAAACCGGATGTATAGCTGGCGTTATAAAAGTAATTTAACATGAAGCATTTTTAACGATAAGCATTTTTTTACTTGGTTAGATACTGTTGAGACAACGTAATTTATTTAACGTGAATCCGACGACTCAATTTATCTCTGTTTTAGCGAATTTTAATGCAAATTATTGCGGAAAATTGTTCCCAATTCAGTACTTTTCCACAAACTTAAAATTTCTACAGATATATTTTTTGACAGTTCAGCAAAACGAAAAAATTAATCACTTTCTAATTTGGACTGCTTCAAGGTTTCGTCAAGTGAAACGTTATACACCCTTTTTATGTCCTTACATAATCTTTATATGTAAAAGTCGGATAACCTATTAAAATATAAGTCTTTTGACACTAACCCGGCCCAATCCTCGTGGTTTCTCGATAACCAACTATTATATGCGAAACAAAGTTATTCGTGAGAATTTTAGTACGACATTTCTTTATTAAAATCAAGATGGCAATTAAATTTTCTCACTCAGCATATTTCACTCGGAAAACCCTCGAATTCGAACGGTCCATATATCATTTATCACGAAAGTATGCATATTCACACAAAATCCATCATTCTTCAGAGGCTGGCTTACCCACGAAAACGAGGCCCGATTAAGTGATAGATAGTATGATTTAATTGTATTTCTACTCATGTTTTACTATGATATAAAGATCAAGATGTGCCAAAACACATTTTCCGTATTGTAGTTAATTTTTCTCAATTATTCAAATTAAATATTTTGAGGTTCGATCAGGTAGCATTTTTCGCTAACGTCCGATTTTTTGACGATTTTTTTGTCCAGCACACTGATAAAAGCTGTTAAGTCGAAGTGCCAAATAAATACGGCCTATGGTCAAATGGGAGTACACCGGGCTTGCCTAAACCGCGCTTGCCTATCACCGAGCTTGCCGATACAGAGCTTGCCGAATACCGAACTTGCCACCAACGAACTTGCCGATACCGAACTTGCCGATCACCGAACTTGCCGATACCGAACTTGCCTAAACGAGCTTGCTTACAACCGAGCTTGCCGATACCGAGCTTGCCTACCACCGAGCTTGCCGAATCAGAACTTTTTCAAACCGAGCTTGCCGAATCTGAACTTTTTCAAACCGAGCTTGCCGAATCTGAACGTTTTCAAACCGAGCTTGCCGAATTCGAACTTTTTAGAACCGAGCTTGCCGAATTTGAACTTTTTCAAACCGAGCTTGCCGAATCTGAACGTTTTAAAACCGAGCTTGCCGAACATAAACTTTTTTCAAACCGAGCTAGCGGAATCTGAACTTTTTCAAACCGAGCTTGCCGAACATGATTTTTTTCGACCGAGCTTGCCGAATCTGAACTTTTTCAATCCGAGCTTGCCGAATCTGAACTTTTTCAAACCAGCTTGCCGAAATTCGAACTTTTTCAACCGAGCTTGCCGAAATCTTGAATTTTTAAACCGATTGCTTTGGCAAAACCGAGCTTGCCAAAATTCGAACTTTTTCAAACCGAGCTTGCCGAATCTGAATTTTTTCAAACCGAGCTTGCCGAATCTGAACTTTTCAAAACCGAGCTTGCCGAAACCGAGCTTGCCGAATTCGATTTTTTAGAACGAGCTAGCCGAATCTGAACTTTTTCAAACCGAGCTTGCCGAATCTGAACGTTTTCAAACCGAGCTTGCCGAACATAAACTTTTTCAAACCGAGCTAGCCGAATCTGAACTTTTTCAAACCGAGCTTGCCGAACATGAATTTTTTCAAACCGAGCTTGCCGAATCTGAACTTTTTCAACCAGCTTGCCGAATCTGAACTTTTTCAAACCGAGCTGCCGAACTGAACTTTTCACAGTGGTCGGTTTGAAAAGTTCAGGATTCGGCAAAGCTTGGTTTCGGCAAGCTCGGTTTGAAAAGTTCAGGTTCGGCAAGCTCGGTTCGCAAGCTCCTTTTGCAGAGCTTGCCCGACAGAAATTTGGCAAGCCCGGTGTACTCGTCAATGGTTCAGTTTTTCAAATATGAGGTTTTCAGCACCTTTTAAATAATACCTAAGTCATCTAATGATTACCTGGAAAATTGATGACAGCTATTTTGAACTTATTCTTCAAATTTTTGTTGTTCAAACCTTTTAGAAGACGTCATCGGAATCGGTCAGATAGGTAGACTTCTTCAATGAGGTCGGAACATCAACATTTTTTGTTTTCCATTTTTTGATCATAATCAAATTGTAGCCATTGAAAAAATATTATGTTCAGTACAAAAAATTAATTTAAAATTGTTAGCTGCTGCTCAAAAATGAGAAACCTATTTGCAATTGCCTATGTTTAAGCTAAAAATTCTTAATTATTCGAAAATTATTAATACAAATATTTCAAGCTCAAACATAGGCAACCTGAAAAACGTTTTCATAAATTTTTAAGAAAAATTTTACCTAAATTTTTGAACTGAACGTGATAAGAGCTTCATTTTCAATATAATTTACAAAATGTTGAGCAAAAAAATACCATATTACTGAGACTTAGTTAAATATTGTATTCGCTATGAGTGACTTTAAAAAGAAAGGGTGAACGAATATATGGTAAAAGGATCTTGAAAAAAGTTATCAAATAATATTTATGCGTATAATAAGTTCGAGTTGAACGAAGTTGACGTTTGGTTTTCCTAATAAGCAAAGAACAATTACCCTTTACAGAAAGCTTTCACTACGGAGCAAAAGAATTAAAAAAATTTTCAAGGTTAGAAGATTTTATTTATTTTGAAACCAAAATAATAGCAGTGCTATTGATGAATCGAAGAGCTTTGAATTGCCACAAATAGATTTGAAATATATTAATTGGAATAGGGATGCCTAAAAACTTTTAAATTCTGAAGGATAGCGTTTTCAAATATTTTAGCATAACAGACCTTAGCAGAGGTTAGAGCAAAAAGTGCTTAAAATCAATTGTCAGGTTCTCGAAATATTTTCTTCACTTGGAACAAGATTCTTATAACGATATAGTCTGCGTTCATATATATAGTCATCATGTTATATATTTTGTACCAAATTTAAGGCTGGTTAATACTAATTAAGCTTCGTTATATGGCCAGTACGTTCTCTTTAAAATTTGGACAGTGCCTAAAATGAATGCCTTAAAATATATCCTTGACGTGAAGGTGATTTATGTATTTTCTTCTTGTAAAATTATCGTAAATCTCAGTGAAAATTTCTACCGTTAAAAGTTCACGTCTTCGTCGAAAAAAATGCAAAACTCATACAATTTTGTATGATTTGTTTGTAATGATTCACTGTAGCGATTATAACCGGATTGATGATTTTTTCAATTCTGAAACACATGCTTTGAGTCAAGGCCCTTGACAACAAGTAAAATCGGGGCAGTAAAATCGAAGATTATATTTAGGCGTTTCTTCGAGCTGTGACGTCATAATTTTTATCATATTGTGGAAATAGTGTCTCGGAATTAAGCTCCAACCCTTCTGATATTTGTGTGTCTTAAAAATAGTAACCTGAATCAGGTTACCTGATTAATTTTAAAAGCATCGTTATTTTTATGAAAATTCAGTCAAGATGGCCAATTTGACGAAGATTCTGAAATTATGACGCCACTGCTCTCACTAACGCAAAAGTATTATTTTCAATATACATACATATAAATTATTACAAAGTAAGCCGTTCTATCGCATGAACTGAGGCCGGATTTGCGAAATTCACTTTCGAATCCAAAAACAAGTATACAAGTGTACAACAAATGTCGAAGCGTCGAAAATCTTTGAATTCAATTCAACTACTAGTATATCTGACATTTTAGTTAGGGTACACTAATGGTGTAACACTATTTTTTTATAGGGCGTTCCAGTTAGAGACAAAATTGAGCTCAAATTTATTTCTGTCTTGTTTGAAGAATTAGTCATTTCATGTCCTTTAATAATATCGAAATAATTTTAAGCTATTTCAAAAAATTTTGCTGGGAATGTTCTTGCATTTTCATAGGAAACTTTCGATAAAATTCTTGCATTAATTTAAATAATTAAAATGTTAATCTTCAAACAATTAGCTGTTTTTTAATAAAGAATACCTTAAAAGTTCCGACAATTATATTTGAGTAAATGTGAACTTTTTTATACGACGGTATTTGGAAACATATCCCTTTAACGACCTTTTGTTAATCGAGGATGTGCGGGTTGAGGGAGCTAATCCTGACACTCCTAAAACGCCTCCTAGCCACTCATGGAGCGGCTTTTCAGCCCGCACATCCTAGATTACCAAAAGGTCGTTAAAGAGATATATCCTGTTCAGAGGGAGTGAACACAAAAATCCAAAGAATTTACAGCCTGAGTTTTCTCGTTTACTGCGGTTTTTTATTTTGCAATAATGAACCAATCAGATACAGCTATTTCGGATATTGACCGATCATCATCGAGTATTTTTGCGGGATGAAAAAAACGCAGTAAACGAGAAAACTCAGGCTGTACTGAACTGAGAAATTACCGTCCCTGATAGGCCGACAGGCGGCCTTTACTCTCACACATCGCTAAAAATTAGTATTCTAGTAGAATAATTCTACACTACACTTATATCTCTCCTGGTTTTTGTGTTCACCATCTCTGAAGAGAATATAAAAACCGCTCTGTTTTTTCTTTAATTTGATTTTGAAAGTTTAAATTCGAAAATTTGGAATCTAAACTTGGGATGCAAGAATTGATTCTGAAATGGCAAAACATAATTTTGTCTGCATAACAAGTTACACATTACGAAATTCATCTGTCAAGGCTGAATTTCTCCTACCGATAACAAGTATTATCACCTTGAAAAATAGACATTAAATAATTTTTGCAAATAATTTGTTTTGATAAACTAGTGCTAACAAGAATCACTTCTGCGTTCTGTAAAATCATTATAATTAGAACTTTCACCATCTTCAACGTCGAAAATAATGATTGACGAGAATCAAACCTTCTCCGAACATGCAACAAATTTGTCATGTTTCATTCTGAGTGTTCTGCTTTTTTCATCAACACAATATGTCGCATATTATATACGTCATATTATATGTGTCATGAATCTCCACTCCGTATGCAATTGGGAAGCCATATTCCAATAAAAGCGGATCGATGTAGTCAATCGCGAAACTTCACCCAAATTCTGGCGTATGTCCTTTTAAGGAGGTAGCGGTCGCAAAATGGTACTTTTGTCCTCCACTTTACCAGAATACTAAACTGCTTCGAAACTTTTGAGGATAGCCATTTGGTAGATCTATCCTTAATCTACAGAAAAAATTAATCAGAATAATTTTTGGCCGATCTTGGTGACCACCATGCAGCAAATTCTAGAACACCTAACCAAAATTTCAAAATCTATCTTCTCCTAGAGCTCGCATACGATTTCACTCAAACTTGGTATGAACCACGGAAACCCCTATGGTTGTAATATGATGGTGGGATTTTTTGAATTTACATTTCAGAATGCAGTATAAATTTGGGAAAAGATGAAGAAATATGTTCTTGTTATTATGATGGTGCAGAATTTTAAAACATTCTGTTGAATTCTAGAAAATCGCATTTTAGTGAACCGGAAGTGAAAACTCGGAAAATGAAAGTCGTCGGATTCAGTCGAAAGTACCACCAAATTAAAGCTTGAGTTTCACTGATCAAAAAATCAGCTTACAGCTTTTTGATATTTATAGTTTTTCTGGTCGAAAAGTGGGTTTCAATGTTTCCCAAAAAAAAATACTCGGAAAAATTCTGAAAAAAATGAAAATTTCGAACTTTTTTTTAATTTTTTTGTTTTTTTAATAAGTTTATGCTTTCTGAGTTTGCCCTAGCAATTTCGTGCTATTTTCACACCCCAAAATACCCTAAAAAGAGTGCGACCGCTACCCCCTTAAGGAAGAGTAAACCACTAACCAGAGAGGTGTAGTATAGAATAGTGATTTTAACTCGTAGACTCGATTTTAGCCAACTATTTGCCGCACACCATTTAATCGCATTTTACGACGCTTAATCATTAATGACAAGATCAATTATAAAGTTAGCGATAAACTTTGAAACAAAATGACGTTTGTGCGTTTTTTATTGAAAATTTTTACTGTATTACAGTACTTATTTTTTGCAAAAATTTTTTAAATCACAAAATTAAACCTTTCATCGTGATCAGAAAAAAATTCTAAGACTTTTTTCCCATTACACTATAGCCCCAAAATGATCACGTGACCGTATATTTAAGGAATAAGGTTGGTAAAAGTAGTACTGTTTTTTTCCAAAAATTGCTTAAATCAATTTTTGAAAGAAGTGAAGTGGTTCCTTAGAAGTTTTTAAGATTTTTTTACATTACACTCAAGTCCGAAAACGATCACGTGACCTTCAAATTAAGAAATGAGGTTTTGGCCCAAGTACCCAAATAGTACTCAAATTACGCCGAAAAGTTTTGAGGACTAATACACACCTAATTTAAGAGTTTTGAACATAATAATATTTTCCAAACACGTCACGTGATCTTATTTTTCAAGAAATAAGGATTTATTTATGACATATTTTAAACTTTATTTTTGGATTATTTCGTCACGTGATTTTATTCAGACTTTCCTGTAATGAGAAAAAGTCTTAAAAACGTTTGAAGTTGACCCTGGAATTTTTTTGACGTAATTTGAGTACTTTTTCAAATTACTGTACATTGGTACCATATATTTTTTTTCAAAAGTACTCAAATCATGCGAAAGACCCCTCAAAAGAATCGTAACGAATTTCTAAGACTCTAAATGCATTACAGTATGGCCTCCAGTTTAAATAGAGCCAGATCTCCAGAAGTCATAGCTTTCGAAATGCTGATGACATAAGAATGCGTAGGCGAGAGAGAAGGTGAGAAAAATGAATAATTACCGATTGGGTTTTTTTTAATTTCAAGATTTCTGTTTGTATTATTTGTGAAAATTGGCCTCCGGTTAGAATAGAGCACCTCTAGAAGCCAAAACTTCCGAAAAATTAATTAATTAGAATCAAAAAAGGTTTGCGAGTACGCGTAGGCGTGACTTCGTCTCTGGTTGTAGAACAACAAATGATATTAAACAATAATTTCAGAGTCAATTTACGAGAGAATTTTGATGAAAACATATAATAATTGTTAAATGGAACTAGAGAAAACCCTTTGAAGTTAACTAAACAGTAGTTCAAAATATAAATAAACGTTTGAATTCGTATGATTATTGCACTGCTGCCCGTCACTGGGGTACATTTTCGCGAATTTTTTTTTCTCATCCCCATTAAATGCCTTTTTGTTCATCGGAATTTTTTTATTTTTATTTTAATTNACATAAGAATGCGTAGGCGAGAGAGAAGGTGAGAAAAATGAATAATTACCGATTGGGTTTTTTTTAATTTCAAGATTTCTGTTTGTATTACTTGTGAAAATTGGCCTCCGGTTAGAATAGAGCACCTCTAGAAGCCAAAACTTCCGAAAAATTAATTAATTAGAATCAAAAAAGGTTTGCGAGTACGCGTAGGCGTGACTTCGTCTCTGGTTGTAGAACAACAAATGATATTAAACAATAATTTCAGAGTCAATTTACGAGAGAATTTTGATGAAAACATATAATAATTGTTAAATGGAACTAGAGAAAACCCTTTGAAGTTAACTTAACAGTAGTTCAAAATATAAATCAACTTTTAAATTTGTATGATTATTGCACTGTTGCCCGTCACTGGGGTACATTTTCGCGAATTTTTTTTTCTCATCCTCATTAAATGCCTTTTTGTTCATCGGAATTTTTTTATTTTTATTTTAATTCTATTGCAAATTGGCTGAATATTATTTTAAGCTATTGAAAAATGAATGTTGATAATGAAACTTTGCTAATATGGCCGATTTAAAAGTGAGGCAACTGGTTGGCTAAAATCGAGTCTGGGTACAGATTCATGTCTAAAGTCTACGAGTTAAGCGAGGCTGAGACAGAATATACTAGATTCCCTGGTAACCGAGTAACTTTACTTTACGGAGATATGAGGAGGGATATGATCGGCTAAAACTGATAATAGAGCAGTCATAAAAGCACATCCAGCCAGTCACTTTCCTGCATTTATCATCATTTGAATCAGGCTTTTCAAACGCATACAGGACTGGAGATTCACATGACTGCGTGTTTTATATAACTGAGTAATATGATATATAATGTATCTGTTTATGTGTTAATGCTAATTATCTGGATATTTGACTGGCTTGTTCTATATTTTATGTGTTTCACATATGTGCTTAATCATTTAAGACATACATATAACCAGATGCATAACATAGACTATGTTACAGAGACACATATTATATAGACATATATTTAACATTTTCGTCGACATAGTCAACTTTAAAGTGTATTATATCAAAGGATATAGTATTTTCGTGTTTATTGTGTTTTTTTTTGATAATATATGACTTTAGAAACATCATACTTAATTTCCTTGATATAATACACTTTTGAAAAAATCATCTTTATTTTATTTATGAAGTGTAAAAAACTTGAGTTTCTTTTTAAAGAACTTGCACACCTCATTTATTTATTTGCGATTTGACTTCAGTTTATAAAAATACAAGATGAAGAAGATAAATTTAACCTTCATTTGGATATAATTTTTAACTTAAATAAAAAATCACAGTATCAAGTTTGTTCACGTAATTTTTTGTTGAGGGGGTACCCCTCATGCCTTGATGATCAAGCAAAAAATGATCAAAACTTTATGTTCATATCTTTTTCCTAAAAATATGGACAATTTTAAACAAAGTGGTAGTATTTTTATCTCCATGCTCCGTGAGGAAAGTTCTTTTTCATCGTTTTGAAAATATATCGTCTTGATTTTGATTATAGATTTTCGGAATTCAACGTTCAGTTTACGGAATAAAAAAAAATCAAAAAAATTAGAGTTTCGATAGTAACAGCTCTCCGCGAACTCATTTGCTCTTGATTCATACTATGGGTTATACGTACTTCATAATTTGGGTTTCAAATNTTGCTAAAAAATTGAGGGTGGAATAGGCTTTTGCGCAAGACCCTCAAAATCAGCTCAAAAAACATTTCTTGTCTATTGTGAAGCGAATTTATTTAAAATTTTTGAAACCGATTGTAACAGACCTGCATAAGTATTTGGTGGCTAATTAAAGCTACGAACAAATTCCCTACCTTCAAAACTCACCCAAAATGTGTAGTCTTAAAGATATTTGCCCTTAAAAAAACACAAAATCTTGTTTTCACATGAGGGGTACCCATTTAAATGAATATGGATTTGAACAGCATGTTCGCGTGATCACATGCCTAGAGTTCACTTGAGTTCACTTCTCAAGTCTATGGCAAGATAATTATATCGACGAAAGATGACTATGTTCTCGAAAGATGACTATGTTCTCGGAAGATGACTATGTTCTCGAAAGATGACTTTATCTACGAAAATGAAAAATATAAACAACATATTTCATTTCGCTTTTAACACGGTGGTTATATAACCAGATAACTAGCATAAAAGTATATATCCCTTATTCACACTTTTGTTAATATCCCGGCCCTACTACTTAAAAACACACTACGTTTCCTAATCAGGGCCGGGATATTAACAAAAGTGTGAATAGGGGATATATATATAACTAAAATGGCTGTCAGTTTTTTTAAAGTGAAAAATATAGTTTATATCATATCTTTTCAAGACTCTTGTTTGGTCTAGTAGAAATTGTACTGTACAATATACTTTATATACTATTAAGGTAATACAGTATTACTGATACTAGATCAAACTAGCATGGTACAACTAGATTCTTAAAAAGATATGTTTTATTTCCAAGGAGACTTTCTATTTAATGTAAAAAAGGTCAACAAATTGCCACCTAACATAATTTTCGATGGTTTAAATACTATTTTTAAATATTCCACAGCAACTCTTTTGTCAAAAACCAGTTTTTTCTTATTTTCTTTATTGCTAAAAAATTTACAATAGTTATTTTACAAAAAATAATTTATCACTCGAAATAATAAAAAAAAGTTATGACTTTGTTTTTCTGGATAATGTAGAAAATCCCTCAACGTTAAGACGCTAGTCGTATTGCTTATTTTATGTTTCATAAAGTTATTAGCAATTTATATACAAAACGCGATTATCGGATTGAAACATGTACTAAAAAGACCATTTCAAATTTATTAGAAAGTGGCTCAATAATTGTTTTCTAAACTGGAGAATGTTTTATATTGAACTAAAAAAGTGCATTAAAGAGCGATATGTGTTGCTATGTGTGTAGTTCATTAGTGTTGAACGGCAACATCATTTAGAAATCAGATTTTCTTGACAAAGTCATTTCGTAATTGTTGGTTTCAAAACAATTTTATTTTATTCACGTATTCAATTTTTTAGAAGGTAAGAAATCGACAAAATAAGCATAATTTTTCACACAAATTTCAAAAATAAAACAAACGATTTCCAACAAAACTAATGAGCAACAAGAATTTCTTTGAAAGTTGGTGACAAAGTTGTTGCTGATTCCTTATTAATTACAATCTTGTCGGTGTCTTTTGGTACAAGCTAGTATTTTCGACGTCATGAGTCATTTTGAGAAAAATAGGGAACAGATGACCGATGAACGCGCTTGTCAAGCGCCGCCTGATAAGCGTAAAATACTTATCACGAAGTAAAATCAATTCAAAAAAATAAATAAGTAAAAAGCGCGCCAAAAAACTTAGACTCGATTTTTGATGGTTATTGTACAAAAATCAGAGAAAATTAACAAAAATTCTATTCAAGTCAAAGAAGCAAGTTTGTAAACTTCATCCAAAGGCTCGAACAAATCGGAGGCGGTCATTGGTTGGTTAGATAACCCAGGTAGGAAAAATGTCTTTTTTGAAAAGCCAGTTTAACTCAACTGCATTGTTTAAAGAAAACAAATCTTATTTCACTTTTAACAAATTTCGCTCATAATGACGGAATAGACCTTCACTGAGTTCTGTATTCTTGCAGTTCTAAATTTTTTTCGCCGCTGTATAATTTTCGACTGTGTTAAAATTTCAAGACTGAGTCAATTAAAAAAAAATATTTTCAACCACAAAATATAAATCTTCTTGACTCTTTTTTGCTGATATGTTCATGAAAAATCGGTTGGTGGTATTATGAAGGAAGTTATGACCTTGAAATTCACCGGTGATTAGTGGTTTACCGGGTGGTTTAAAAATTCAGAAGGAAAAGTATTCAGAAAAAATTTCCAATTGATACTTGCAGAAAGAATTCAGCTTTTTAGCGTCGCCCATGAGAACTTGACATAAGGAACATTTGTGATGTCCGCAGCTTCGGAACAAATCCACAATGATCAATTTTAAAGAAAATTAAACACTGTTGTATGCGTTAATTTAGACATCAATAAGATTGTGTTATTTTCTTATTGAAATTTCAGTTATAACTTGATCTGATTAGATTAAATTACAACTAATCAGACTTGTAGGACTCACCAAAATTGCGAAAATTTTCAGTTTAAAATCCATTCAAATTTTTGGTTTTATAAAATTAGAATATTTCTCTAGATGATAAGCCAATAAAACTTGTACTCATTTTTAATTTTTATATTTTTTTAAATCGTCAAATGACTTCTTTTATATCCCTTCACGAGGAAGATAGATATTTTCTAGTTCAGTCTTGTACATTGGTACTACTCAACGTACATCATGTACTAGACCAAACTAGAAAATATCTACGTTCGTCGTAAATGTATATAATAAACGTATTTTGTCACGAAACAACATCTTATTCTGGTTGTATTTTCTGAAGAAAATTTGTTTTATAAGACGCATTTTGTTTTATTTTGCCACCTCTTTCCTGAGTAAACCAAGTTTGAAGAATATAATTACAAATAAAAACATTCGCTCATCGCTGTCGTTAACTTTTGCTTTAAAAATAATCAAAATTTCGTCTTGCGGTTTCTCAAGAGATGTTTGAAGTGTTTTCAGTCTTTATCGATCGCAACGATAAGTTTAGATGATAAAAATTCTAATAGATTTTCGCATGTCAAAATTGAATGCTATGTGTGCCATGATTTCTTATGAACAATTTTTTGTCTGAAATTGCCAATATCGCCGAAACGTCCAAACAATTTGAGAATCTTATCACGAATTTTTTTGAGTGCGCCATGAATGATGTTATTTTAAGATTGAGTTCCGAAACTACTCTTCTGATTTTCTGGTTGATTGGTTATTCACTTTATTTGAAACTCTTGTTAATCTCCTGATAAAATTCAAAAATGTTCAAATTATGACATCATTTCGAACGCCTACTGGTTTTTTTCTATTTTTGTTGAACTTCATTTCTGTCTGCACAATGCCAAAAGTGCTCAATATCGAAGATATTTTTTGGTGAGCTTTCTCACTCCAAGTCATAATTGTGATGTCAGAAAAGACAATCAAATCACACGATTCTTAAAATAAGCTGACAATCGTGTCAATCGATCTGTCACTATCTTGTCTGACATCACATTTATGACGAAGAGTGAGAAAGCTTACCAAAGGATAATCTTCGATATAGCCAAAATTTTCTAGTAACAAAAGTTCGGTGATTTTGTTTATTTTGGTAATAGCTAAAATCATTGTCTGGTAAATAAAGGGCTGGAAATTCACTAGCACTTATTTCTTAAGCAATTATTTCCAGAGATAATAAGCTTTCAAGTTGTAAGAAAGAATCATTGTATCTGAAATTTTTCAGTTATCTTATGTTCATACCGTAATCTTCATCAATGTCCTTTCTAAAAAATATTTTTCGTGATCAACGGATAACAATTAGAACGATGTGCAATCGGCGGTTTTGCAGGTATTTTTGATTACATTTTTGATAGAAATATATATTCCGCGCAAAATGTGACATGTTATGCAGTTAACGATTCATCACCACATACATGTGGTAGTATTAAGAGTCTTCAGACATACACCGACCAATTAGAGGTGAGATAACAAAATAGTCACATGTTTATTGAATGCGAGCCAATCATTACGAGTTTGATCAGGTGATTTCTGGAGCTAAAATGGCTAGGTTTAATCTGACAAGCTGTATCAGAAAATCATATTTAAGTTATTATACAACGGTTAATCCATTCACACATATCCTGTATATAATTTGAATATACAGTATCTTTTATAGCTAAAATTGCTATTTATAAAACCATATTTCATTTTATTTAAACGGGCGGCATTGACCAATTAGAAGTGAGATATAACAAAATAATCACGTGAATTTTGACCGCGAGCAAATCAATATGCGTATGACGAGGTGGCTTCTGGAGTTAAAATTTCCAGCTTGAATCTGACATGCTGAATAGGAAAAAAATATAATTTATTGAACGATGGTTGCGTAAATAAATTTACAGGATATGCGTGAAAAGATTAACGGAAAATCCGTAAATAACTATACAGGATATGAGTTAATTTCCACAATAATACGACGTAATTATTTTTAATTTTGTATTGATTTGATGCATCAGAATCTGAATTGAACCATATTTTCGCTTCTGCGCAATGACGCAAAAGATCGCCTTATGATAAACCAGACGCTTTATGGATCACAGACCCTCATAAGACAGATTTTGAATATTTGAAAAATGCGGAATCTGAGCATTTGATTGGTTGATCCTTTCCAAATCTGACCAATAAAATCGGCTAAATCTGTAATTCAGGGTTTTTGATTGAGTGCTAGTATCCCGCGTTGTTTGTATCGTTCAAATATTCAAGATTTGTCTTCTGAGGGTCTGTAATCCATATCGGCTTGATAGATTACAGACCCTTAGAGGACAGATCCTGAATATTTGTATGAAACAAACAACGCGGTATACCTTTAAACGACCAGGCAGGATTTTCGATATGATATGAGCTATATCATATTTGGGAATATTATAGGATCTCCACTGAAGGTTCTCCAGTTCTTCAGATTAACCATCAAGTTTCACAAATAAAAGGCGTTGGAAACAGATCGTTGACCAATAAGGTCGTTGAGAGAAAGGATCAAACGCGAACGTAAATATGACGGACTGGAGATCACCACGCCAGAAAATCATTCTGAAAATTTCAATGTCTTTTCAAAGCCGGAAATAAATTTACTGTCTCTCAAAATTATTTAAATTTTAAATTCGAATCATGCTCGACAGGCTATCGAATTTATAAAATCTTATGTGTCATGTAAACCCAAAGTTCTCAAACGCTTTGACAACAAACGTCTTTAGAAAATACCAAACATCCTGATAAAAATCTAAAAATAAAGTTAAACCCAATTGTCCGACACTTTGTGATTTCAAAAATTAATTTCTATGACATTATTTTTTTGAAATATCAGTTCAGATTGCTTACATTTTTTCACTGACGAGAAAATTTTCTATGATATTTTTCTAGTTAAAGCTCAACAATGATATAAAATCTACACTGGTTCAAATTCAAATATACTTTAAACAGAGGACCGATACTGAGCATTATTTTGCCACAAAAATGTAATTTATTTGGGTCTTCGGAGCAAAAATCAAATCATTATATAAACTTTTATACTTTCTGATGTTACCACAATAATGTGGTGTTAAAGTCACCATATATATGAACACTTAAATACCACATAATTGTGGTTAATACAGCATGTGAAGCCAAATATTTTCCGAAACGTCAAAATTTTCGCTGTAGTGGTCACTGCTAGCTATCTCACAGGATACCGAGCTGACTAGAATTCAACCGGAATCACGCGGTCTTGAATTTGTATACACCAGAAATTCATCAGCGTCAAATTTTTCACTTTTTTTATAATAACTCAGATTGAAACCGCAAATTCTGGAGATATACTTGAGGGAAAACGGATTTAAGCTTTAATGCTAAAGGTGAACTTCCGATTAATAGTAGGCAACTATTTTCTCTGAATTTTGAAGTGAAAGATTTTATTTGATTTTTCGAAAAAAAAAAAAAAGAATTACTAAAAATTTGAGATGAATTTTACTCACGCAAACTTCAAGTTAAAATAATCTAGAACAGAAGAAAAAAAATAATTTAATGTATTTTTTCAGCAAAATATTAATTTTCAACATTTTAACCCGAATTAATCATACTGTATAACTCGTGTAATAATTTTTGTTTCCAAAACATTAGAAATTTATTTTGCAACGTTTCGATATTACATTTTTAAGCTAATAATACTTATGTAAGTTCTAAAAGTTGAAGCGCATATCTGTTTACAAAATATATCATGAAAGTCAAAAATTACGTGGTTTGCGAAAAACCTTAAAATTTTCGTATTTTTTTTGTGCGTGAGTGGCTGCTAATAGTGGATCTACTTCTAGCTAAGGCCCTAACTCAATTGTACTTCTTTATCCTGTATAAACCAAAACTCATTCAAAATCTCGCATCAACGCTGCGTGCATTCGAGCTGCTTTCATTCTTGATTATAAATGAGTTTTGCTTCGATAATACTCGAATTGCATAAAATCTTTATAAATCGTTAAATCATGAATTTTTTATTTGAGTAGTAAGTCTTTTTTGAGTAGATAATTTTTTATCAAATATCACCTACGTTTTCTAGAATTGAAAAAGCCAGATTATTTCCACAATATCCGGATTATCTCGTCGGATAAAAACTTCCGAGGTCAGATTATTCATCAAAACATATTTCTGAGGTTTTAAACAGTACCTTGCTGAATTTTGAAAATATTTCAAGTTATTTGCAAGAATTTTTTTTGAACATCTGATTCAGAGGTCGGCACATTTAAATTATTTCGGATCAAATCTGATCGGTGAACCCGCCAAACAATTAGAAAAGATCGGATCGGTGGATTCATCAAACAAATTAGATCGGATCGGTACTACCGATTCGGTAGCCTTCTCAAAGTAGTGAGAGAAGATAAAAAAATGATCAATTCTCATCAAAAAACACTGCAATTACCTAAAAATTCTGAAAGAATCGAGCTTTGATGTTGCAAAACTAAAGGCTCGATTTGCTTATTTGCTTTTGAAACAAAATAATTTCGATGAATCTTTATTTTAATTTTCTCTCACTCTTGATAATGGAATAAACCAAAACGAAGAAATTTTAGTTTTTGAATTGAAAACTTATATATTCTCAAGATCAATCTCAAGTTCAACATGATGACTTGTAAATACTACAGGTTTAGTTTTCATTTTTATAGGGTTTGCCCTACATCGCTCTTTTTGATTGGTACCTAGAGCTACTCAAGCAAAAGTCACAAAAATTGGAAACTCAACTAGTATCATGAGAATCCTCGGGATCGACTTTTATTCTGAACGTATCAGCAACTATGGCTTAATATTTTAATCAAAGGTCGCGAGAGAGCAAAAACAGATCAAATTTTTTCAAAATTGCTTAAATCGTCTTTCGAGGGCGACGCATTTTTGAGAATTTCGAATTTGCTAACCTTAGCTCATTTTTGTCAAGAACCTAAAAAATAAGGAATCAGCAGATATATGGTCATAAGGATGCTCAACTTGCCAACTCAAAAATCATCAGACTTTATTTGTACAGAAATTATTTTTTTGCAATTCAACTAACTTCTTATTTTGTCAATCAAAAACCTAGCCTTTCACGTATTAACACTAAAATCAATATTAGTTATTAATCGAGAAAGTACTGTTTGTAGTGATCAAATAGGTTTAAAATATGGTTACAGGCTATTTCAGCCTATTTCAACATATTTAAGTTGACCGTTTCAAATTTTCAAAATTTGCCGAAATTTTGCCAATTTAAACAGTTTTTACCCAGTGAAACCGGAATTAATTGTTGAATTTAAACGAACGCGTTAATAATAATATTTTCATAACAATAGAAGAGGTTGAAATTAAGTGACATCCAAAAAATAAGCGTAATCTGACATAATTTAGTTCCTAGGTCCGAAATTTGGAGACGTGACAGGCTAGAGTAACCTTAAAAAATTCGAAAATTGAAACTTGCAAAAGTTCATCATCTTCCAGTCATGTTTTAGGGCGTGCTCCAACTTGTTTCCTGCGCATTTGAAAATCTAATATTCGAAATCCAAGTTATACGCATCATTATTAATTTAGACCATGTCTGACAAATTGCATAATTTCCAACATTTCCAATTTTTTGAAATATCTTTATGTTTCGGATTCTAATTTGACTAGTCCCTGAATATGATAAAGTCAATAATTTGGATTTGGAAATAATTTAAAAGAATACTTATAAGACACTTTATAAAATAATATAGAACTCCACCTCAAATGCAGACGTGCGGCCCGAATAAAGTGATGCAAAATGCGTGGAATTGATTTGGCGACGCTAACTTTTTTGCTGTTTTAATAAAAGCTTTAGCAAAGCAGTCGACTCCATCCCTACCACAAAATTTAAAAATATTTGAATCAAGCTTCTTAACTGCATTTTGGGTGAAGATCTATTGTAAGAATTTCCGAAATATTTTAAAATCAAAAACTATTGACTTTACCACATTCATTGACTAGTCCAATAATTTTATTCAAATTTATATGAATCATGTGGAGGTGAAACATTGCAAATGGGCTTAAATAATAGAATAGAAATTTTTCATTAGAAAAATTAAGTTATTTTTTAGGAAAATATTTAATTCGTTAAAACGGTATCATGCAGCATGATTCATGCTGCGCTCAATCGAGTTGTTCGTTTTTTACGAGAGTCATTCGTCAGCTTCAGCTATCCTAGAATCTCGAAATTATATCCTAGAATGAAAACCGACCGGACATTAATGTATTCTGGGCTTTTCTAGTGGAGATCCGGATCATAAGCTTTAATGAAAAATGCTTTGAAATGATTAAATAACTATTAAAAAAGTTGAAAATTACGCAATTTGTCCGACATGATCTTTAAGAATAATTTATTTACAGACATCGTTAATATTGCGTATGAAAACCCGATGTTCGAATTTTTGCTGTGACGATATTAATAAACCTCGGCCATTTTCGGCTGTCCACCGCTAATAAGTTTTTGTTCTGTTTTGCACATTTGAAAATTTCCTCAATATGAAAGGTTTTTCCCAAAAAAACTGGTCAAAAATGGCCATAAATAGAGAAAAACAACTTTTTTAGAAACAAAAATTGACCTTCAATTAAGTTTTGATATGCAAAAACGTCCTGACTACCAACAGAAATGACGCCTATTACACCCGACATTTTATTGGGAATATTTTGCAAGACCAATTTTTTTAATTGAGTCCCAAAGTTCATCAATAGTTTAGAAATGATAATCGCGCGAGATAAAAATTTTATGATTTTTCATACAGCGGTCAGAAAATATGAAGGCATCTACCGTAGGCATCTATGTAGGCGTCTCTGAGAAAATTCCGAGTGCCTTTTTTCTTTTTACCCACAGTTTACAATAAACGAAACATAAATTGGACGAAAAATGCAGAAAACTTTATAATGTTTTGAATTTTTTTGAAATTTTTACGAATTCAAATATGAAAATTCGAACTCAAATTTTTCCCTATAGTCTATAAGTTAGAGATAAAAAAATGATTTTAATAAGCTGAGACAGATTCATTCTGGTTAACTCCCGTAGTGTCTTTTGCACCATCCGTGGTGCAATGGCCTTGATCGCAATTTAGGACCCTTAATCATGTAATAAAATTTCAAAGTGATAGATCGACTATTGGATGATTAAAGTTTGTGCGTTTTTTTTTCGAAAATTTTTACTGTATTACAGTACTTATTTTTGCAAAAAAAATTTAAATCATCAAAAAAAGCCTTTGAGCGGGATCAGAAAAAAATTCTAAGACTTTTTTCCCGTAACACCAAAGTCTTAAACGATCACGTGACCTTCAAATTATGAAATAAGGTTTTGGTTCAAGTAAACAAATAGTGATCAAATTACGCCGAAAAATTTTTTTGGCCAATTAACACCTAATTCAAGGTTTTAAACATAAATATTATTCTCCAAAAAACGTCACGTGATCTTATTTTTCGAGAAATAAGGATTAATTTATGACATATTCGAAACCTATTTTTTGATTCTTTCATCACGTGATTCTATTCGGACTTTGGTGTAATGTGCAAAATCTTAAAATGTTTTGAAGTTGACCCTGGAATTTTTTGACGTAATTTGAGTACTTTTTCAAATTACTGTACAATGTTTTCTTTCAAAAATTACTCAAATCACGTGGAAGACCCCTTAAAAGAATCGTCACGAATTTCTAAAGTTTTATTGCATTTTAAATTAGCCTCCGGTTTAAATAGAGCAGTTCTAGAAGTCCAAACTTCCGAAATAAGGATAACATAAGAATGCGTAGGCGACAGAAAGAAGAGAGAAATAAATCGTCCACAAAAATTTAAGACTCATTTTACTGGAGAATTTTGTTTAAAACATTCAATTTTTTTTGCAGATTACATACCCAAATTAGTGACGGTTTAATATTTCAAATTTTTAATTGTCAAATTAACCCTAAATTCGTGT
The DNA here is from genome assembly GCA_004367855.1 of Oikopleura vanhoeffeni. Classification (NCBI taxonomy): domain Eukaryota; kingdom Metazoa; phylum Chordata; class Appendicularia; order Copelata; family Oikopleuridae; genus Oikopleura; species Oikopleura vanhoeffeni. Next base: position 703,253 of record SCLH01000272.1, on the reverse strand, counting down.
TATTTATGCACTTGTTTGTCAGAATCGGCGAAAATCAGAGAGTTTTTAATTTTCTGATTCACATTTGATGACTTTTTTTATATTTTTTTAAAAAATTGTTTTTATAGGACAGTAGAAAATTTTTTGTATAATATTATTATCATTGAAAAAATATATGTTAATAATGAATCGTCGGTTATATGCTTTATTCAAATGCAACATCACGGATGGTGCAAAGACACTACGGGTCCAGAGATTGTCGGCCACTACGGGAGTTAAGCTAACGATAATGAGGACGATTTGAAATTAGAAATTTCAAAACTAAAAATGGGTATCGATGTTTTTAAGCTATCTTGTAGACAAGTTATTTTTGGTGATTTTAAGACCAAGGATTTTTTTTGGTTTTAAGATTTTTTCCAAAAAAAAACAGCGAAGGGTTTTTTCCAAAGTTATTTTTAATTGCAACGTTATCGGTACCTGAAATGATATTTCAATGATTCACGTGTACCAACATATGCGCAATTATTGGTTTTCTAAAAAAGATTTTATGAACTAGAGGTCATAAGTGACCGCAAGGTGGCGCTAAAAGGCAATTTATAGCATGGGAAAATATCACTTTCGGTTTTCTCTTAGAATATAAATTCCCTTCTGGCGCCATCTTGTGGTCACTTATGACCCCTAGTTTATTATATCCGGTACCGGAAGCTATACTTTACAGGTTACTTTTGTCCAGCCGGTACATCCGATAACGTTGCAATTAAAAACCACTCTGGAGAAAACCCTTTGCTGTCGAGTCAACTTATTTTATTTGTGATACCGCTATTTGAACTCCCTTGAGAACCCGCGGACAAAAAGGTCATTTTTTGCGCCTTTAAGGGGGTGGTCGTCGCAAATCTTGACAAAATGTGTAATGAGGTTATTTTCCTAGAACGTTCGAAACTGCATATTTTTTGCATTTGAAATCAATAAGTGGTATTTTTAGAGTCCTTTCTACCCTCAAAGGTATTATTCTAGAAAATAATTTTTTTTTTGGAAATCTGATTTCGAGTTTTTAGGCTTAATTTTCATCGCAGAAATATCAAAATCATATTTTCTAAAACTGCATTGAATTCTGCGTTCGATAAATTATGAAAATTTAATTTTGAATAAAATTTAGTAATTTTTTTTTCCAACTAAAATTAAATTTTGACATGTGACTTCGACCTCTCTGGAGAACAAGTAGGAGATTGAATCAAAATTCTTTGACTTTAGTTTTTTGAACAAGTGTTTGACTTTTCCTGAGGTTATAATGAAAAAAATCAATTTTGAAATTTTTTCGAAATAGTTACGTTTTGAAAACCCATGATTTTGAGGCTAAAATAACCGTTTGTTCTAGATTTCAAGCGCTATGAATTTGTTTCGAAAATTTTTTGAGTTCAGTTTTGTGAAGATTATTGATTTTGTCGTTTAAAAAATAAAATGAAGTCCATACCTCTTAAACTCCGGACTCAGTTACATTTTTAATTTTTCCAAGAGAAAATTTCAAACGTCATTTCCGGCGAATTGACAGTTCAGGTTGCAATCAACTTTAACCCTGATTGACTCAAATATTTCATTTCTGGTGGTTTCATATCTTTTTTGTTTCTACATTCAGCGTGAAACCGATTACACTCAACACGATGCGCCCGGCAACCAGCGTGGAAATTATTTTTTTCTGTTATGACTCATTTATTACTCACGTGCTTCTAGAAGCAATCTAATTGGATTCAAATATTTTGCGAGGAATTGCGCGATTTCCGAACGTCTCTGATTGGTTGGCGCGTTTTGCCAGCCCCCGCTTATATGAGTAAGAGTTAGCGTCGCGGTTCCAGGAGCAACGTGTTGGCCGTACAAAACTACGTTTTTGGCCAATTTTTCGACGACCACCCCCTTAAACATTTTTTTATGAAAAAATCTCAAAACTTAAATAAATCCAGGGTTTTAAAATGACCAAAAAAATCTTTACAAGATAGCTTAAAACATCGATACCCATTTTTGAGTTTTGAAATTTCTTATTTCAAATCGTCAAGCATAAAAAAATAAACTAACTACAGTATTATTCTCGTAAGCTTTATTGACTCCAGTCTGCCGACTATATGCCACCCCCTTAAGTTGTTGTGCATGGTCAAACCGACAAAAAACTGGTAAAATTTTAGTCTCATAGGTCAAATTGGTTTCAGCGAATTTAATTTGAAAATTGAGGGCAGAATTTCAATGTTTTTATTTAAATTTTGAACGAATGTTTTGGGTTTATTTTAATTTCGCAAATGTTTTATCATAAGTCTGAAATATTCCCGGGATAATATGAAAGAACCAATCTTAAAGTGTCCATGAAACCGTCAGGAGAGTTTTTTGTGGCGAAAAGTAGCACGATGAACTTACCGCACAAAAAATTACAAATTTTTTTGTCGCATGATTTGCGCGTCATTTTCATGTAAAACATAAAATAACAAAAAAAATGAACAAAATTGTTCCTCATAACTTACGCATACTAATCAGGATTTTTCTGCATTACTTACCTGTTTCGAATGGAAATATTCATGTGATCGAATCGGAAAATAGGAATTGGTCAAAAAATATCGTCGTGAATTATACTCAATTTTTAGTTTGATTTACCAAAGAAGACCTCTCTTCCCGAATTTTAGAAATCCTTAATGACAAGGCTGATGGGCAATTTTCCCCCACAAAATGCGTAGATGCTAATGAATTATATTCAATAGATGTATATATTAAGGTGAAAAGTGACCCCGTTCGACTAAGCACATTAAAATTTTCCATTTTGCCTATCCCCGATGTCATGAGTTAAAATACTCACTGTTGATGGGCCCACAATAATAGCCTAATATCCAAATATATGAATAGCTGAGAAACATGATAAACTGCTTCTGGTTCATTTTCTGCAAATTTCATTTTTTTAAATCAAATATCCTTTTATTACACTTTGGTTATAAAATGCTGTTGAGAGATTTTTCTAGTATAATTTGGCTTGGACAAATCTCCCAACGGCATTTTCTAACAAAAATGTGATAAAGGGATATGGGGGGGATAATGGGGATGTATCATATGGTTCTCTCAAATTTTTATCGAGTTTTTAAACTTCGAATAATGATATCTAGTACCAAAATAGAAATATATTTTTCAAAAGTCTTAGACGAACATGCACTAGGTTCTCCTGCGAGCTCAACGTTATGTTTTTCGAAAAGCTGGGGATTAACTTTATTGTCCCTGGCACTGTTTCCAAGATAAGTTTATCAAAGATGTTTATAAACATATATTTGTTCAAATATTCAAAAAACAGAATGTTTTATTTTCCAAGATGGCACAAACTTTCCTTATAATTAAACCACAAAGTCAATTTATTATCTTCGGTTGATAAACCAAGTGCAACCCAGTTCGAAAGCGGATAACTGTCGGAAATGACAGATTTCCGACGTTTTAATACAAATTCGGAAAACCAACCGCAACAAAACTTCAATTTTCAGAAACTGAAAAATGTGAATGAGGTCTTATTTACAATTTTTGCAACGTTTCGATTACTAATTATCAAGCTAAAAGTTTCAAAAAAAATTTATTCTTACGCAAAATACAGCATCTAAAACTAACGAATCCGTTCATAAATAGACTGAGCTGGATTAAAGTAATTTCTTAATGAATCTAAATATATTTAAATGTCTAACTTGGCAGATAAAGACCTAGAAATCACATTCATGAAATTTTGATGAATTGAAAATATTCGAAATCTACGTTTTTTTTAATTCAAGTGATAAATTTTGATCAATTGATAACTTTGCTAAAAATTTTGATCAACCCTTGGACGTTCAAAAAAAATTTCAGTGGAGGCACAAAACCTCATTTGAGGTTCAACTTTGAGCGCTTATATCGTTATAACCAGACATGAGATTTATCTTATTTAAAATTTTTATACAAATATATAAGCAGAAGGCCAAAAATTTAAGAATAATTAATCAGATTACTAAAATAAACTATTCAAAGGTACGTAAATAAGCAACAAAAATGACGTTTTTAGCCTTTTTTCTAAGTATTGAATTTTTCTATTTTATCTATTTTTTCAGAAATCACTCGCAAAAAAAAACTAGAGTTCGAGCAACAGTTAAGTCATTATTATTTGAATGACAGATTCTCCAAAGACTTTCCTAAAAACTGATCTCCTCAGAAAATTTCTGCAGTTTGACAAGATAAAAGAATTAGCGATCAAAGGTTTTTCTGGAGAAATTGGCCAAAAAAGTGAGAAAAAAAAACTTTTTGACGGATCATCGAAAATAATGTTAACTCCCGTAGTGTTTTTTCCACCATCCGTGGTGCAATGGCCTTTAATCGCAATTTAGGACCCTTAATCATGTAAAAATGGAAATTTTCAAAAAGATAGATCGACTATTTGGATAAGTGACGTTTGTGCGTTTTTCTTTTGAAAATTTTTACTGTATTACAGTACTTATTTTTTGCAAAAACAATTTAAATCATCAAAAAAAGCCTTCGAGCGAGATCAGAAAAAAATTCTAAGACTTTTTTCCCATTACACAATAGCCTAAAATTGACCACGTGACCCTATATTTAAGGAATAAGGTTGATAAAAATAGTACTGTTTTTTTTCAAAAATAGCTTAAATCAATTTTTAAAAGAAGTGAAGTGGTTCCTTAGAAGTTTTCAAGACTTTTTTCCCGTTACACCAAAGTCTAAAAACGATCACGTGACCTTCAAATTATGAAATAAGGTTTTGGTTCAAGTAAACAAATAATGATCAAATTACGCCGAAAAATTTTTTGGGCCAATCAAACAATTTCAAGATTTTGAACATGAATCATAATATTACTCCAAAACGTCACGGTGATCTATTTTATCGAGAAATAAGGATTAATTTATGACATATTCAAACCTTATTTTTCGATTATTTCATCACGTGATTTTTTGGACTTTCGTGTAATGTGCAAAAAGTCTTAAAACGTGTAAGTTGACCCTGGAATTTTTTGACGTTATTGATACTTTTCAATTACTGTACTATGTTTTCTTTTAAAAAGACTCAAATCACGTGGAAACCCCTTAAAGAATCTCACGAATTTCTAAAACTTTTGTTGCATTTAAATTAGACTCCGGTTAAATAGAGCAGTTAAGGAATCCAAACTTCCGAAAATAGGATAACATAGAATGCGTAGGCGACAAAAAAGAGAAATATAATCGTCCACAAAATTTAAGTCATTTTACAGAGAATTTGTTTAAACATTCAATTTTTGCAATACATACCAAAATTGGTGACGATTTAATATTTCAAATTTTAAAATGTAAAATTAACCTAAATTCGTGTTATTTATGCACTTGTTTGTCAGAATCGGCAAAAATGAAGAAGTTTTTAATTTCTTATTCACATTTGATATCTTTTTAAACTTTTTAAAAAATGTTTTTATAGGACAGTAGGAAATTCTTTGTATATGTATTATCATTGAAAAAATATATGTTTAATGAATCGTCGTATATGCTTGATTCAAATTGCAAAACACACGGATGGTGCAAGGAACTAGGGTCCAGATTTCGGCATACGGGTTTAAATTAGATTTTTGATCTTCTTGGAGCAAACTCTATTTGGGATTTTGCTAATTTTATTATTCGAGCGCTAATTCTTCTCTCAAGGGTTAACGACCGCAAAAAACTTCAAATTTTAGAAACTAAAAAAATTGATAAATAGAGTCTTATTTCCAAATATGCCGCCGTTGGAGTGCAACGTTTTGATTTGTCATTATCAAACTCAAAACTTTAAATTTTAAAGTTTCGTTTCTTACTGAACATACAAATTCTAGAACTAAAATATCCGTTAAGAAATAAAGTGGGCTGAATTGAAGTTTTTATTAGAGTTGTATGTATTTTATTGTCAAACTTTGCAGATAAAGGCACAGAAATCACATTTTAAGCATTTTTTCAGTCTTTCGAAGAAATTGAAAAAGGGATTTTATAAACTGTTTTCGTTTTATTCAGTTTATGAATTTTAATCGATGAATAAATTGCTGAATGTTGTCGGAGAGTTCTTTTGGTCTTAAAACAATTCTTGAGTTGATTCTTAACCCCTTGCCACGAACTAATTGTCTAACTTTTGGGACAGATTCGGCCCCATTGATAATATTTTGTAGCTGAAATCCAGTCAAAACTTCAAATCGCGGACTTTTGATATTACGGCTTTCAATGGAAATAAAACATAGAAATATGCAAAATAATTTCATTTAAATTTGAGATTCTAAATACACTTTTGATGTATGCAAATGAAAGAAACTGTGCTTTTATATCATTTCAAACGGTAACTAATTGAATTATATATTCCCTTATACGCGGCGGTATATAATCTGTACATATATAATATGTTCGTTTCCACAAATAAAACTTATTATACTTTATGTCATAAAGTTTATGAAAGAAATGATTCGACTAAGATTTCATTTTTGTGTACTGGATCTCTTTATGCAACAAGCGCCTTATTTGTGGTTCGTCCTTATTTGTAGGAAATGAAAGCTTATTAGGGGATATAAATCTTATCATTTGATTTGAATCAAACATTTACTGAGAAAATGAAAGACTACTATATGATTCAAATAGTTTGAGACGCAAAAAACGCTCTCATCTCGTTACGGTGAAACCACACGCATGCATGCCAGGTGCAAAACCCGTGATTACATTCAGACTTCCCTATTCGCTAATTATAGAAAGCGCGAGAACTAATAAGCGCGCGATCTGAGATTATTACTCCTTTATTGTTAGAATTCATTTTATCAAAATAAAACGTTTTCAAAATGTGAAAATTGTTGCAATTGAAATCTACACTGGTTGAGAAATCACCTTATAAATGTTCTTTCAAACTAATCGAACCAGCAGATTTGATTAAGACCCCCTAAAATGCCAAAAAATCGCCAATCAAATAAAATTTTAAAATTCATGTTTAAAATTAGATTTCATGAAAATAAGCCATAAGATTTTTCATGCACAAAATTCAAAACTCTAGAATAAGTCGTAAGAGCGCAATTTGATTAGACCACATAAAATGCCAAAAATCGTCTCAAAATAAATTTCAAATTCATGATGTTGAAATTACATTTCATAAAAAATAGGCCAAAAAGATTTTTATGGCACAAATTTCAAAACACTAGAATAAGCCGATAGAGCGCGATTTGATTAAGACCCCCTAAAAAACCAAAAAAATCGTCTCGAAATAAAATTCAAAATTCATGATGTTTTAAATTAAATTCAAAATTAAATTCAAAATTTTTATGCAGAGTAAGTGTCAAGTTTCCTTGAGAGAAATTGTGATTTGTCAAGACTTCAGGTGATTTGAGGCCAGATTACGAATTTGGTATATTAGCATGTTGTTATATATTAGCATATTTTTTAATCACCTCAAGTCTCTACGTCACTTAAAACTCGCTTGATAGTCTCTTGCCACCCTAACCAGGGAAACCCAACATTGCGAAGGAGTTTTTAAACCGTCCTTTAAATAGTTCGTGGTTATGCACAATCCTAAAATTGTTTTCAAAATATCTTGAAAATGCGAATTTTATGAAGCATTTAAGAGTTAAAACAAGCTGTAATTAAGCATATTTCAAAATTGCTCTCTGGTTATAAAGATAACGATAAAAAGCCATTACCAGCTATCTTCATGATTTTTATTTACATATGGATATATTCAAATGTATTCACTCCTGCAATATTTATCAATGTTCTAGCCATTTCAAATTGCTTGTAGCGTAGCACGCAGTTATTTCCTCACGACCTCTGTATACAGAGCTTTAGGAAACGCTGTGTACAGAGTTGTATAACGCTGTGTACAGAGGTTAAAGCGATGTGGACAGAGTTACGTGTAAGTGGTAAGCCTACGCTAGATTCTTAGATTGGCCGCTAACCAATAGGATAGCTAGCGAGCAATCAACTCAACTTATTCTATATTCGACCAAAGGTAATTCATACAGAGATTACGCTGAATACGAGTAAGTCGAGATATTACGTTTAGTTGAACTGTTAAGTAATTGAATACATAGGTTGTATCTACATTAATCGAAAGTGTCAAGACTTCATTAATCCGCAAGAGATATCATCGCAGTTAACTTTACGGATATTAAAAGTTCCGCAGGCTACAGTATACTGAACGCAGCCTGCTCGGCAATTAGAAGGAGCTTAAACCCCAGAGTATAACAGAAAGTATACTCAGTTTAGTCCTATTGCTACGTAGTTAGCTAGATTTTACACTCACAAGTTTGTGAGTCACAACCCTCTTAAGAGTCCTATCTTGAGTTAAAACTGACAAAGATTATTCGTGATGCTTAAATGATGCTTCATGTAGAGATCAAATCTGGGTCTACAAGCTGTTACATTCGAAACTAATCATTAGTTACTAATGAGATTTATTTTATGTAGGAATTCCAGAACCAAAGGAAACATTTTTAAGTATAAATTCTATGGAAATCAAATTATTATGAATGTCCGAGGGTAATTTTAATAGTGAACTTTTAATTCTATGTTTTGGTTTCATTTAGCGGAAGATTGACAAAGCCAAAATCTTTCACTTTTGGTCTATCATAAAGTAAATAAACAAATAAAAATTTATAAAAAACCAGATAAAATTCAAATAGTTCATTTTTTTTAATCTAGCAATTATGGCACACAAATTATGGTATAGCCGCGTGATTTAAAAGAATTGAATGTTAATTTTGACAGGAACTCAGGAAAATTATAGGTCGTGATAAGGACCGGCCGCTACAATTCAGATAACATTTTTTTTCTAAAAATAAAATACTGAGGAGCACAATTAAATTTGGTTGAACATTAAATTTTCACACTTCACAACAATTATACGGTATTACGATCTCAAAAATATTTAAGAAGAAAAAATCGAGTATCTATTTAGTGTGAAGCTTTCTGAAGTCATGCAGCATGACAATGGTCAGTACCGGGAGATTTATCTGCAAAACTAAACCCCTCATCACTAATTCTTTGAGTTTATATGGTTAAACTTTCTCAAAAAAAATGATTCCGATCATTGAAACATTTTTTGGAGCCACCTGGTGGTCACAATGTGAGTATTAAAAAACAACCTTTTGGGCTTTTTAAGGCGCTTTAAAGGTTGAATTATTATTCATTTTATGTTGGTATGACACGGATCGCGCCACAAACACATTTTGCTATACATGACAAAAAAAATTTTATAAATTTTCGAAAAAAAAACTTTGAAAAATTTTTTCGGTCATTTTGAAGGAATTTGGATGAAAAAATGCGTAGGCGGAACGACTGAAAACGCAAATTGATCTTGGCCAACATCTCGTGCGTGCCAATTTTATTGTATTTTTCGACCTAAAATTTTATTTGCTATCCGATAAGCATAATTTTAGGATTGAGCAGGCATGAGCACCTACTTTAATCGTCAATTTAAACAATAAACTGCCATTATACATTATAAAAACGTTACGAAAAAAAAAATTTCAAAAAATTTTCTCAAAAATTCTGCACAAGTGACAAACAACATTCGTCAATAAACTAATTAGTTTGAAAGTCGATTTTCGGCCCGGTACTGACCCTAAGCATGACTCATGCTCACTTTTCTGAAGAATTTTTTTTAAACCGTAATAATTTCACCAATTTTTCGTACTTCGGGTACTATTTTATTTAAATAGTTTTTTCAACATGTGCGGTCTGCAGTTAATTCTGCGAGTTTTAATAAATTTTTCTAGTATGTTGCTGATATTTTGAATCGTTCAGATCGATTCGTTTCTACTAAAGGAACGTTTTTTGTCGAAATTGACCACTAATAACTGAGCAGCAAAAAGCTTTTGCATTTTTGGAACAACAGACCTTATTCTTTCATAAACAACCATTAAATTCCAAGAATTAATGTCCCAAAATAGCGATTTCGGAGTTAACAAAAAGCTGACCGCAACTTCCGGGGTTCATTTTTGCAAAACAAATGCTATAATCTGGAACTATTAGATCACGATACTCCACCTAATCCAATCTAATCGTGACGATTTCATCAGCCAGAAATATTATAAAATGTATGAATTTAATCTCCGGACGAAGAAAAGGTCTTTGAAAAAAACAAGGATCATTGATAAGTATCATGGTTACAATAACGGTTTCTATCGACAAATTTTGTCTGATAAGCCATGTTAATACTGAGTATTATTCTGTCGACTTAACCAAATCGCTAGAATTCGTATGGACACTGGTTAAACAACAAATTAACACGTTCGATTACAATGTCTTTTTTAAGAGGGAAAAAATCGGCAAATGGACGGAAATAGACGTCAGCGATTAAAAGACCAGGTTATTAAATACAAATATTAGAACAAAACTTTCGACAAAAATGAAAAAGATCATATTTAGGGTTCGGACCGGGACAACCACCTTCTCCGGTTGAGTACTCTCGGAGATCCGCTTAATGAATCCAAATTTATTGGCTTAAGGGAGTGGGTGTCGCAAATTTGAGCCTCTTCCAAGGTCATTTCTCACCAAACTAGCAAAGGTGATATTCCAAAAACATTTGTCACTAACAGAACCAACTTTCGCGTTAATTTTAAACTTAACAATAATCTGATACAATCCCACCTCCGCTTTTAAAAAGCTTTAAAAAAAGACACGCAGTTGAACTGCGGCAGTTCGTACCTACTCTTTCAATTAACATCATTTTTAATTTTTTTTGTGTGAGGCTCCGGAGAAGCCTAAGAAATAATGCAAAATTGCTTTTGTTTTTAAATTTTGCTTTCGGCGGCCAAAAAAGCCAAAAAACCAAAACAAAAATTATTGATTTATTTATGATTAAATTGAAAGTGCGCTAATTTGTTTTCTTTTGACGTTACCGAGTTGAAAGAATTGCACCAAAATCCTTAAAGTGTTTGTATTTACGGAAAAAATTATTTTGAAGCATTTTTCTGGTTTCTAAATTTTGTCAAAAATTTAAAACTCAAATGAAAAGTTGACATAGCCTCCAAGAGACGCCGAATCAAAATTTCAAAAAAAACATTCTAGTTCATTGTCAAACAAGTCTTGTGCTTTCAAATGCAGTATTATTATTATTATTCTGGTTATTTCGCATTCTCAGGGTACAGAATGGCTTTGCATACATTTCAGCAACAGTATAGTGAACAAGCTTCAAAGTATGTTTTCAAATAAATAAAAGTTTTTGAATTAATACAAAATTTTACCTACAGAGAGAAAGTAAAACTATACGCATTTTAAAAAAATTGAACATAATCGTGCTATAATTCACAATTTTTTTTAATATGTATCATCAGAAATGAAAGATTAACATTACTAGATTAAAAAATCTAACAAGTATATAATATAAATTTGTATTAAAAGAAAAATTCAAAACAAATTTTGGTATCACTATCGCCACATATTATCAATAGAATGAAATAATGTTTTAATAAGAACGGTTTTACTAACTCCTTACATGGTACAACCTAGTCTCCATTTTTCGAATAATCTGATTGATTCAAATTTCAATTATTAAATTTATATACTAATTATTGTTTAGGGAACTTAGGATGCTGTTTTGAAAAATGCTTTCTCTTTAAGAATGGCATTTTTCTTTTTAAGAAAGGCCATCTGATGGCATTTGTTGACGGTCTAAGGTAAAACGTCATTCCGTATTTTAGCGTATACTTGCGCATTAAGCGTTTAATTTACCATAAATTTTTGATGAAATAAATACTAAAATGAGCGCTGCGCTGTTAAACCACAGATGATTTTTCTAACTGCACATATTAAAAATTACAGATTGCAGTTTGATGATGTAATCATGATCCATACCTTTTCACGCATTAAATGTGCCACTTTTCACAAAAATTACACAAATTGGTGCCCAGACGCAGTTTTTCCCAAAATTTAAGTGATCATGCTACAATCCGTGCATCAACTTGAAAAAAAATAATTTTAGTATGTGCGCCCGCGGGCCCCGTAGGATATTTTCGTACAAAAAATGAGTCTACATTTAATAAATTATTAATATTTTCAATTGAAGATGTTCATAATTTTGATTGGTTCTGCAATTAAAAAAATTGGGTCCATTATTTGAAAATATTAATTGACTGTTCGTAATTAAAAATCACGACATAAAAATTTGACTTGCCAAATTTCAAAATTAACGACTATATAAAAAACTTATTGAGTCAAATCTTGATCTATTAAGCAAAAAGTTTATACATTCTCATCATTCATATTTTTCAAAAAATAATGTTTTCAGAATAAATAAATAACATCAGTTAAATGTATTTAGCCCTTGGACCATCAAAACTAATGATTTGACTATCGTTTGATAAATTGGCAATCGAATTTTTTTGGTGATCTGTACAATAAATTCATTTGTGGCAAACAACGATCGAAAATCTATGATAATGATGGTCAGCTTCTGATAAAGAAACCTTGCAGACAATTGTCAATTTACACGCTCCTATTTTAGTTATACCTAACATATACAAAAAAATAGCGCCAAGTTTCGCCTGAACGAAAAACATTTTTACTTAACGCAGATTTAAAAATTTGAAAAAATATTTGAATGAACGGTTTGACTCAACTTAATGGTACACCTAATCTCCATTTTTCGAATTTTTTATTTAGAATTAGATGTTTTGTAATATCTGGTAGTTAACCTCTGGATTTCACGGATCATCCAGGTATCATGTCCTCGACTACGGAAAAAATAGGCCATTTAAAAAAATATATTCATCGAAAAACTAGTTTGAGTATAAACTTAAATTTCAGAGGGATAAAGGGCCTCCTTAAGGGGAAATTTAGATTTTAACAGTGGAAGAAAAATGTCACGACAAGAATTAACACAAATTAGGTGTAACAAATAGATCCATCGAAATAATTGGGTTTTTTATCTTTCTTGGCTTGCCCGTACTACTGAGTACGTTAAAACAACGATCTCGTCGTATTGAATAAGTGCAAACCACAATCTCCACCATTTATATAAATGAACGTTATTCGAAAAGTCCAATGTTTGTCCAATATTTTGAATTTCAAATTTGTTCCAAACCAAAATGACTTTAATTGGTTGACCAATTGCCCAGCGAAAAATAAATCGGGAAATAATACTTCCAAAAACTCTTTTTTTATTGAAAAAATATATGAGTTTATCGCTTATTTACTCCGGTGTTTTCCATCGTAAAATTTTTTATTTTATATCTTCTCTCTCAGCAGCATATTTCTCATCTCCGTCAAAAAACTAAATTTTTCTCGCTAAAATAACGTAAAGCGATTTTTAATAAATCGGCCTGCCTCGACGGATACAAACCGATAAAAATCAAAAATAAAAACCGATGAGTCGAAACTAGATCTCTCAAAACTGAGTGCCTGAGTCTCCCAAACTGATCAATTCAAAAGTTTAATTTTTAGTTTTTTTGCGTTTTTTGTCCGCCGAAAGCAAAATTTTAAAACAAAAGCAACTTTGCACGATTTGTCAGGCTTTTCCGGAGCCTCACACAGAAATCATGAAAAAATAATAAAAAATGATGAAAGTTGAAGGAGTAGGTATGAACTGCGTGTCTTTTTAAGAGGCTTTTTAAAGCGTAGATGTCGGCGTAGGTGAGATTGTATCAGATTACTGTTAAGTTCAAATTACCACGAAGGTTAATTCTGTTAGTAACAAATGTTTTTGGATAATGACCTTTGCTAGTTTGACGAGAAAAACCTGGAAGAGGCTCAAATTTGCGACACCCACTCCTTAAGGGTTCTATATGCAGCCCATATCTTTTGTACTGAAAATTATTTTGACTGGATTTTAGAATTTTTGATCTCCACGTTAGATTTTTAATTATATAAGAAATAAAATTGAAAAAATTTAACATCTTGATTTTTTTCATAAAATTTGAAACAAGCTTATTTTGAGTATATAGGTTCTATAGGCAAGTCGTATTCTTTTGAACTAAAAAGCTAAGGTCTGATTTTATGATTTTGATAACGTGGCTTTTTGTCATATAAACTGAAAAAATCGTAAAAATTACCAAAAATTTCGGAAAAAATATTAAAATTTTTCTGAGTGTCGAAAATAAAAAATCTTTTCTGCTCCAGCGCTCGAACGGTTAATATTTGGTCATAGTTTATAATACCGTTTCCAAAACATCCAACTACGAATCGTTTGGTCTTAAAAAAAAATGATTGGACGAATGGATGCAAAATAAATTTTCAAATCGTACTCTTGGGAGTTAAAAAATGAAATCGTTATAATCAGGCACAACAGTTTTGTTAACACTTATTACGAAAAACTTAGTGCACGGAAAATAGTTTGCCATGTAGCATGAAAAAAAATACAAACTTTCCGTGGCCAAAATAGCAAAAAAACAGTCCTATTTCGCCAGCTTTGATACCTTTTTAAGTTGAGAAAAATTAAAAAAAAGGACACGACAAGTTTTTTTCCCGTCTTGGAAATTTATCGCAGATAATGTCAAATTTTGAAACATTCCAAATATGGACGAAAAAAATAATCAGCTTTTTCAAGAAATTACCTTGTATACGATTTGCTGAGACGATATTATCAACTATTGGTCTCCATTCAACACAGACGGATTCCAGAAAAAAAAAAGGTTTTTCTATAAATATTTTCCCCCGTTTGCGTTTTCTCTCTGGCACTGTTTGGTGAAAATGAGACCATAGTTGCTAATATCGTTACCAGAAAAACGTATACAAGGAACCTTTTCGTGGCATTTTTATTTTCTGATTTTCATTTTTATGTTCAAAATTGTCGATTTCGTGCACTTTTTCCACAATTGACAGCCTATAAGATCAAAATTCAAAATAACAGCTCCTGGACACTCTTCGGGATACATTGAGGCTCTTATATTCCAAAAATGGCATTTCAAGCTTTTCGACAGAAAAAGCCTTTTGACAAAATGTCTCAAAAATGCCATTTTTCGCCACCTTTGACCCGATTGCTGGCCCCTGAGGGCGAAATCGAAAAAATAGCTCCTGGAAGTTTAAATTCAAACATTTCACCAGACTTCCACGAAAAATCAAAAATTTCCGCTGTAAGCCCTAGGATCCTTGTTTCGTTGTAAAAAGCTGAGAGACGCTTGTTTAACCGCGGTTAACCAGATGGTTGGTCGAAATAGTACGTAAATGTCAAATGGAATCTCGAGGTTAAGAATAGATCTTTCATTTGTACTCCTCAGAAATGTCTCATCTTAATCGGTCCAGCCGTACCAAATCCCAAAAATTACTAACACCCCCTTAATTTCAATTTCAAGGTTTTGATCGGTGCATATATCTTGCGTCGTTTGGAGCTTTGTAATATTTAGGATCTGTTCGTTGAGGGTTTTAATCGATATACTTATAAAATTGTGTGTTATCGCCAATAACTTATCGGTAGAGTGGCAGATTAGCTCTGAGAACCAGCTCAAGATCCGTCACATTATCATTATTCTAATAAACAGCTTATTATGACATAAATACTTCGGCCAGTGCTACGTTATATGAAATTTTACAGGTTCATTTTTCGACGCAACTGATCTAGTGATTTGTCGATTTAAGGGCTTTTTCGCATCATAAATTCGATAAAGTAGATCTTAGGTGGGTCCGACTTCAAATTTGTTTGAAAATATGGTCCATAAATTATTTACCGCAAGAACTAAACAAGAATTGAAGATGTATATTTTGCAGCGAACATTAAGTCGGAATGTAGAGTTTACAATGTAAACTCTACATTATAAACGGGTTGAAAACATGTTGAAGTAACATTAAACCCTGAAATAAAAATTTCTCATTCGAAAAGCAATTGTAATTTTTCCAAATATTGCCTGAAGTTTTAGCGAGTGGTCGTTGCCAGGTATTTTTTTTTAAATTTTGACGTGCTTTATCTGATAAAATCAGCTACGAAGGTTATTCGAGAATAATTCAGTCTAGGCTCAGAAATTTATCTTATGAGCTCGTCAAAAATAAATCTTACTCCTTCAAAAAAAACTTCGGAAATCCAAACTCAAAATTTTTGAATCTGAGGATTTTTTTATGAAAATTGAACTTTTGAAATTGTTCGTAACAAGAAATCTTGGCTAACTGATTCAAAAACCAAATTAATTCCCGAAGAAATCGGGCAATCTCTCACATTTTAATTTGTCAATTGCCCCTTATTTGATATCAAAAAATGAAATTTCTTAACCCCCACCTGCAAATCTGTGTTTTAAAACACAGAGACCAAACATATTTTGGGAAAGTATCATTTTGACCGGCGGAATATCCAAACAGACCCCCGAAAGTTCCACTTATTTTTAATTTAAAGAATTTTGGCATTATCAATTTTTACCCATGGCACTACCTGGTGGAGTAATTGGCGGTCAAAATTTTGAATTGACGATTTGAGAAGGTTCACATCGGGCGCAAGAAATGTCATTTAGTACAAATTGTCGCCCATGAAATTCTCTCTAAGATAGACAAAAGAAAAGTTTCCCGAAGATAAGAACTGAATCAAATACTTTGAAATAAACATTTTCCCGCCTACGCATTGTCAATGGATAAATTTTACCTTCAAATTACTAAAATCTTCAAACTTTTCTTCACACTTATCTAACAATAGTTAATTCTCGAAAATAGGCTCAAAGGAAAGCCAGTGAACACTGATGATAAAGTTGGCTACCGTCAAAACGATATTTTGAAGTTTTAGTGGTCAAATTCTAGCAAACGTTATTTTTTAACTTCATCTTTTAAAAAATACTTAGTAAAAAATCGAAAAAATGCGAAAATGTCGAAAAATTTTTTTGATTATTGGGTTCTTAGTACACTTAATTATCACCCCTTATCAATTTGGAGCATTTTTGTGCCTCTAAGCTTTAGAGTATAAGGCCTTTATTGAATCAGACATGACCAACCCCTTAAGCGGTTTAGAAATTCGAAACAAGAAAAAACAGTGTTAACTTCAATAAAAAGTTCAAAAAATGATACAAAACTGTTCATTGTATTTGACTCGTGTAACATAAATAACTCCAAATGCACACAAAACTTTTTTTATTTACTTTCAAATTTAACCAAAAAATAAAGCAATTTTAATCTGTAATGTAGCTTTCTCGGAAATAGTATAGGGAGGAGTTACCTTAATGGAATATATCTATCTAACTGGAACACTTTCTTTTTGGTCGGTAAGTGTTCCAGTTAGGGAGCGATGACTTGTTAAACTTAAAATTAATTAACCATTTCTGAAAGTAAAAGCTGCGCATTTGATTGTGCCCTCTGATTTCTGATGTGTATGCCTAAATTAAAAAGGTAAAAATTAACTTCAAAAATAAGAATACAGTATTCTGAATACTATTGGACAAGCGGACAAACTGTCAAAACTTACGTATTTTTCTGAAAGTCTGATTTATTTAATTCAAAAATGATCTATTTTTCTCATGAAATTATAATTCAGGCATTGAATTTTAGGTATAACTTTAATGTCTCACCGTTGTTATATCGGTGGTTGCACAAACTTGTTTGACTTGCAAAGGATCTACTGCAAGTGGCGCAATAATGCGCATTATCTTCATTGCCTGACATATTCTGGACTTTCTTGAGCACCGCCAAATTCTAACTGTTTTTTTTGTTTGAAACAAATTAAAACTAGAAACAACGGTGTTCTAGAAAGTCCAGAAAATAATCATTTCTAAGGAGGTAATACTCGTAAGAAATGCCGTTTTCATGGTTTTTGAGAGCAAATATCTAGAAACCTATACATTGTGAAAGCTGATTGTTTGACCTTGTTTTTTTATTAAATCTAAATCTCACATCTCAAACCATTATCAAGGATCACTCATTGCTCGACCAATCACGAACGAGCTTCAAAGTAGAGTCATATTTTGTAGCAAAAAGCCTATTTCTCCGTGAGTTTTGGGAGTAAAATAAATATTTTGAAATTTTATGAACCACAAGAAACGCACGCAGGTCTGTTACTATCTTTTTAAAAAAAAAGAGATAAATTCGCTCTAGAAAAGGCAAAAACGATTTTTTGAGCTGATTTTAAGAGGCTCGCGGAAAAGACTATTTCTCCTTGAATTTTTTAGTCACAATTTTAAAACATATATGAATGACATACATTTATTCTCGTTTTCAGACTTGATTTCTGCCATCTAGCTGCCATTCTTAAAATCGAGCCATATAAGCAAAGTTTCATCGATAACTTACATTTTTATTGTCTTAAAATACAATTCAGCTAATTTGCTATACAATTGGAAAAAATAATTTTTTTTTGAAACGTAGAAAAAAGCATTTAATGGGGAGTAGAAAAAAAAAGTTGGGAAAATGCCCTCCAGTTACGCACAAAAGTGCAATAATAAGATGAAATTAAACCTTTATTTATATTGAAAACTACCTTATATTTAACTTTAAATGATATGCTATCGCTCCGTTCAAATATAATTATAGGTTTTCTACAAAATTCTCTAGTGAAATGGCTCTTAAACTGTTGTGGAATATTTTATTTTTCGTTAAAGGTCAATGTCAATTTCAAGTTCATCGTATAAACTTAAAAGTACCATCAAAATAATCGGAAGGGTCGACTTTCTCATGAGAATATCAGCAACTATGGGTTAATTATGTACTTAAAGGTTACTAGAGAGCAAAAATGGTCAGATTTTACAGAGGGATTTTTGCTCTCTGGCGCCCTTTCAGTACACAATTGACCCATAGTTGCTATTATTTCCATCAAAAAGTCGACCCTTCGGATTCTTTTGACGAAGTAAGATGAACTTTGAAATTTACGGTAATTTGATACATCATTTACGGTAATTTGAAAAAGTACTCAAATTACGTCAAAAAGAATTTTTGATGAACTTCAAACGTTTTTAAGACTTTTTCTCATAACACCAAAGTCCGAATTAAATCACGTGACGAAATAATCCAAAAATAAGGTTTGAAATATGTCATAAATAAATCCTTATTTCTTGAAAATTAAATCACGTGACGTTTTTGAGAAATGCCGTTATGTTCAAAATTCTTAGATTACAGTCCCTACCTCCATAAAAATAGTCTCCGTAAAGCGCGCTTAATCCCCTTCGACTCCTTAAGGAAGTGGGTGTCGCAGATTTGAGCCTCTTCCAAGGTTATTTCCCGCAAAACTAGCAAAAGTGATATTCCAAAAACATTTGTAACTAACAGAACCAACCTTCGCGGTAATTTTAAATTTAACAGTAATTTAATACAATCCCACCTACGCCGACACCTACACTTTTCAAAAACTTCTTAAAAAAACACGCAGTTCGTGCCTATTCCTTCAATTCTCATCATTTTATATTATTTTGTTGTGTGAGGCTTCGGAAAAACCTAACAAATAATGAAAAATTGCTTTTGTTTTAAAATTTTGCTTTCGGCNGCCGAAAGCAAAATTTTAAAACAAAAGCAATTTTGAATTATTTATTAGACTTCTCCGGAGCCTGACACAAAAAATAATAGAAAATTATGAAAATTGACGGAGTAGGTACGAACTGCGTGTCTTTTTAAGAAGCTTTTTAAAAGCGTAGGTGTCGGCGTAGGTGGGATTGTATCAGATAACTGTTAAGTTTCAAATTACTGCGATGGTTGGTTCTGTTAGTAACAAATTTTTTTAGAATATCACCTTTGCTAGTTGAGCGGGAAATGGCCTCGGAAGAGGCTCAAATTTGCGACACCCACTCCCTTAAAGCTCCCTTAAAGCGACAGATTTTTCCGAAAAAATTTGTCTCCTTAAAGCGCATTTGATAAATTTTGAAAATTTATCCATATTTTTTGCTGATTATCATCAGATAAACTCGAGATAATCAAATAACCGCTTGATATCGAGTTTCGCGCCTAAACTGATGTATTTGCTTAGGTAGTATTTTTTATAGGTGCGACAGATTTCACTTTTTACCATTTTGTCATTTTGAAAAATCGTGAGAAAACTTAATTTTTAGAATTTTATTTTTCAGCTATGAGTCTTAGAATTTTTTTAAGTTTCGTATGCTACCCATATTGGGTCATTTCCGTCATTTGAAAATCTCGAATTTTAAAAAAATATTTGAAAATTAAGAAAAATTGTTGGCCTGAGCTTTTTTAGTTTCTAGTTGAATTCAAAAAACTGTTTTGTGATATCCAATACGGTTCGTCTGTAGTGAAAAGTGAAGTCTGTCGCACCTATAAAAAACTACCTTAGTTGGTGTCTCAGACGGTAAGGCAGTAAATCGACTAAAATGTGTAAATCAGCTATCAAAATTAGCTAACTGTTAATTTGGCTATATTATACCTACATTCGAAATGAGTTACTTTTAAACGATAGCCGATTTACTTTGTTCAAATCTCGCCGATTTAATCATTTTAGCATTGAATTATTTTGGTAGCCGATACATTCGAAAAATAGCCAATTTACTATTTTTAAAGTTTATTAGCCAACGGTAGCCGATCTACCAACATTTTCGGCTACAATTTTTGGTCACCGTAGCCGATTAACTATTTAGCCGATTTACTATCTTACCGTCTCAGGCATTTCTGAAATCGGTTAAAACCAGCTCTTTTGATATTTTATCATTTAATCGTAAATGAAACACGCTAAACAAAATGTTTTAAAAGAAAAGGAAATATATGATCTTTTCTATATTTTCATTTGATTGAAAACTCAGAAGTATATGTATTTGAAATTTATTTCATGATAACTGTATTTCAATAATATTAAGTATCTGATATTTATTGCAATTCTTACCGAAAATTAACTAAATTTTTATTTATTTCAGCTAAATATTTGAAACTAAAAAAAATATTTTTGAAAGTTTTCAACTGAAAATTAAGCATTGAAGCAATCGCTTGAAATACATTTACTCAAAAGGATCTGATAGCAAAGTTTTCTCCGATAATAAAACTTTCAAAAAAAAATATTAAAAAAGTGTTTGTTCTCTGGAAAAATGCTCCGACTCCTTAAAGCGCCTTTAATCCCCTATGATTCTCAAACCGACAGATTTTAAAAACTCAAAATGCGCTTCAAGGAGGTAGGGACTGTATGTGTTTATTAGTCCTCAAAATTTTTGGCGTAATTAGAGTACTATTTGTGTACTTGAACCAAAACCTTATTCCTTAATTTGAAGGTCACGTGATTGTTTTTGGACTTTAGTGTAATAGAAAGAAAGTCTTAGAAACTTCTAAAGAACTTCTTCATTCTTTTAAAAAGAGATTTAAGCAATTTTTGAAAAAAAGTACCATTTTGGCCTACCTTATTTCTCGATTATACGGTCACGTGATCATTGCAAAAAAAATAATTGATACCTTAAGGGGATTGTGGGTGCTTCCAGCAATTTGCTGGGGAAAAATAGGGCCTTTTTTAAACTCAAATATCTTTTGTGAGAATTTAGTGAACGTTTATTTTTCCAATTGTATATCGTAGTCCGTAACCTTGAGAAGTCAAAAATTGATTCATTTTTAGAAAATTTTATCACATTAACCTTTAAATGCATAAAACCTTATTGCTGGTATTTCTTTCCATTGAAGTATACCGTCATATCCACTCTCTACAATTCTCTACAATTTCAACCAAGCATATTTTATAAATTCATCTTAATTCGGCGAAAAATATTTTTGAAAATTCCTTGCTATAGTTAAATATAATAAATTAATATCGTTTATGACTCAGGTTGACGCCAAGGATCATCGTGGTGTGAATCTTCTTCCAAACAATCTAGAACAAAATCTAAATTATCAAATTCGAATATTTTTTTGCTTAACCCGCATAAAACCGGTATTCTACCATGATATGAACATTTTTATTGGTGAAATATGACCCACCAGAAAACGATGCATGAATTAAAATTATCGGAAATTCTTAATCGATTCTAGAATTTCGATTATTTTTAAGGATCAAAATGTTCACCTAAGATTACGCATTTGACGCTGATTGGTTAAAAATTTTGAGTTAAGCTTTTGTAAGCCAACCTTTTTATCAGTGAATCTCAGCTTCAATTTGGTGTTGAACTTTTGTCCAACTCAGACGATTTTTTTCGGACTTTTCATTCCGGTTAACTTCACTAATTCGATAGAATTCTTAAGAATTTATTCAAAAATTCCTTCTAATCCTTTTACCCCTGCATTATATTGTATCCTACTTAGTCGAAAAATGGCTTCATTCACTAAACATGATCGTCTGAAAAGAAGATAGAGTTTTGAAGTCGAAAAACTGGCAAATCGCGTTTCAAGTGAGATTCTAGAAAAAAAAGTCGCAAATGAAAAATTCCTTCTCGATCATTTTTTGTTCCAATTTATCGCTAGCTTTGTGGTAGATTTTGGAGACGCTTTGTATGTGGGTCTAAAAGGAAGATAGATTTAAAAAACCGTTAGTGCTCGTAGATAGACTCACACTGGTGGTGTGATGTAACAGATTGACTTGGAGATGTGTAAATCGTTAGACTGAAGGCAGATCTACAAACGAGTATCCTCGAATTTTTACAACATGCCTAGATTTGTTCTGAGCGTGATGAAGTACCGATTACGAGACCACGCTACCCCCTTAATTAAAATTTGGTAAAAGTGAACAACCAAAAAGTATGCCCATCCAAAGCGGATCGAACGCGGGGTCAAGATCTTCAGTCTGACGCTCTCCAGCTGAGAGCTATAGCGGCTATAACAAGTATTGGCCATTACGGGGTCGAACCGCGACATTCGCGTTAATTAGCAACGAAC
>SCLH01000272.1:599864-633590 GCA_004367855.1 Oikopleura vanhoeffeni | reverse complement strand
AAATATCGAAGTTCGGAAATAATAATATTTGCAAAAAAGAAGTACTGTCTGAGTTAATACAAAACTCTCAGCTTTTGTGTTAATTGTTAAAAACACTATGACAACCCAAGATAAGCTGAATAGTACCTGTCTGACTAATTATTTAAAGTTCATTAGTCTAACCCAGAAGTTCTCTTTTTGTGTTTTTCCAAGCCCTGAACTATTTGCTCTCAACTTTCCATCTCCAAATTATTTATTTGCGCTCCCTTTAAGACACTCCGCAAGCACACACCCTAAACACATGCACCATAATTTTTTCATTGCATAAAAATTTGGTCCAACCTATAATAAGATAATTACAAAACACAAGCCTTCAAACGTAGTTTCCGAACGTGGCTACCTTATTCTAAATACTGTCAAACTATCCTCAATAGAGCTTGTTGGATATGAAATTACTTTTTTCTGTTCGTGCACGTTCCCATATACTCCTTTAACCCCGCAAAAATTACGTTTGCCGTCCTTACTTAGTAAACCCCATTCCCTACTATATATCTGTGAAATTAACCCTCAATTAAAGATAAATCGACTCATACGCGAAAGCCACATTTCAATATCATGTATTGTCTTTCTTCCAGCCGACTATGACCCATTTTCTTTCCTTTCAGAAAATGATTTCCAAAAAAAAGGTTTCTGCTCTTAAGTACCAGGTCGAACATAAAATACCAACTTTTAATCCTGAAATTCTATTTGTATTAAGAAAATTTCCCTCCATAGTTTTTTAACAAGGTCCTATAAAAATAAAAATTTTAATCTTTTTCAAACACGTCAAAAAATAGTAGAATCCATGAAAAAAGTTAAGTAATGTTTTTTTGGTTACCCACAAATTTCATTATTAAAAAAAAATTTTGAATTTTTTTCAAATTTTACGATCAAAGATGAAACTCGACCTCAAATCTTTTCTAAAATGGATAAAAAATGATTTTCATGAAGTGAAACATATTTGAATCGGTTCAGCTAACTATAATAAGCATAAAAAACAAACTGACTTACTTTTTTCGTAAGTTCTATTGACTCCAGGACTCGGGTTTATGCTACCCCCTTAACAATTAAGAATCGTTAATAGTGCCAAAATTAAAAAATAAGAATCTGATAAGGATTTTATCGAAAAATCCTTGGTTTCTATCCATTTTATTCGAAAACTTACTGAAATCTTTATGTGCATGTGTTAAAATCGGTATATAAATATTTTTATGATCAATTTATTTTTAGAAATCGTTTTATCGCTTCAATTTCAAATTTTATTTCTGATTATCAACTTTCCTAAAAATTTCTTCATTTGATGGTTTGGCCAACCCCTCAACTTTTCCGATAAAAGCTGAAGGCATTGGAGCAGTTTGAGATGGACGGTTTTCACTAAATGTATCTGAAAGGCTTTTAAGTGAAGCCGCTACTTCTTGAGCTAATTCTAGTTTTTCCGTGAATTTTTCTTTTAAATAACTATCAAAATAATTCTCCATTTGAAGATTTTGGGAACTAAAAGAAAAGTCAAAACAAATTTTCGCTTCATTGTATAAATCTAGAAAATTTATAAACTCGACAACAAATTTCAAATTAAATTTTATTTACTACCAGTAGTTACTACCAGTAGTTATTACCAGTAGTTACTGAGTAGTAGTAGGAGCATAATTTTAAGTAGGAAGTTACTACTAGTGACCGTCTGTGGGAAAAATTTATTAACTTTATTCTAGGGCCATTTCTCCATCGACGGTCTCTAATGACCATAGAAATAATCTGTCTGTCGCTTTGCGTTGGTTAGCCTCAACATGGCGCTATTATGATTAACTCGTAGACTCGATTTTAGCCAACGCGTCGCCACACACCATTTAATCGCATTTTACGACGGTTAATCATTGATGACAAGATCAGTTATAAAGTTATCGATAAACTTTGAAACAAAATGACGTTTGTGTGTTTTTTTTTGAAACTTTTACTGTATTACAGTACAGTAAAAAATTTTAAATCACAAAATTAAACCTTTCATCGTGATCAGAAAAAATTTTAAGACATTTTTACATTACATCATAGCCCGGAAATGATCACGTGACCGTATATTCAACAAATAAGGTCGGCAAAAATAGTACTGTTTTTTTTCAAGAATTGCTTAAGGGGATGGGGTCTTCCAAATGTGCCTGGGAAAATAAGGTCGTTTTAAACTCAATATCTTTGTGAGAATTGAGTGAACGTTTATTTTCCAATTGTATATTGTAGTCCGTAACCTTGAGAAGTCAAAAACTGATTAGTGACTAGAAAATATTATCACATCAACCTTTAATGCATAACCTAATTGCTGGTATTCTTTTCAGTTGAAGTACTTACCGTCATATCCACGTATCCAAAATCCAATAAGCCGATATTTTGCAGCAAAAAATTCTCTACTATTAACAAGATATTTTATAAATTCATCTTAATTCGACCGAATTATTTTGAAAATTCCTTGCTAAGTTAAAAGCAAAATGAAGATTATTTTGCAAAAAAAGTATACTTCACGACGGCACATGCGATTTCTTTTTCTCTTTTCATAAATTTTTCTCTTTATCTTTGAACTTTTAACAACAAATTTGAATATTTTTTTTATATTTCTCGCATCACTATTTCTGCGTATTGAATTCGCGCCATTATTACATTGATGGCTAAAATTGAATATTGAAAAGTGCAAAATCTGAACACATATATGAAATACTTTATAGATCAACTTTCTTGCGAGTTGATTTTTTTATTTTTGAATGATACCATATCTAGATTATTTCCGTTTTATGCAAGTCCGAAACGATATTTTTGGAATTTCTAGAATATGGTCAAAAGTTTCCAATTTTATTTTGGTCTGAATCTCCTGAAATTGATCAACAATGGGTTATTTTGTTGAATCTGTCATTATTCGGGCATTTCAGTGAGCAAGCGATTTCAATGTTCTAGAAAAAGATATCCAAAATATTGGTGTTTTTTTTAATGCAAACGTATTTCTGAGGTGTGGATGATCAGGCAATTGAAAAAAACCGAATTGCGACCGTGTCGAAAATAACTACTGCACCCATCATCCCCTTAAATCACATTTGAAAAAAGTAAAAAGTCTTTAGAAGTTTAAAAGACTTTTTTTCGATACACAAGTTCAAAAACGATCAAGTGACCTTCAAATCAGGAATAAGGTTTGATGAAGTAACAATAGTGATCACATACCCGAAAGAGTTTTAGAGTTTTGACATATAATTTTCCAAACTCGTCACAATATCTTATTTTCGAGAAATAAGGATAATCTATGACATATTTCAAACCTTATTTTCGATATAGTTCGTCACCTAATTTATTCGGACATTGGTGTAGATAAAAATTCTTAAACGTTTGAAGTTACCGGAATTTTTTGACGTAATTTGAGTACTTTTTTCAAATTACTGTACAGGATTTTTTTAAAAAGTACTCAATCACGTGGAGACTCTTAAAAAGATCGTCACGAATTTCTAAGACTTTTATTGCATTTTAATTGGCCCCGGTTTAATGAAGCAGTCCAGAATCAAACTCCGGACACTGATACATAAGAATCAGTGCGAAGTTCATGCGTGCGTGTGTCTCTCTCTTTCTTTCTCATCACGAGAAATAAGCCAGTATATCTAGAGATTTTGTGAAAAACATTATAATTTTAGACAGCGATAGAAACTATTCGAAATTTTATGAGGTAATTGCAATATAATTAAGGTTTAATTTCATCTTTTTGGCACTTTTGTCTGTAACAGGGTAATTTTTCGCAACTGTTGTGTTTCGTATCTCATAAATGCCTTTAACTCGTTTAATTTTATTTTTTTTTTTGTATAGCAAATTGGGCGTGAAATATGTAATTCGAAAGCATTGAATAAAATGAACTTGCTAATGAAACTTTTGCTAATATGCCGATTTTGAAAAAGTATGGGACGCGGTGGCGTAAAATCGAGTCTGGGTACAGATTCATGTCTGAAGTCTACGAGTTAAGGCTTTGAGATGCTTCGACCGCCCTTGCTACAAAATGTAGCAAATTCAACATATCCCCAATTTGTATTGAAGAAGTTGATAAGAGCCTACTTTTAAAACTCAAGCTTATCTCGAACAAGATATAAAACCTTTCAAACAGACTGCCGTTTTAAACTTGAAATACTTATAGGATTCCCAATCACAAATGTTGAACCGAATACTAGCGTTATTAATAATTATTATTTAATGCAGAATTAAAGTTTACATTTTTTTCATAATTTTTATGTGGCCCTGATTGATTAACAGTTGGCGGATAAAAACATTTTTTCGAAAATAATTTCGGTGATATGTAGTCAGAAATGTAGTTTGTCGACAAATTATTCAAAATCTTCTCGTTTTATAAAAATTCTGGCAAGAGACTGGCACGGATAATTTTACTCGAAAATCTCTGTTTGATGATTTTTTTATTTTGATACTTCTCACGACAGACTTATACAGTATAAGTTATACTGTGTTTTTGAGTTCACAGGCTAAACCCTATTGAACACTGTACCTTAAACAAGAATTTCAATTGTCCCTCAGTCCAGCTAAAGGGCCTCGGTGCATTTTGACATATTTGCACTTTTTCTATTTTTTTTCTCTCGATAAGAAACTTTTTGGCACTTCAAAATTTTCGGATGAAAACATTCTCAAACAAAAGTTGGCACTTTTAAGCTCACTTTGTATGAGCTAATTTTCTTCAAATCAATTATTTTTACTTTATAAATGTTTTTCTGAAATAACACTCAAAAAACGCGCGTTTGCTTCCATGGTGTCTAAATAACAGTAAAATTTATAATATTTCATTTATTAGTTATAACTCTAAAATAGGCTCTCGACCACCAGCTCAAATTTATTAAATTTTATTAACTACGATTTCTACGTCAAAATCGAAAATTTAAGTATGTGAAAAAAGACGGAAAAACCCGAAATTTTACCACATCGAAAGTTATATTTTTCTTCATGAGTTTAATTTATCAAATTTGACTTGGTGTACGGGTCGGCTTATCAATTTGGCCGGTTTGAGTGTGATAATTTTTTTTTTAATTCCGGATAATGAGGGCGTTTGAGTATTTCTGCCGATCCGTAGTTTCGTTTAAAAAAGTATGATTCAGAGTATTAACAAGAGCGAAAAACCAAAACAAAGACATATTTAAATATAGTGAAAGTGGCCATTCCCAATATTTTCAGCTAAGGATTCCAAAAAATAAATTTATAAATTTTTGAACAAGTAATGAGAAAATTTTTCAAAATATTCCTAATTATTTTTGACCAAAAATCACTAAACCCTGTCATATGGTTTTTCAAAGAGCATATAAAAAAATATGTGGTCCAACCTATGTCGTAAAAGTTAAATAGCCATTGTGTATTATTATAAAATCAGTAATTTCTAACGTTTCGATTTATTTTCATGTCAAAAGAATGATATTTTTACCAAGTTTCAATTCAAACTGACCAGAATGAATACTAAACAATTTCCAAAAAAATCTTGGAATTTTTTTTTAATATTTAATCTAGCATTTCTGTGCAGATTAGATCTTTATTAGATTTAGCCATTTTCTGTGTTGTTTTTTCGTTTGATTTGGAACATCAACTAGTAAAAAAAAAAATTGATACGAAAAATAACGCATTTTTTATTATGTGTGGGAACTGTTTATCCAACAATTCTCTATACAATTTCTCGTAATTCGAAAATGTAAATCGCAATACTCAAGATAATTTTCTTAAAAGCCTCTTAATGCCCAAATAATTCGCTCGTCTATCAGAAAGTCTTGCCTGTGGATTGATGAATCATCACTCTTGATCGCATTATATTTGGAGAGCAAGTATAGCAATCCAGTGAAAAGTTTTTGATCAACGATGCCCATATCGGTATCTGTCAAAATGCACCGAGGCCCTTTACCTGTTTAATTTGCAGACACCTTTTGCGAAACTTGTCGTGTTCCATGTAAATTCTTAGTAAGCGACTTTGACCTATTATTTTGCTCAAAAAACTCAATTATTTCGCACAAAACTCGTTTTTAAAATCAAGTGTAAATTAAAGTTGTTACGCATATTAGCAAAACTGCATCAACAAACTTTTTACATTTTCATAAATCGACCTTTCATGGAAGAGAGTGACTGAACACAAATGTAAATATAAACAAGTTAATTGTGGTTAACAACAATTGGACTAAAAATGCCAGGCGTCAGAAAAAAATTGGATTACGACTAAAATATATTTTGATCATTTATTCTGAAGCAATATAAAGTATACTACATGTATATACTTGGTACGAAATTATATCACGCAAAAAATCTCAATTTGTAAACTTTAGTAGAAAAATTTTATTGCAAAAATTGTACATCTTAAAAGTTCTATCAAAGTTCGAAAGTAAATTTGACTCATGCAAGACAATAATAGTATCGGAAATGTCTTAATCAAATTTCAGAAATTTCAAATTTTATTAAACAAAAATTGAAATTTCTACTACAGCATGTAACGTTTTTGCTTTCTTTTATTCCAATTTGCTTAAATCTGATTTCCACCGTTTTGATTGGTTTAACGACCTAAATTGATCGTTTCTTTTGACGGATAGCACATTATGCAAATTAGAAAAAAGCAAAAACATGCTGTAACCGAATTCGATTATGACATTTCCGATAATTTTATTGCCATGCATCGTTTTCGACCAGTCATATCTAGTAATGAAAAATGTTAATATATCCCTTCATAACTTTTTGGTTAGAATGCGTAGCCACTACTCTTTTTAACTCCCTCACACTCAAACGCCATTCGGGGACGCGAGATTTTTAAAATCCTCAAAACGAGATAGAAATAATTAATCCACAAACTTTCCATGAAAATGTGTCATAGAGTTCGCAATTCTCTTTGTAGAAATGGGTTTGAAAATTTGATACGACCAGCAGTTCAAAAGATATTTTTTCCTACCTTTTTTTATGATTTTCGCCCAATTTTCGTAAAAAAATCCTAGCGTAAATACGACACATAAAATTAAAATTCTGAGGAGACTTAGATTCAGGAAATTACCTGAGGCTACTCCTGGTACTATTATTTTTTTTTCTGGTCTTTATTGAGAGTTTTATTTTTTCTCAAGTGATTTCTCTCAAAACTCGAAAAAATAAAAAACTCTAGTTTTTGCGAATTATTTTATTTTGAAAAAAATTAGTATGATTTTTAGATAAAATTGGATACGAAGCGACAAAGAGCACATTTTAAAACATAAGACCGTTTTTTGAAACCTTCAAGTAAACAAACATTCTTTATTTCTCTAGTTTCTTCAACGAAATTAACATTTTGATCATTGCCTCTTCATCCATTTCAATTTCATCTTCAGAATCACTAAGATCCTCAGTCTGTGTATCATTATCTAAGTAGTCAACAAAATCTTCAAGATCTTGTTCGTTATAATAAGGCATTTTTAAAATTTTAATTTCATGTTTTTTAATTATGATTTCTGTCGGATGAATAAATGAGATTTATAAAAATTGTCTTTTACGCCATCTAGACAAAATACGACGATCAAAGTCTTGTCAAGCTGCTGCAAAATCTAGCTGAAGCTTGATTAGCATGGTATCACGCCGAGTAATCAAGCCTACAGCAGGCCGAAAAACTGAGTTGTCCTCTTTTTAGTGGCTTGACATCTTGATCAAATACATTTATTTTTATCCTCAAAAATACTTTTTTACCNATATTTTCACTTAGAGAAAAGATTCAGAAAGCTAAAGTTTGAGTTATTTATTTATAATTTGCATATCACTCTGGAATAAATCTTTTTTATTGGTAAAAACTTTAACTTCATTTTTTCGGCTTATATTGACCAAAGATAATTAAATTTTTGAAAAAATTAAATGTTAAAAATTTAAGTCTGACCTTGATCTCAATAATTTGAAAATAATTTTGTACTTTTCAATTTCCAAATTCAGCGTAATAAGCCTTCAGAGTTCGAGTCGACTATTTTCATTAATTTTTTTTCCGATTTTTGTGCGTGCATTTTGGCGCTAAGGGGTACGAAAACTTCTTTTTCAGACGACTGAGATAAGCTTTTTTAAATTAGAGACTATATTTGAGTAGCCAGTGTTCTATTTAATCTTTTGTTATTCATATGTGATTTTGAAAAATGTATGGTTTTCCGATGAGGTACCTGAAACTTAACCTCTATTTTGTCTTGCATTTATCGAGCACACAAAATTAAAATTATATAAAAATTATAAGCCTCCAATTTAAGTCTATCCTTGATCTTGCGTCATTAAAAATAATGAATATTTTATCGCATTTATTATCTCCGCAATAACCGCCCAAAGTGGCGTCCCCGAATGGCGTTTTGGGTGTGAGGGGAATTTCAATGGTTTTGGGTGTGAGGGGGTTAACGTGTGATTTTAACGTTGTGGCATTCTAACCAAAAAGTGATAAAGGAATATAAGTTATACGATATAACGAAAAATTACCGGTTTATCGCGATTTAAATAAGGAAAATATTTAAATTTTGAAGATTTTTAATTATCAACTAAATTTTTTTGAATAAAACAAACGTCACCATAAGATTCCCTGAGTTCATTTTGGCAAAATAGACTAAATATAACAGAAAATTAACTGATTTATGATATTTTTGAGTATTCAACGTAGGTTTTTGCATACAAATTAGCATACCTTCAAAAAATTAACGGTTATTTTTGGTAAGTAGGTTTTTTCAGCTATTGTGAAATGTTTTTCATAAAATCTAACTTTTGTTCATTCAATATTTGTATGACTTTTGTATCAATAAAATTAGTGAAAAACAGTTGGCAAAACCCCGAAAAATTTGCCAAATTCTTGATAATAATTTTTATAACCGTTGAGCACGTTCCGAATATAAGCTTACCGTGTTGAGTAACAGACACTCCCAGATTGTCTCATGTGTGGTTACCGGTATAAATTGTTTTTCATACTTTTGGCTTCAAAATATACCGCATATCAGACAGTATATCAAACCGCATATTCGACCATATAACAGACCGTATATCGGGCAAGTCGTGATATGCTACTCGGAAAACTTTGACTGGTCATCAGAGGTCAACCGGGGTGTTGTAGAATTCCAAGAAAACACTTTCTCTTCCGCAATACTATACAGTATAGTCTATACTCTTCAAAAAAATAAGCCTTTCGGCATGTGAACTGCTTTTGCGAAATCGAACCTGTTAACTTTTGATGTAAAACCCCCCCTTTTTGGAACAATTCCAAAAGCAGAAATTTGTACATGAGGAGCCGACCAATTTTTCGTTCTCATTTTTTATTTTCAAAATTCTTTATTTCGAATCATCATGCAAAGGTTATGAAAGTTAATTTTCTTATTATATACTTTAGTTAGCTTAACTCTTGTGAGCATATAAAAAAAGTTCCGTCAAGGCACCAGAGCTATAATTAAGACTCTTCATTGAATGTTGTTTACAGAAAGCTTAAGGCAGTTGGAATTTCAATTTTTTTTTGCATAAGGAAGTTGAAAGGTAATTTTGCATTCGACATTTTGTATCCTAGAATTTCAATTTTAAGTTCTGGAAAATAGAGTGAGAAAAGCAAGGTATACGATATCACGTGAAACACGGTCACAGTTGTCTCCACAAGTTACATTTTTGTTGGAAACGATGCACAAGTATCTGGCCTACGTCAAAGTTTTGTCCGATTTGATTTATATTTCATAAATCCAAAGTAATTAATAAATAAGTCTAAAATTCTGATGGAAAAATTATGATTTTTGATAAAAATGTTTATTTTTTCCTATAAAAGCAGATTATTACACTTTTTTCGATTATTTTCAAGTAAATATGGTGATGCAGTACAACTGTTGACAATTTTTGAGTGCTTAAATTCACTTTTATAATAATTACATTTTTTCATAGAATACTTGAAGTTGAAAGTTGAGAAATTTCACTTTCGAAAAAAACTATCTGCCCCTAGATACCAAAATTTTTTTTATTTCAACTAATATGCATGCACAAAACACTTTCCAAAAAAGTGGCAAATCTCACATATGTATTTTATGTCTAGTTCCCAAATAATTTTTCAGGAAGTGAAACCTAGGCGAAGAATCCTAATAAATCGACACCCCGTAATGCTGGAACCAAACATTCGAAATAAATTTCAATTATTTTTGGAACCGAATCTAATTTTTTTTATAATGTTTTTGAAAGAAGAGATTCTACGATCTTGTTTTTTGCTTTTTTTGAATTATTTTAGGTATGCTCACAAGAGGTAAGCGTTCTATACTAAGCTTTTTATTGGATAAATCTTGACTCAATCAAGAATGAATAATTAAAAGACAATTTTTACCAAGAACAAAAATTAATTTTTTCGTGCAAACTACTATTTATCCGGCCATTGATCAAATAGTCATTTACCGGATTTACAGCGGCAAAAAAACAGGAACAAGTTTGGAGAAAACTTGTTCAACAGTTTTTTTTATTTTGGTATTTAGAATTATTACCCTCTTATTTACGCGATGTGTTAAATAATTATTTTAATCTTGGTTGAGTGTCTAATTATGAACAAAATAGATTAAAATTGCAAAAAACTTTATTACGAAAAATAAGTTCGTTGAATTAATTCATCCTGATCCTACCAAGGGACAAATTTGGATTTCAATCTTTTTATTTATGATAAATTTCATCGCAATCAGCACGTTTTAAAAAACTTTCTTAAAAATTGATATTTATGCGCTTGATCGTGTTTGACAAAATTAAATTTTATAAGATGCATTTCTTATACTTTTATTTTGACAACCTATAGAAAATTTATACGAGAATATACATTTTCTAATTCTGAATCATTCTGGCCCGTACCAAAAGCCAATATTTTTTTAATTCTATTTTATCAATTTTAATGTAAATTGTAGATTTTTTGTCTCATTTCTACAATTGTGCCATTTTCAAATTTGCAATTAAAAGTCAATTGTAGCTTTGAGCCACCCACGCTTATTGAGCCACGGCCCAAAAGTCAAAAGATAACTCACGTAGATAAAACTTTCTCAATTTTTTCTCTGTAGCTTTCTGACAAAAAGTTGGAAAATATGGCTTTCTTTACTTATTTCTCCAGGCATAACAAAGTGAGAGAAAATTTCAGCCATGTGGTTTTCTCTATTTAAGTCTTGCTTTAGTGTTAATTTCACATTTTTCAGCTCATGCATTGAATCTGGCAGTATATGTTTTTCTTTTAATTTAATTTTTGAAAAATGGTTAGAAAAAATGTCTTTTTTGGGCATTTTAAAAACGAAGTTTTCACATGGAATTGTTAATTGTCCGAACAGATAAAATTTGACGGGCAGCTCGCCAATGGTAATCTAGAAAGGTACGAGACCTACCTGCGTGTTATCATAAGGTATTGTCAAATATCTCTAGTAGTGACTCAATACACTTATGATTAACCGTTATAAAATATCTTACTCAGACAAACATTATCATGAGTTAGTTTCAACCTACTACTAAATGCGTCATTATTAGCACCAATAAGGGACGCGATTTTCCAAAATCTTCAATTACAGTATAATGAAGAAAAGTTTGAGCATCGCTTATGGACCAATCAGATGTCAAGTTGACCTGAAATCTACAATTTAAGGCTCAACAAACTTACAATTGGGCACAAAATTATAAATTATAATTTATAATGAGAGTTTTTGCGCTTATTTTATAACGAACGCGCATTTTAGAAATTTTGACTTCCGAATCATAGCACTTTTGAAGTGGCACTCTAAATTATTTATTTGTAACACCGTNCTGAAATTGTCACTTTTTTTTTCGTCGGACGAAAAAAAAAGTGACAAAAAGTCACGTGACACAAATGAGTCATCTGTTA
The DNA here is from genome assembly GCA_004367855.1 of Oikopleura vanhoeffeni. Lineage (NCBI taxonomy): Eukaryota > Metazoa > Chordata > Appendicularia > Copelata > Oikopleuridae > Oikopleura > Oikopleura vanhoeffeni. The sequence continues at coordinate 621,751 of SCLH01000272.1, read as the reverse complement.
TGCCCAAATTCAGCTGTAATTCAATCTCGCTGTCTACCCACCGGACGAAAAAAAAGTGACAATTAAAAAAAACTCAGGCTGTACATTTTCTAATTCTGAATCATTCTGGCCCGTACCAAAAGTCAATATTTTGTTCATTTTATTTTATCAATTTTAATGTAAATTATAAATTATAATTTATAATGAGAGTTTTTGCGCTCATTTTATAACAAACGCGCATTTTAGAAATTTTGACTTCCAAATCATAGCACTTTTGAAGTGGCACTCTAAATTATTGATTTGTAACACCGCCTTTGACTCAAAAAAAAACCTAAATTGTTTATAATAAAATAACGTAACGCTAAGAAATAAAAATAGTCAATCAGCGACGAGAGAAGAATAGATTTGATTTTCGATCACCCCTCAAAAAGTGAATGAATGAGGGACGCTTGCCATTGGTTGTTGACGTCAGACCAATAAAATTTTCCTGCGAAATAATCAGACATACTGTACTTTATCGAATAAATATTTTGACACAATAATGTATTTTAAGGGTATCCTGGCTCCTACATTTTATGCAGTTATTATGTCATACAAATGCACGAAATCAATTGTTTATGTTTTGAACGAATTAAACATCCCTAATGAGAACAAAAAAAATTTCGAAACTTTTGCGTTTTTTCGATTTTTTTCTTAGTATTTTTCTCAAAATTAAGTTTAAAAATAAAGTTTGTGTCAATTTGACCACTAAAACTTCAAAATATCGGGTTGACGTAAGCCAACTTTCTTTTCAGTGTTTCTTCAGCTTTCTTTTGATCCTACTTTCGTAAAAATCGAAGCACATTTTTTTTGGAAATTTTTTCACATGACCTCGAAAAATTCATATTTTGAGTTCAGGGTCGAAATAAAGAAAAACGACTTTACAGAAGTTTGGATTTGTTCTGAGCTTCCATTTGCAAAAATTTAAGTGAATTTTTGAAATCTAACCTCAGAGGAGATAGAATTTCCGATGGAAAATCTGAAAAAAACGATGGTCTATTGCATATTCTTGAAAAAATACAGCACTTATCGACAAAAACGCTTCCACAGAAGTTTTGTATACTAATTACACAGTTTATGTTGAAATTAAGGTTTATTTCAAAATAGAACCTCAGAGGAGATAGAATTTCGGTTTTGGCTTAGGTCTCCTTTTTTTGCTAATGTGTCTGGGAGTGTATTCATGAAAAAAAGTTTTGACACATGTTTTACGAAAGATGGAGGCTAGTTCTACAAACTGGTTGTTCTGAATGATATTTTTGAAGCCGTGTTTCGCTAATATTTGACCGAGAATATGGCAAATTAGAGACCGGGATACCCTTAAAGCTATTGACTTATCCAGCTGGTTTAACAGGCTAATCAGAACCTCTTACCGCACATTCTGAAGCGTAATATGAATAGTTCGAATCTCTTGCTGTGCTTCAGTTGTTAGTGCATTAAATGTTTAATTTCTTATTAGTAAAATACTTTATTCCTTTTTATAAACGGTTTTTTATTTTCAATTTTAGCCTGGTAAAATTAACGCAATTTAAAGCTTATCACGTTTTAAGTCACAAAGAATTTCAAATTTCAGTTCAATTATTATTTCGTGACTGCTGCGTGCTACAAAATACGAACATCAAGCCAAAAATGGATTAGTCTAAAATAATTTAAATTTGAATAATTGCAACGTTTAGTACAAAATTTTTACTTTTTTGTAAACCTTACCAAACATTATCGAATAAAGATTTAAAAAGTTGGATAAGATTTGAACAAGACTGATCTAGACTTTGATCGTACTGTACGAATTTTGAGCTATAAAGTTTTTTGTTTAAACATGAAAACCATGTAGGCGTTCGACATGACTTCATAATTTAAATTTTTTTCTTTATTTTTTTAGGGTTTTACGATAGATTCAAATGAAGTGAATTTTCAAAATGCGTAGAATTAAGTTAACCACCAAACGCAAACAAACACAAATCCAAAAGTGTAGATTTGGGAAATTCAATTTTTAAAAATTAAGTCTATAATAACAAAGTCAAAGTAATTTGTGACGAAAACCTCAAATTACGTGGGCGTCACGACGATATTGGCAAATTCAGCCCAAGTACAATGCCCAAGTTCAAATACATTTTTGTTTTTGTTTTATACTGGTGAAAAACAATTTCGGGACACGAATCGCGTAATGATTACGTAAATGTTTATAATATTGAATTTAAATTTACTCTCTTATTTAGCACCTGCGAACACGTCAAGTGAATAAAATACAAATGAAGCAGGGTGTGCGATGATCTAAATTTTGTATTATCAAAAATAACGTAACATCACGCGATTATTGTCCTGGAATAGTTCTTCACTCGAATAAAATAAGGAGTTTATATGGACTCGGGCATCGTTATTGATATGGATAAAATGCCTTCGCCGGACAGATCATGAATATTTAAATGATTCGATATGCGAGCCTCCGGTATATCCCTTATTCACACTTTTGTTAATATCCCGGCCCTACTACTTAAAAACACACTACGTTTCCTAATCAGGGCCGGAATATTAACAAAAGTGTGAATCGGGGATAAAATTGTTAAACTATTTTTTTGGAAATTCCAGAAAAATATTTGAAAATGTCTGTTTTTTATTGCCTGCGCTTTATTCATGATTATTAAAAATTAAATTTCAAAATGCTTATGATTTTTGGCTCGGTTAGACTTCTTCACCTTACTATTTTATTTCATCACTTTTCTTTCTAGATAATATCGTAAACGCTCCACATCATATTGTTAAGTCTCAAGTGCAAATTTTGCACGTTTTTCAACACCACAATTTCGTAACTTAAGGGGGTAACCGACGGAGGCTGTATCTCGAGCCTCAGAAGTGATAGGAAGCTAATTTCAGTTGCATTGTCTTTTTCGTGGCTGGGTTGCTTCCAAAAATATATAAAAAAAAAATTTCGATGTCAAAAAATTACCAAAATTTTCTATATTTTCAAAGTTTTATTTTCGTTAACCGCACTGTATTTTTTGAAGTAATAACTCTTTCGCTCTGATTTTTGTTGCATAAGATTACTGTGAATTAGAGCTTGAAAATAGCAATAAAAAATTAATAAATTTCGAATATTTTCTTAGATCCAGAAATTTGGGGTAACCGACGGAGGCTGTTTCTCGAGACTCAGAAATGATACAAAGCTGATTTTAGCTGCATTCTTATTTTTATCAACGGTTTGCTTATAAAAACCTAAAAAAAAGATGAATTTCGATAAAAAAATTTTACCGAATTTTGCATAATTATGGAATTTTTTCTAAGGTATTTTTTCAGGTAATTAACTTTTCTCGTGATCTAGACATTGGATCGACTTATTTTACAACTTATATTCCAGAGTTGTGCAACTTACTGACAAAAATTTATTAAATTTATGATTTTATACTCAAAAAAAGTTTTGGAATTTTCTTCAAAAAACCTATTTTGACCGAATTTTGAGGGGTAAAATAACTTTGAATGCATCTCAAAGCCCTAATTATGGTGAAAATTGACAAAAACTCAACGCACCCCCTTCGCTTTGCCACTTTCAGAAGATGTGCTTTTATAAAAAAAAGTGCTGATATTGTTCGACGAAATGCCATTGTACCAGCGAACATGCGCAAAAACACCCATTTATTTTGGAAATTTCTCTTAATAGCAAGAAATTTGAAATCAGGCCACGCACGGCTGTTTAGCTTAAAATTAAGTAAATAACTGAAAAAAAGAGAAAATTTTGGATATCCAGGAGCTATATGTAGTTGTACAAAAAATGGAAAAAAATCACTTTTTGGACCGGTATACCGGCCGGTCCGGTCATACCAGAAACTTTTGACACTATTTTTTGAGAATTTCAAACAATATCTCTTAGAATGCGAATTTGAACTCAAGACGAATTGCGGTTAGCTCAGGACTGACGTTTGAAAAGCAGTAAAGACCCGTCGGTTACCGTCGGCAATTCTCAATTTAATTCTGGGCAGGTTTTGATCGATTTTTACTGTTCTCTACTAAAAAAACTACGATGAGATCGATATTCGATTAATCTAAATAGGGTTGCACAACAGTGCTCAAACGCCTAATAGGCGTCGCCTATCAATGTAATTCGTGATCCCTGGATCACTAGATTGTTTGACTTATCTCATGTTTATAAGCTTAAACTGGATTAGCCTTAATTTTAAATGAGGAAAAAATTATCGGACGGGGAGTATAATGTAGTTAAAGTAAAATGTACAGTTAAAGTGAAATGTAAGTTATAGTTAAATGTTATTATAAAAAATAGTGAAATGTAGTTAAATAAATAGTGAAAATGTAGTTAAAATAAATAGTGAAATGTAGTTAAAACAACAGCGTATTTTTGTTGTCGTAGGCCTTTGGAGTGAAATGTAGTTGGAGTTGAAGTGTAGTTACATCTAGAGTGAAATGTAGTTATCTTCGTAGTGAAATGTTAGTTAATAAAAGCTATATTCGGATTCATTGTTGTTAGAAAAAACTATTGCATCTTTGGCAAATAGTCGCGTATAGCTGAAACCTCACGCAAAACCTACGTAAGCCTCCGCAAAATACCTTACCACCCAAAAAACTTTCAGCCTCATACTCCGACCCTGCTGTATTAAGGATTTGAATCCCTAGGCCCTTCGTTCGCTTTCTGTGGGTTGAACTTTTTCTCGAAGCCTAATGGGTGATTCCAATTATTTTTTTCGCAAATTAATACCAGGATAAAAATCATCAAAACCGGGACCATAAAAGGTTCAAATTTTTATTTATTTCTCTTTGTGTATGTACGATAATTTAAAAGTATATCTTGAAGCTATGAATTATTAATAAGTTATTATAATCATAACTGACAGTAATTAACTGTTCCTCCGCTGATTTATGGCGCGAAAATCGCGATTGCAATTCATAGAGTTTCGGTCGTTTTTTAGTAAAGAATTAAAGCTTGATCGAAGATTATTTTGAGTGGCAATAATTTTCAAAATGGGCTTTAGGAAGGTCCTTAATTATTTAGTCCATAGGTGGAATATTTTCTTGTGAGTAATAGTAATACAATGGTACCTTAACAAATTAAGCAGGCCAAATAGTAAATCGATAAACACGATTGTCCCCCGATTGACCAATAAGACGCTTTAACCAAGAGCCATGTATCTCAATTTGTATTCAACAGAAATTAGTTTAAATTTATGATGGTGGAGAAAATAATCGTAAATATTAAGTAAAATTTGAATATACTGGCAAATTTCGGCGATATATGGCCACTGAAGTATTTAAGTCGGGAAATCGGAAATTGCGTAGGTTTTTTCGAGATTTCGGCAAATTCCAGCTGATATCCCGCCTGTACTCTGTCCATGAATGCACATCAGATTTTTGAGACAATCTCAAATTTTAATTGGATACCCTTTGGCGATCTTCAATTCTATCGAATTAATATAAAATTGAAAAATGTGGTTAACTCCCGTAGTGGCCGACAATCTCTGGACCCGAGTGTCTTTGCACCATTAATGGTGGCAGCGCTTAAATTGAGCATTAACACCGAATTCATTATCAACATATATTTTTTCGAATGATAATGCTATTATCCAAAAGAATTTCTACAAGGTCCTATAAAAACAAATTTTTTAAAACAAAGTTAATAAAAAGTCATCAATTGAAGAAGAAAATTAAATCTCTCATTTTTTCCGATTCTCAAACCAAGTGCATAAATAACACGCATTAGGTTAATTTGACATTTGCATATTTCCAAATATTAAACCGCAACAATTTGGGTATGTGCAGCTGCAAAAAAAAAATGGAATGTATTTTAACATCATTCTTTGTAAAATGAGTCTTGAAATTTTTTTGAATAATTATTTCTCGTGATTTTTCTCTCCTTTTTTTTGCTAGATTCTTCTGTAATTCATAATTACGGAAGTTATGACTTCTAGAAATGATCTATTTAAACCGGAGGCTCATACTGTAATGCAATAAAGTCTTAGGAAATCGTTACGAATTCTTTAAGGGGTCTTCCACTGTGATTTGAGAACTTTTGCAAAAAAAATAGTACAAGTAATTTTGAAAACGTACTCAAAATTACGTCCAAAAAATCCAGGGTCAAGCTTCTAAGTGTTTTTTAAGACATTTTCTCATACATCAAAGTCCGAATAATACACGTGACGAAATAATGTTCCAAAAATGGTTGAAATATGTCATAGATAAAATCCTTATTTCTTGAAAATAAGATCAACGTGACGTGTTGGAAAATATAAATTATGTTTCAAAAACTTCTTGAATAGGTGTATATTGGCCCAAAATTTTCCGGCGTAATTTGATAACTATTTGTTTACTTTCATCAAAACCTTATTTCCTAATTTGAAGGTCACGTGATCATTTTAGGTCTTTGGTGAATGGGGAAAAAAGTCTTAAAAACTTCTAAAGAACCACTTCACTTCTTTCAAAAATTGATTTAAGTAATTTTTGAAAAAAAACAGTACTATTTGGTCAACCTTATTCCTTGAATATACGGTCACGTGATCACTTTGGGGCTATGGTGTAATGGGAAAAAAGTCTTAAAATTTTTTTTTGGTCCGCTCAAAGGCTTTTCTTGATGATTTAAATTTTTTTTGCAAAAAATAAGTACTGTAAATACGTAAAAATTTTCGAAAAAAAAAACGCACAAACGTCAATTATTCAAATAGTCGATCGATCACATGTGTATATTTTCATTCATACATGAATTAAGGGTCCTAAATTGCGATCAAAAGCTCTTGCACCATTAATGGTGCAAAAGACACTACGGGAGTTAAAATTAAGTTGTAAAAATATTAAAATTTCCGTAGTAGCAAAACATTGACAATAAGAGAAAATCAATTAAAAGAGACCATTTTGTCTACGAGCAACGACCCATTTCAAAGATTTATCTGCTACAATTTCTTTAATAAATTTATTAACATATCCCTGCTCACACGTTTGTTAAGAAAAAGTAAGCTGAATTATTCGGTCAAGTCAATTAAGCAAATTATTAACCAAAGTGTGAAACAGGGGATATGTTCTAAAAAACGCCAAAAGTGCACGAATGATTTAAATTCGTACAAATTTTCATTCATTTTCTTAAATGAACAGGTAATAAATAATAATGAACTTGTAATTTTGTTCGAAATCTAGAGTCTATTTATTGACTACATTTCACTACGAAATAACCTACATTTCACTTAAGATTTAAGCTACATTTAACTCCAACTACATTTCACTCCAAACGCCTACGCAACAAAAATAGCTGTTGTTTTAACTACATTCACTATTTTTTTAAACTACATTTCACTCATAACAAAAATAAAGCTGTGTTTAACTACATTTCACAATTTTTTCAACTACATTTCACTTTTTTTTTAACTACATTTCACTATTTTTTGTAACTACCATTTAACTTTAACTACATTATACTCCCCGTCCAAAAATATCAGATTAAATTGAATTGTATTTACGACAAAATTTTGCATTATTGGTTCTTATTTTGTACGCAAGGGTTCACCCCATTAAGGGTGTCAAAAATAAGTTTATTTTAAAAAATTTAAAGACAGATAAACTTCTTTCCAAGAGGTAGACTTAAAATTTGAAATATCGAACGTTGGGGCTGATACAAAAATAAATTACCGTATAAACCGATTTTATTCGAAATAATGAATATTTCAAAGTGCTAAGAGAATGTATTCTTTCAAAGTCCAATTAATTAACTCTTGTGAGCACAGAGCCAATATATTGGCTTAACCCCCACCTGCACGAGATGTCCATCCCCACCGCACGAGGTTTCAGAACACACACATAGTTAGGGAGCGCACCGGTAAAACTAATGAGAGAACTACAGTAGTTGATACAAATTCTTTGACCTCAGGGGGTTCTTGACCCCAGAAAAAAACGATTCCGGGCACAAAAAAAAAGTTTTTGGCCATCTGGAGGTCAAGAAACTGACTTTTTAAAAACGCCCATTTAGAGCACTAACTTCGATTTTGAGCATACAAACTCCATTTACTTGATTTTTCAGAATCAGGGCCGTTGTCACAATAAAATTTGCTACCTTGTAGATCAATTGCTTGTTCCAGTACTGTTTTAACTGCATTAAACAAAAATTTGCATCTAAATAATGCATTTTCGGTCTGATGAGGAATTTCTAGAACTCACAAAAATTTTTGAAATTAAAAATAAGGGGAACTATCGGGGGTTTGTTCCGATATTCCGCCGGCCAAAATGACACTTTCCCAAAATACTTTTGGTCTCTGTGTTCTGAAACACGCTCCTGCAGGTGGAGGTTAAGGAGGTGTGCATGTCTGATTTGCAATTTTGCAGAATCAGTTTAGGAAAATCTGAAGATTGAGCACTAATTCCAAAAATGTCAATTTGTAGACCTAGCCTTTATCTTGTGAAATTGAAAGTCAAACTCAGATTTTCATGATTACACCAATCGTCACATAGTCGTAACATAAGGTCACTTCGCAAAATTTCAAAATCTATCTCCTCCCAGACCATTTATTAAAATTTGTTGAAAAGTTGACATAATACGTAGAATAAGCAAAATAAGATTTGCAGGAAATGTTTTATCCATTTCGATGACTGTATTTCTTTAGCGGTCCAATAAATCGACGTTTTTTTTCAATTTTAAGCCTAAAAACTATCTTCTCTGAGGTTTAATTTCAAAATAATTTCAAATTTTTATAAATCACACTTTGTTACATTCTTAAGAGTCGCAGAAAACTTTTTTCTCAAATTTCCAGGCATACTTTGAAATATAATTTTTCGAAAAAAAATTCGAAAAATTTCGAAAAAAATGTGCTTAGATTTTTTCGAAAGTAGGCTCAAAAGAAAGCCAGGAAAACACTGAAGATAAAGTTGGTTCAGATATTTTGAAGTTTTAGGGGTCAAATTTTAACAAACATTATTTTTTGACTTAATTCTGAAAAAAAACTTAGAAAAATGTCAAAAAAAACACCAAAATTTTGAACTTTTATCGATGAAATGATCGCAAAAACATTTTGTAAATATCCCAGGGCAATTTGGTGCAATTTAATTGTCTCTAAGTCTTCATAAAAACCGGACATGAACACCCCTTTAAGAGGGTGTGCATGTCTGATTTGCAATTTTGCAGAGCTAGTTTAGGAAAATCTGAAGCTTGAGCAATAATTCCCAAAAAGCCAATTTGTAGACCTAGCCTTTATCTTGTGAAATCAAAAATCAAACTCAGATTTTGATGACTACACCAATCGTCACATAGTCGTAACAGGAGTTCACTTCGCAAAATTTCAAAATCTATCTCCTCCCAGACCATATATCGAAAATTTTCGAAAGCCAATTTTTAAGCCAAAAATCATGAAAAACGGCCAAAAATCGTCAGTTTATTGGGCCGCTAGAAAAATTCAGTCATCGAAATATAAAAACTTTTTTGAGGATTTCATGGGAAAATTTTTTTGGAGACATCGCGAAGCAATTTGGTGCACTCTGATTGCCTCTAAATCTTCATAAAAATCAGACATGCACACCCCTTAACTCGTAGACTTTAGACATGAATCTGTACCCAGACTTGATTTGAGCCGACGCGTCGCCACACTTTTAAATCGGCCATATTAGCAAAGTTTTATGATTGACATTCATTTTTCAATAGCTTAAAATAATATTCAGCAAATTTGCTATACAAATGAAAAAACAAAATAAAGTTTTAAACGAATTTGAAGGCATTTAATGAGGATAAGAAAACAAAAAAGTGCGAAAATTACCTCCTGTTACAGACAAAAGTGCAATAATTTAAGATGAAAAATTGAAAATTACTTCATTTATATTTGCAATTACCTCATATTCAACTTCAAATGATTTTCTATCGCTCTGTCTAAAAATTAATAATATGTTTTTCACAAAATTCTCTTAGTATAATGACTCTAAATTATTTTGGAATCTAATTTCTCGTGATGTGAAAGAAAGAGAGAGACACACGCCTATGCATGAACTTGTAATCATTCTATGTAATCAGTGTTCGGATTTTGGACTTCTAGGACTGCTTTATTTAAACCGGAGGCCAATTTAAAATGCAATCAAAGTCTTAGAAATTCGTGACGATTCTTTAAGGGGTCTTCACGTGATTTCAGTACTTTTGAAAAAAAGTCATTGTACAGTTATTTCAAAAAGAACTCAAATTACGTCCAAAAAATTTTAGGGTCAACTTCCAACGTTTTTAAGAACTTTTCTCATTACATTACATTATGTCCGAATAAAATCAGGTGACGAAATAATTCAAAATAAGGTTTGAAATATGTAATAGATAAATCCTTATTTCTCGAAAAATAAGATCACGTGACGTGTTTGGAAAATATTATATGTTCAAAACTCTTAAATTAGGTGTTTATTGGCCCAAAAATTTTTCGGCCTAATTTGATCCCTATTTGTTTACTTTCACCAAAACCTTTATTCCTAATTTTAAGGTCACGTGATCGTTTTTGGACTTTGGTGTTATGGAAAAAAAGTCTCAAAAACTTCTAAAGAACCTTTTGACTTTTTTCAAAATGTGATTTAAGCAATTTTTGAAAAAAAGTACTATTTTTGCCGACCTTATTTCTTGAATATACGGTCACGTGATCATTTTCCGGGCTATGATGTAATGTAAAAATGTCTTAGAATTTTTTTTGATCACGATGAGAGGTTTAATTTTGTGATTTAAAAATTTTTCTCTCACAGTAAAAATTTTCAAAAAAAAACGCACAAACGTCATTTTATTTCAAACTTTATCGATAACTTTATAACTGATCTTGTCATCAATGATTAAGCGTCGTAAAATGCGATTAAATGGTGTGGCAACGCGTTGGCTAAAATCGAGTCATCGAGTTAAGAAGGGGAGCCTTAATAGTGATTTCAATCAAATTTATTAAAGTATGAGTTATCATTCGGTCTCAATAATACATAATCAACGGAAATAGGAAAAGCCAATTATTTTCGCGATCATTAAAATTTTGTAGTTTTCTTTTTGTAATGTTGTAGCTTCTCAAATATTTGTTTTTGCATTTTAATTTTCGAAAAATTTTCGTCATTTTTTAAATCAGTCCTACTCTGATACTAATCACATTCCTATTCAACAAAAATTCGAGCATTTTTGCAAATTATTAAAAGGTTTATGATAAGTTTTAACTCCTTTATATACCTTATATCCCTTTATAACTCCCAGGGAGTTACTCCCTATATAACTCAAAAATTAGAAATTCTCGATAAAATAAATTGCCTGTGAACGTTTCAAGAACTCAATCAACGGATATTATATTTCAGCTTAATTTTGTCTATGTTACCATATATCCGTTCGAAATTTCACTTCCTCTCATTAGAATGATTTTAGACCTTTTTTGTCTAAACTTAGTCCGATTGAGTTATTTGAACGGAAAAGAACCCACTAACACTCAATTATATCTGGGAAGAAATTTGTTTCGATTATAATATTTGTGATGGTTGTTTTGAGATATTTTATATACATCTTTTTGTATCATCTTTTTGTATCATCTTTTTGCATTAGAAAATACTAATAATTGTTGAGCTTTCGATTTATTCAATGATTTTCGAAACAAAGTTAAAGTTGAGAAAGATTTTCGCAGGTTAACACAAAAGTAATTTTGCTCATTTAGTGATAGTAGGCATCGAAATTGCATTATCACGATTATTAGTTTGCATTATTATTTTACTTTGTTTCGAAAATGATTGAATAAATCGAAAGCTCAACAATTATTAGTATTTTTTGATGCAAAAAAATGATATATAAAATATCTCAAAACAACTATCACAATTAAACAATATGAAAGAGATCAACTTGAGGAAGTATGAGAGATTGCTTCGCCGCTTGCACAAAAGTAACGGCCATTTTCATTTCCTAACAGAGTGTTCGAAAAGATCCATATTGCCAAATTTCACATACATTTCGGAAACGACGGTTAGTCGACTAAATTTCAAAATACCCTATGAAACAAGTCAATGGAAATTCTGCTTCAAAAAGTTTTTACTTTTAACACATTACCTGAAGATGAATTAATAAAATTCGAAAGCTTGTTAAAAAATTTAGTTTTTACTATTTTAAAATCAATATATTATATCTCGCAAAACCAAACAAAATTAACAATTTGAAAACTAAAACTTCAAAAAAAGAGGACCAAAATGATATACGACGGAAGCGTAAAATGGATTTCTTAATAAAAAACTCTAAAACAAACCCTTTTCATTTTGAAACAGAAAATTATGCCAAATCAACAATCGTCAATTTCACTTGAAATAACTTAGAAATTCCTAAAAACATAACAAAAATGTTGAAATAAGGCCTTAAGAATCCGACTGGCGGTATCGGTAATAAAATGAAGATTTTACAAAAAAATGAAATATTATTCTCACACTGGCTTGCTTATGCACAAAAATCAAATTTACCAAGTTTTAAGATAGCTGAAATTAGGGCCTTTTTGACGCTAAAAATGCAAAAAATTAAAAACTGTAATACTCCAAATTTGGATACTGAAGCAATGAAACAATTTATTGATTCAAATAAAAACGTTGTATTTTGTGAAATCGAAAAATTTCGCTTTGATCGAGTTAAATGACTATTGTCATAAACTCATTTAGGTTTTTAACCCTGGTAAATTTGAAAAACTTTCAAGAAACCCGTGTGAGCCTCAGAGGGTGATATCAAAAATTTCTAAAGGCTTATAAATAAAATGAAAGAATATTTGAGTTTAGATCAATTTCGCCAAATTAAACCGTACCACAGTATAAAAAAGGGTCACGGTATTTTAAAAATCCACAAACCGGGAATGCCAATGCGGCCAATAATTAATTCGAAATTTTCAATAACTAGCGGATCTGAAAAATATATCCTTAAATTAATTCAACCCCTAATCAAAGAATGTGAATATACACTTAACAGCACTTTAGCCTTTAACGATAAATTTGAAAAAATAGTACCAAAATTTACAAATTTCTATGAGGTTGTATTATTCGATGCCACGTCTCTTTTAACCTCAATAAATGTCTCTAGAGTGGTAGACTATATGATATAGGCTATATCATAAGCAAAATTTATGAAAATCCTGATGTATTTTTTGGTGAGGATAATTTGCATAATTTTCCACCACGAACAGTTTAAAAAGAATTTATGCTTGACGTACTTTTAAAATTCAGTGCCTTTTGTGACAAGAAAATCTCGTTTTTTATAAATCAATGATAATTTACGACAGAAAATAGCAACGATGACAAATTGTGGGCCTATAAAATATATTTTCCAATGCGCAATTTTATTTTTTTTATAAAGATTTCACCAAAAAGCACATTTTGTTCTTTATAGTTTATGTGCTTGCTTTTCGTACGGTAACCTCTTTAAGACGGAAAAAACAGGAAAACGCTTAAAATTCAAGAAATTTAACCCCAGATTAGTGTACGTAGTAATAATAGTGGGTTGAAACTCAATTTCAGGTGATACTTGACATTTTAGGGCATAATTTGATTTTAATTCAAGGGTACTAGAATTATGCTCAAATTTGCACACAAAAGTGAGATGATCCAGGATCATTGATCCTAACCATATCCCCTATTCACACTTTTGTTAATATCCCGGCCCTGATCGGAAAACGTAGTGTGTTTTTAAGTAGTAGGGCCGGGATATTAACAAAAGTGTGAATAAGGGATATGTGTCTAGCAAAGCTCATCATCTCTCAATAAAAGGAGATTCATTATCAGCTGCCTTTTTGAGTCATGCAAAATTGTACCCGTTTTTTTAATGATAGTTTGCTAGAAAATATATAGAATTAAGACGTTGCACGAAGTAATTATCGAATAAATGATTAAGTACGAACCATCGAAGAACGTATTTGGAGCGAATGAAAAATGAAAAAATCATTTATGTTGCAAATTTCAATTCGTGCTCGTTAGCTTCACTCAAAAACCCTAAATCTGAGGGTTTACAATTTCGAAAATGACATTTCGCAAAATATTTAGAGTGAAATATAAAAAACTACTGATAAAGGTGTTTTTGCGTTTTTCATTCGGTTTTTAAGTAACTTTTTCGATGGTTCGTACCAAATCATTCTATAATTACTTCGTGCAACGTCTTAATTCTATATATTTTCTAGCAGACTATAATTATAAAAAATGGTACGAAGTTCATACAAACCCGCAAAAAAATTGATTTAAATTCAATCTTGTAAACGATCGTTTTAGATGTACAGTATCATTTGGTTGTGTGCGTACGTAATCACCGTAATTTATCGACAATATCCCCTATTCACACTTTTGTGAATATCCCGGCCCTACTACTGAAAAACACACTACGTTTCCTATTCACAAAAGTGTGAATAGGGATATCCCTTTATCACTTTTGTTTAGAATGCAACGTTGTGGCTACGCATTCTAACCCAAAAAGTGATAAATGGATATAAGATCGATTGGCAATATCAATAAAGTAAAATGTAGACTACACTATGTAGTGATTTCAGAATAAATTTTGAAATAAAAAATAACACTCGAATTTGTCGGAACTTGATGTTCAATTTAAAAAATCATTATTCGACTCATCATCAGGGAGAATGAACTTGATTTAATTCGGGGAAAAGAATTCGAACCTCTCAAAATATTCGATATCGAAAAGTTTTCGAAAACTTTCCTAGATTTTTTTCGGAAAATGTTTCAATTTTTACAAATCAAGGTATATCAATCTTTGGGTCTGTTCGATATTGTCAAAATTTATAACAGACTCTAACGGTCATTAGACTTCATGGTAAACTGGCTACCTGACTGTTTATCGCTAAATCGCAAAAATGATAATTTTATTTTTATTTTTTCACAGCATTCATGATCATTTTTGCGATTTAGCGCCACTTAGGAAAAAATCTAAATTCCGGGCCCTAACGTCGATTCCCACGTGAATAAAATTATCATTCGTGAAAAATCGTAAAAATTGGGTCATGGACAAAGCCGACAAAAAATTTTAAGATAAATTTTTGGCACTTTTCTAGAGGTTGGACAGCCTATTCCAAACATGGAAATTTTTTTTTTTAATTTCAAAGATTCATCAAAACCTTGTCTTTGCATACAAAGTAAAATAAAGTTACCACTGTTCTCCGTTTATTCTTGAGACGCAGTTTAAAAAGGTCCAGATTGCTTCGACCACCCCCTTAAGTACACCATTTTTAAATTGACAATTTTTCTCTAGCGCCAATTAAATTCAAATATAAGACGAATATCATCATAACTATTGAAATTGATGTTCAGTCTTGTGAAAATTTTCAATTTATTCCGCTGATTTCCAATAATAAGATAATTAATCCAGTAAATCACGTCAAATAGGTTGAAACTACGTTTTTTTATTCGTTCTATTTTCGAAAAAACAATAGATCAGATCGGTAGCCTTCTCATGACGATCGGTATTCATTAAAAAAAATAAAATTGGGTATGTTTTTCTATGCGATTCAATTGTGCTAAACCCCTGAACATAAGGTTTAATAAACTCAGGTAACTTTTTAACAATCTTAATTATTTGCTTGAAATTTTTTTTAAGAAATTGAATTGCTTATTTCACCGTGAATTGTGAACAATTTACAAATTTAATAAAATGAGCCTACTGTACATAAATATTTTCCTTAAAAACTGGATAAACATGTACTCAGCTACCAAAATCGGCACTCGCAAAACTTCACCTTGATATTTTAACTGTAGGTTCTAGACTCTGTATGAAATTTGTTTGAAACTTAACTTTGACTATGAAAAAACATTATCCTGAAGATACTTAAAATAAAAGTGAAACGTGACGTTTCAAACGTCCATATACATTATGAATTTGAATAATTTACAAATTATTAAGGTTTACTGACTGACTAAACCTGAACTTAAAAGGTAGACAGCTTTGACCTCAGTAACTTTCTGCTCTGCTTGAAAATTTTCAAGAAAATTTTAAGTCATATAAATTATTATTAAATCTTTGTTAAATACGGATCTTATCAGCACTTGTTTGAAGATCTACAAATTCTATTTTTATAACAAAGCTATTGTTTATATTTCCCAAGATTTATATTCGTCAGTTCCACTTAAATCTCAAGGACCTTTCGGATTTCGTCAAAATTTATTCTTGAGAATACGTTTCAGTTGATTGCAATAAAATTGAACCTCAATCGTTAAACAAGTTGGCTAGAATTTAAAGATAATTTCAAAGAGGTTCAATTGACATGCACTCGCTTATATATCTGGAGAGCTCGTAAAAACCTGTGAGCCGTTTAAACAAATGAGCGCTCCTCTTGATTTCGTTAGTCCAGTACAAAGATAAAAATATGTTATTGGATCAAAATACAAAAATAATAACACGGAATCAAAGCAGGTTACTATATCTATCACGGTACTTGCTGGGGCTTTTATGCCACTTTTCAACCAAAATTTTATATAATACAGCTTTTGAAAACGACTCATCCGATTAAGTTTTTAGATAGCTCAAACTGAGCACAAATATTCAGTGAATCACATAATAGAGAAAATGGGTTCGAATCAGACCATTTTTTTTCTTTTTTTTCGAGATTACTGAAATTGTTTAATTATCAGTTTTTGTTAAAAACGGCAGAAATGCAAGCATTATTGTTTGACCCCAAATTACAGGTGAAAACAATTAAGCACGTGAATTTATCGAAAATATAGCGAGAGTCAAATTCATAACATTTTTTTTGAAAAGTTCGGCCTCGAAAATAACTATCAAAGGCATGAAAAAATTTTCGGAGCGATTTTCATAAGATTTTTTTCCAACAAATTGTCAAAAAAATCTGCATAATTCAACAAAAATTCTACAAAGTTATGAATTTGAAATTATTTCTTTAATATTTCCTGTCTTCTTTCAAATTTAATTTATTTGAGAATTTAAAGGAATTTATACAAAAATTACTATTCAAAGGACTAGCTCAAATTTTCAGTTTTTGTTATAATTGATTCAGCTTTATAATATAAGGAACATATCCATTAATATCCCCAGGTAAGACTAAAAAGTTATTTGCCTGTTAAAATAATAGGGAATAAGTTTTAAGTGTTACCTGGGATAATAATGGATATCTCTTTATTGCCCTCTGTGAAAGATTTGGTCCCTCAAAAATTCGGGGATGAGAAAACGACTCGTCATTTTAAAACGAGTCATTTGATTTAGTTCTTAGATAGCTCAAACTGAGCACAATTATCTAATTAATATAAACATTTAAATTTATTTCTATAGGATCAATTTTATTTTTCTAAGATTACTGAACTTGTTTAATTATCAGCTTTTGTTTAAAAATAGACAGAAAGGTCTGAGAAAAAATAGAAACAATGGTCTGATTCGGACCATTTTTTATTTTGTATTATTCACTAGATATTTGTGCACAGTTTGAGTTTTCTAATAACCTAATCGGATAAGTCGTTTTTGAAAACCGCGTTGTTTTCTCACCTCCCTTGTTTTTGAGGGACCAAATCTTTCACAGAGGGCAATAAAGGGATATTGTTCACATTACAGAAAATTATCAATATCATACAAGGATTCGAGCAGGTATAATATTCTACAAAATCTTTCGAATCAGTACACTTAAATAAAGTCTCTTTNAAACAAAAAAAAAGAAGGAGGGAGATGAGGTGAAAAAATACTTTTTAAAATGCAATGGCCCCAAAAAAAATATAATTGATAAAATATATTTATAAAGAAGTTTTATTGAAAGAGATTTAAAAATTTAAAAAATTCCGGATTAAGATTCAATTTTAAATTTATTATCCATAAACTTTTTTCAATAAATTATAATAGAAGCGTTTTTTGAAAAGCGTTTGTATTTTCCACCGTGAATAACATCACTATCGAAACATTTCCCTACAATTGATATCAAAACTTGATGTATATTGTTTTAAACCCTTTAAATGACTGTACAGATAAGGAAACATATTTTAAAGTCAATAATCCATTCCATAATCCTTTTCGGAACCTAATTCCATCTCAAAAACGCTTAACTATCATTTACGCGCGTGTTCAAAACCCCACTGAATGTTGTTCTAAGTGATTTGTCTGGTGATTGCTTGAGTCATTAACACACCTATAACATTAAGGCGTTCATTATCAAGAATCTTGCCTATAATCCATATTCAATATAATCATAAGACAACATAAAGTGGATCGACACGCGCTATAGAGATAGTAGCGTTTTTGAGATGGAGTTCCGTTCGCGAAAAGGATATTTAAGTTTAGGGCTAGTTTTTTTCGTGGTGAAACGTAGTATCAAAACAGTATTGAATGATCTTGTTTTTTGTTAAAGGATCGCGCGTCAAATTCGGAAGATTTATCTATTAATAACAACCTGGTGATTAAGTACCCAAGGGGGCTCTTTTAACTATTTTTATTTTAGTCATTTATTCACGAATTCTTAATCTTGGAGGTTTTCCTATTAATGAGGATCAAGTTGAATTGGTGTTAGGCTGAAAGTTTCGACTTGAAACCCGCGTTCGCACGCTTCCGAAGAAATAGCACGTAGAAAATAGTCATTTTTAAAAGCGACTTATTTAAGTGTACTGATTCGAAATAACAAGATGTCATTTAAAGGGTTAAAATATACATCAAGTTTTTGATATGAATGTAGAAATGTTTCGAAATGATGTTAATCACGGTAGAAAATACAAACGGCTCAAAAACGCTTCTATACTATTTATTGAAAAGTTACGGATAATAATTTAAATGAATCTTAATCCGGAATTTAAATTTTTAAATCTCTTTCAATAACTCTTTATCAATATATTTATCAATTATTTATTTTTGGCCCATTGCATTTTAGTATTTTCACCTCGTTTAATTTCTTCTCATTTAATGAGTAAATTTGTTAATTTGAGAGTGTAGTGGTTGAATTAATAAAGCTCTAGTCGTAATTATCTTCCAAACCTCAAACCTGATGTCTATGCCTTGGGTTTTGACATTTTTGTCACAGATTCAGAATCTTCACTTGTTTAATACTTTTTCCGACTTTGTCTGGTAGTCAATTTCTTAAGCATTTTGGTAGTACCTGCAATTTATTTGAATCTCAGAAACTCCAATTGTCTTTAAATATAACAAAATGGAAATGATGAAAAAGTGACGACATTTGAATTTACTAGAAAAACACCCGCAAAAACCGCGATTATTTATATTAAAAAGATGTTCATATCAAAAGTCTGGATTCTTCTCAGTCTGAATTTATACCTTCAATGAAGTTTTCTTGTTTTATATTAAACAACATCTTGCTCAGTTTCTATGCTGTAATTCCTAAACTATGTAAATGCAAATACCACAATATTTAATGATAATAATTTTGATTAAAATTCTCTCCTAAAACATGGTGCTGTCTTCTTGAAATAACAAGTTTTTATTCAAAGGGTGGCTAATAGCCACTGGCTATCCAAGCTTGGAATTTAAGAACAAAAATTTCGGAAATATGCCTGGTATGTTATTAAACCAATTACTCTGGTTACTATTGTGCACAGAAAGAGCTGGATTGATGATCGTTTCCAGACATATTGTTTCGAAAACATTTAAATGAACTGTTTTTTTAAATGACTTAAAACTAATTACACCTCAACAGTTTTCAAGACTTATGACAGTGACATATTTTCCGAAAAGAAATTTGATCGGTGAAGAAAACGCTGAGGCGGGGTTACTATGAATCGGCGATGTTTATAATCGGTGATGTACAGTACGGTACAGTACGACGCGCCTTATATGATATTATTATTATTACTAATTTATTTGCAGCCATGGTAAGACCGTCTACAATTCTCGTTGACCTCAGCAACTCAACATATATCGGGGTGCGATGATATAGCCTATTGCAAGAGAGTTGATAATCGCGTCAGAATCTAGTAGCAGTTACAGTTTTCATACAGAAAATAAAGTTCAATAGAAATAACAGAATTGAAAATACCGGTTTTTCAAAAAAAACTCGACCTTACTGCTCAATCACCTTTTGAAACTTAATTATGTTCACCATCGGTTATACTTAAATATTTACATCACTTGTGGCGAGCTTTTTGGAATATTGAACTTTTTGGCAAAATCTGAACTTTTATGTAAAGTCAGAAAATTTGGAAAATAAACGGAGCTTTTTTCAAAATATTGGGAATATTTTTTATGATATGAATATTAAATAAATAAGGAATTTAGAGACATGCATAGTTCCAAAAAGTTCAATTCCACTAAAAAATCCACCAAAAATGATGATTTAGTATAAATGAGTAAATTCAGAATAAAAAAGAACTAACAGCTAACTAGAAACTTTTTTTGTCATAATATAATTTGGCCAGTTAAGATTTTAAAAAGAGTTCAAATAATTGAATTATTCAACAGAGAGGTCCAAATATCGCCGTTATTTCTCCCAGAAAACTCGGAGTTATGGACATTTTCGGCCGATTATGGCATTCGATGATACTGGGTACTAAAATAAAATTCGTCGTTTAAGACTGAACAAAACGCGTGGGCGTTCGAAATGATATCGGCGATATGCGGGGTATTTAGGGTGTTTATGAACCTCATAAGTCGTTTTAGTGAATTGGATAGAAGAAACCAGGTGATTCTGAAGACGTCACGCAAAGCAAGATCTCTAATATTTGTTTGCAAGAGTTAGAATTCTGCATCTGTGTTTTTGCACCAGCGCTCACAATTCAGGACTTTTCATCAAAAAATATTATAATTATCAAAACCGGCTAGTACGGCTTAAATACAACTGCAGATGAACTGTAACCCCAAATCCGAAAAATAATAGATAATTAATGTCAAAAAAAACAAAAAAAAAATTGTTTAGATTCTGAGAACTAAAAACGAAGGATTTATAAATACAAAATAATAAGAGTTTAGAAATTAAATATTTTAAATCCGCATACTGTATCTGTTTCCAAACAGTTATCGACGAATGTTGCGATGTAAATTGATCGAGATAATAAGGTTTATGAGTCTACATTTTTAACAATACCGGCGATTCCCACATTTTTTCTGCGCTACATTTGTCGAGTTGTTTTTTATTTTGAACTCACCAGCGCTAAGGTATGGTGGTTCCTAATTGACAATCTCGAAAAATATAGCCGAACAGGGCCTGAGGATAAACAGAATAGCCAGTTTGTAGAACTTAGCCTCAACTTGCGAAAAAACATTGCCAAAACTTTTTTTGTAGGACCATCGACTCTCACACATAACGGCACAAGAAGCCACCTAAGCCAAAACGGAAAATCCACTCCTCAAGGGTTTATTTTGAAATAAACTCAAATTTTAACAAACCTGTATAATAGTTAAGCGACACTTTTGTTGGTGAAGCTTTGTCGATAAGTGCTATGATTATTCTCGAAACGTAAAGAAACCGGTCCAAAATACCGGTTTTGACTTTTACTCGAAAACATCTCCCCTAGGTTAAATTTCAAATTTACTCAAATTTGCAACAAGCTAGCTCTAAACCAAACAGAAACGTTCCTTGGGCGTTCTTGTCAAATTCGAACCTAAACAAAAATATGATTTCCAGGTCAACGTGAACAAATTCCGAAAAAAAAGCTGTCGATTTTTCAAAAGTAGGCCTCCAAAAGAAAGCGAGGAAACACTGAGAGAAAGTTGGCTTACCAACCCGATATTTGAAGTTTAGTGGTCAAATTGACACAACGTTATTTTTGAACATAAATTGAGCCAAATACTAGAAAAAAATCGAAAAAACGCAAAAATTTTCCGAAGTTTGTTTTTTTTTATTAGTATTGTGCTTTAAAAACATAAACGATGCAATGGTGCATTGGATGACATATGTAACGGCAGAAAAATGTAGGAACCACCACCATAGCCCTTAAATCATCTCTATAAAAATAGTATGGTATTTACAAACTGTAAAGACCTCTTTGTAAAAGTCAAATGGTCCAGATATTATATCAAG
>SCLH01000272.1:570674-583729 GCA_004367855.1 Oikopleura vanhoeffeni | reverse complement strand
CAGAGAGAGATTTCCCCGCAAAACTAGCACAGGTGATATTCCCACAAAAACATTGTAACTAACAGAACCAACCTTCGCCAATAAATAATATCTATTATATCGAAAATGATGCCTATTGGGCCTTTTTATCAGGCGTCATAACTTTGAGACAGTGACCAATGAAATCAGAGGATTCTTGAATTAAGTCGACAATCGTCTGATGTGATTGGACAGTCACTCAAAGTTATGACTCCTGATAAAAAAGGCCGCATAGGCATCATTTTCGATATGGGCATTTTAAGTATAAAATTTGAAAAAAAATCGAAACTCGTTTTTTACTTCCAGAAATTCATCAAAAATATAGTTCAAGCAGTTAATGTATAGACAGTCGTAATATCAGGCTGAACAAACATAATAAATTTCGGTTTCCGGCTTATTCCAAGAAAAAAAATGGGCGCACCGAGATTCGAACCTACCAAAAAATTACATTCCGGTTTGTCAAATCAAATTAACAAAATTCCCGATTGTCAAATTTACCTTGATGAAAAAAATTTTACGTATATTCGCCCGGAAAAATCTAAATTTACCAAAAGATGTCAATTCTTATAGATTTTAAGAAAATAATAGTTTGAAGTTGAAAAGCGGTTGAGAGGTCGATAAAAAGCTCAAAAAAACGATATTTCATCAAAAACACGAGCTTTAAATTCGATTTGTGAACGATTCGGACATTTTTGGGAAAAAAAAAGTGTACCACATTTTCCGGAAGCGTATTTCACCCCATAATTGATATCCAAATATCTACGTAAATAAAGTCGATTTTCGCGAAAATCTGTAGGAATTATCCCTACCGATTGAGCTTTTTTAGTTGACAGTTCAACTGTCACAGTTGAATACAAAAAAATTTTCTCGATATAATCTATGGCGATATCGTGAAACGGTTTTTTGCATTCAACTGCCCACTAAAAAAGCTCAATTTTTAGCCAGACCGCTTTAAGGGGGTAGCAGCGATGTGGAAGACTGGCGTCAATTTAACTTACGAAAATAATTGGTTGGTTTATTTTTTTGTGCTTATTATCGTTAGCTGAACCAGAATAAATGTGTATCAGCTCATTAAAATATTTTTTATCTATTTAAGGAAAGATTTGAGTTCGAACTTTTATTTTTGAATTCGTAAAATTTTCAAAAAAATTCAAAATATTATTAAAATTCCACGCATTTTCACCCAAATTTTTTTTTGTTTTTTTCTGAAATCTGTGAATAAAAACAAAAAAATAGTCACTTTAACTTTTTTCATGCATGTTTACATATTTGCTGACTGCTGTTTAAAAAATCACAACATGTTCATTTGTCATTTTTTGTCGACTTTTTTTGAAATATTATTAAAAATTTTCGCAAATCAAGTCCAAAATTTTTTATCAATGCTTTTTTGAATTCTTCGTGAAAAATCAGACCGAATCAGTTCTGTTATTTTCTGGTATCTATTTGATTTTTAAAAAATGTTTTAAAAATTATGATTTTTACTCAAAAAAAGTTTTGGAATTTTTCTTCAAACTCCTATTTTTGACGAATTTGAGGGTAAATAAACTTTGAATGCCTCTAAAAAGCTAATGAGAAAAAAAAAATTTAAAAACTCTTTGTACCGCCTCGCTTTGCAAACTTTTAAAGAAGTGCTTTTCTTCAAAAAAAAATCTTATATTGTTCGACTAAATGAAATGGGGTCAGCGAACATGTGCAAAAACACCCATTTATTTTGGAAATTTCTCTAAATAACAAGAAATTTGAAAATCAGGNAATTTATTATTTTTAAAAAATTTAAATTTAATTTTGGGTGTTATAGGCTACTTTTCTCTTTTCAAAGTCAGGAGATTTTTTAATATTAAAACGCAATTGAAGGTCAATTTTTTTTCCTTAAAAGCTGTTTTTAACTTTCTTTAATGGAAAAAAAACAATCATACTAAAGTGATGGAAAACCTAAAGGAAATTTTTTTATATGGATAATGATTCTCCCACTAATTAGCGCATAACACCCGAAATGCCTAAAGTTCATAAATATCGTCTTTAAAAATAATTCTCTATTCTGGTCAAGTTGGAAATGAAGTTATAATAAAAAGTGGTTTTTGATATTTTTACAAATTAGGAAATTTTTACATATGGATAATGATTTTTCCCCTTGTGAGCACAGAGCCACAATTGTGGCTCAAGCATACCTTAAATCATTCAAAAATGGCNGCCCCCCCTGTAAAAGAAAAAACGCGAGGCAAAAACTTTTTGGTTCGCGTTTTTTGTTTTCACATTACTTACTTTTTGGTACGTTTTTTTGGTACGGATAAAGTTGTAGCTTTTCGTTTTCCGGCTCTACGGCGTGTTTTAATGATAGGGCTCGTAGGGCTGGAATCCGATAAGACTTCAGGTGGAATTGTTTGATTTGATTGAGAAACTGCAGTTATGAAAATGTCATCGTCCGAAAAATCTGAATTTAGGGGGTATGCGGCGTACTAAATTTCGTAGTTGTCGCAGATTTCTTCGGCTTGTAAGGCGGCTGAACTCGGCTGTGTTAGTTCTATTAGCGGCGGTAGAGAGTCAATTGAATTTGACGCTGAGGCCAGGGCGCTGATTGGCTCTTGCTTTTTTTGTGCGAAATACTTAACCACTGCGCCGATGCTCCATTTTTTTGGGTTTGTTCGTATGAAAGAAATAATCGGCAAGTTGGGCATTTCTTTCCGTTATGGGTTTCGGGTGGGGATGGTTTCGCTTTGTGTTTGTTTCTTTGGTTTGCAGGACTATTGCGATTTCCAGTAAAGGGTCCAGGCCTTTTTCTATTTCATTTTCTATCTTGATTGCCTCTTTGAGCAGCGCTGCGGTAAGGCCTTTAGGTTTTATTCATCGGTTCTCTGTTAGTAGGTTTGTGGTAGGAGCAGCGCAAGGTGATTTACAATTTCTCTGTTTTGAATTCTAGTTTTTGACATTTCTGCATTTTTCCTGGTCGTGTCATTTTTGTGTTTGATTCTTTTTGTCGAAATTTGTGTTGAACAATTTGGGGCTAAATTTGGGTTCGTTCACTAATGTTTGAATTGTTTTTTCGATTTTGAAAGTTTTATTGTGTGGGCTTGACTATAGTGAACTTTGCAGAAAAATGGGGTTTTAGCCAAGAAAGTTTCGCGTGACCCGGAGTGACCCTTGCACGTTTTGAAAAATTTGTTTTCGCGTGGCCCATAGTGAACTTTTCGGTTCACTGTGGGGCAGGTGTAAAACTGGGATAAGTTTGCCTGTTAAGTACGGTCTTTAAGTTTGAATTACTTTTGGGTTTGACCCCTTTTTTTTTGTTATTTTAAGGGTGGAAAAAAAAGGGGGGGATTTTTTCAATTTGTTTTATGACAAGGATTTGCCGAATAAATCGGTCTTTTAACTTTGATTTAGACTTTTTGAGGTTTTAACCTCCGTTTTTTGTCTTATTCAAAGTTAGGTGAACTTGGGGAAAACAGTTTAGTGGCTTAACTTTGCCGAAATAGTTTTACAGGTGGAAGGTACCGCGATGTAGGCGGATTTTTTGTGTGTGCAACTTTTGTCCCGAGATTATCTGCCAGATTTAAGTTTTTCCATAAGTTTCATTAGTCGCTTTTTCAAAAGTTTTCGAATTCTTCCAGGGGGTCTTTATCGGGGGTGCCTTATCGGTGTCAAGATTGTTCCAGATTTCCATATGCAAACGTAGGTTTTTGACCCCCGGCCAATGGGGGCGCTGCATTTCTGATTGCTACCTTTCCGGTTACACTGCCAAGAATTTTGTGTTTCACTTTTCTCATTTCCGTTTTTTGGAAACTGGGAAATCTAGTGGAAATTCTGAATTTTGAATATGGAGATTGTTACCAGCCCATCGAAAATCTTGGCTCGGTTTGGGGACTGAGCCGCTCGAGAGCTTTTACTATCGGAGAGAGAGTTTTTGAACCAGGCGTCTGAAATTTATCGGGCGGGGGGTTAAACTTTTGAAAATGGTGGTCACGGCCGACACAACGCAACTCAGTTTTGAGAAGTGCTGATGATTTGGCCAGTAGGAGGTCGACTTCCGTTGTTCGTGAATTTGGGCGTACGCTGAACAAATTGGAGGGCTTGGGACTTGAGTTTCAATTATGAGGTCGGCACCAGCATCGCTTGGGAATGCGTACTTCTGGGCTTCGTTCGGCCGCAAGGACGTTTGTTTTTGACCCTAACGAATGGATTCTCATTTTCGGACTTGTGTGAAAGTCGTTGTCTTCTGCCCATTGGTGCAGTGGCTATTGTTGCCGCTTTGTCGGAGAACGAATCGATTGGTATTTTGGATCGGGCCCAAGTTTCTACCGCAGAATCGGAAATAACTGAAGGTGTTCTGCTGACTAGCGTCGTTCTGGAATGATACTAAATGTGGGCGGTGTACGGGTTCGAACGCGAATTCGTGTTTTCCAGGGGCCTCGAAACGTTTTCGAAAGATCGGATTTTGGATTGGCGCGCGAACTTTTCCTTGAGATCGCAATACGAAATGGCCCATTGTGGCGGAATTGTAAGTTACTATTCGTTTTTTTTCAGCAAATTTTCTCCTTTCCGTTTTTTGATTTTCGTAAACAATGTTGAATTTTAGTCAGATTTACGAAGGAAGACCATTTGCGTTTGTGGTTTTACTTCAATAGTTTTTGAATACTTTACGTAGAAAAAGTGTTTTTTTCTTTGATCAGCTGTTTTTGATAAAAAAGGAGGGGGGTTTGATAAAAAAAACGGGGTTTTTTTTGAATGGGATTCTTTTTGATTTTCTTACTGTTTGGCGGAAATTTCATTTTACTTTTTAGCTTTGTCAAAAAAGTGATGGGCTCGAATTGCCGCGTGTTACGCGTCATTGTGTCGGACACCGACGTTCTCTGGTCGGAGTCTGGGCCTCGGACCGGGGGCCTTTGACTTTTTTCGGCGCAAAAGATCGAGCCTTTTGAGGAAACCCGACAACTTTTTGGGAATCGGTCAATGTCCATTTGGTCGGCACCTTGGTCCCGAGGATGTCCTACGCATTTGCTGAACACACCGACTTTGTGAGGAGGACAAGCTGGTTGGAGTCACTATCTTCAAATGATGAGTTTAACTTTTAGTTTTGAAAAATTTGAGGGGGTTTTTTGGCAGTTGCAAATTAGGTTTGGGCGCGATTTGTTCGTAAAACGTTTTTTTTGAAAGTTCGTTGTTGTTGAAATTTTCGAAAAGATAAAAAAAGGGGGGGGGGATTTCTTGTTAGAAAAAAAGGGGTTTTCGAAATTTGAACCCTTTGTCTGATAGACACTTTTTAAACTTGGTTTTAAGCGGTTGCGTAACTTGGACCGTGGAAATGCTGTTTGGAAAGAAAACGCTGAGGGGATTGTTTTGCGGCTGCGAAAGCGCGCCGTTTTCCGAACATGCGGGTCGCGCGTTTTCTCTGCTATCCGGGGATGCAAAGTCCGTCGGCTGAAGTTAAGGGAGCACAATGGCAACAAATTCTGACCAGAAACGGAGTTCATGAGTTAGATCTTAGATCTTACTCGTGCCGAAGTGTATTTTTCATAACACTTATTTGTTTCGGCTCCAACATTGTGTTACGGGGGTTTTTCCACTATACTTCAAGCTGCGTTGGGCTACTTATTTCAGCGGGTGATCAGGCCGGTGATGAGGTACTGGATATAGAGGGGCTTCCTTTGCAGCTTATGCTCATCGATAGATCTCTGTATCAAACCTGTATAACCTCGGCACCGTGATGTGACTCCCGACTGCTGCAATACCTGTGGTTAGGGGCACTTCGAGCGACTACATTTATTGTAGAAGACGCCGCAATCAGGCGTTTTGGTCCGCTTTGTGCGAGAAAATGCGACAACGGTGCGGCTGTACTGCTGATCGAGTTTGGGTCATGAGGCCGCGCCCATCGTGTCGGTGCTGGTATTTTCGCCGACAGGCTGTCATCGGGAGCAGTTTTCCCATTTGGGAATTGCCTCCGTCGAAGATTTTGACTCTGATGATGAGGCGAAGCCTTTCCCGATTGAATGTTTTGGAAAACTTCAGCTGAAAAGTGATATCGGTTTTTGAATCGGCTGACCAAACAACAAACTTTCCGTAATACGGTCTGAAATTTGTATTATACTTTTGTAAATATCTGTAGCACTTTTGTAAAAACTGTAGTTTTTTTGTAACGAAATAGTTAAGTGTTTTTGAAGAAACACGTTTACCGGAAAAGTCATTAGAAATTTTTTGTTTTAATTTGTTATTTGGTGTTTTCGGATTTTCAGGAAAAAAGAAAGAAGGGGCGTTTCTTTTTCTCAAGAACGGGAGTTTGTTTTACAGACAAAGTTTTTTTCTGAAGTAATTTCGTGGCCAGATTTTTCTAAAGACTTTTAGAATTTTGATGAATTGTTTGAGTTTTCCAACCAATTTTCAAGTCAAAATGCCAAAAGGTGTTTTGCCGTAGCGTTCTGGTTTTTTCTTTATTACGTCTTGATTTCCTTGCCTGCGAAAACTATGGTTTGCCTTTGGTGGGCTTTTGGCGTAGATGTCAGTTTTGTAACTTTCATTGCTTTTCCGGGGGTAACCATTTCCTATTCTGTAGAATTTAGTTTGCCATAGTTTCACTTGAATTCCCTTCGAGGTCGCCCAAGAGCGAATGAAATTGGTTCGGAATCTTGGTTGAATCTCAGCCAGGGGATTGTTCTGGTGCCTTTAAACCGCTTAGGTGGCCTAGATCGGAAACTTCAGTGTTTTCTCTGCTTCTTGGGATTCTCTTCATAGGGCGGTGATTAGCATAGGTGTGAGAAGCGCCATAAGTCACTGGAATATTCAGATGAATGTTGTTCAGGCATGTTTTTCACTTCTTGCATGTCTGGATAGTTGTTGAATTGTGTCACCAAAGCCTGATTCGGCCAATTCTAGTTTTTCGCCGTCTAAAACTCGGTAGGAATATCGAATTCTGTCAATTGTTTTATCAAAAGGGCGGATAATAACTTCTATGAATTTTCTTTTTTCGTCGTTGCTGCTATGCTGTCGCAAGAAACCATGTACCTAAGGTCTGATAGTCGGTTTTAGGTCTAATAGCATGCAATGTTAAAAGTTTTCAGTTGACCTCGTAATTGGCGCGCTCCATATCTTGATGTGTTTCGGCTGGTGAAAGGGTGTGTGTCGGGGGCGCGAAGGGGCCGAAGGTGAGGCGGGATTGTCCGAGCGGAGCCTAATTTAGTCTGTTTAGATATCGTATTTCTTATGTAACTGTGATCTGGGTCCCACCACTTGGTCAATAGCCAAAGTAATTCTTTATGGATTTGCCTCGCTTTAAAAGTATCGTAACAGGACAGAAAGTCAGGCGCTGGCGCTTTCTTGTTTTGGCTGTTCATTCGACCGTATCGGCGGTATCTCCTGTTTTGTTTTTCCGCGTGCTCTATTAGACGTCTCGCACGAATTTCTTCTGCATCGGAAATACCTATTTTCTGATTGGCCCCCCCGCCAATCGCGCCGCGTTAAAAAGTTCGGCGGGCTGCGTAACCTAAATGTTAGGCTTTTGAGTTGTATCATTTTGTGGCTTCAAAATTTGCCTCGTCGCTCGATACCAATGAGGCAGGTGTAATGCGAAGCAGTAAAAAGCCTGATTGCTTTATCTAGCGGTCTTGGGCCGGATGAGAATTTTGTGCGTACAGTTGTGGGTAGATTGGATGTCCCATCTAGGGCGACCCTCATTCTTCGAAAGCGCTTGTGCGTTCGGCACTTGGTGTGGGCTGTGGCCCCATAGTTTCGAATGATAATAGTGGAGGTCCAGATTTACACCTATAGAGAACCCAGTACTAAAAATAAACTTTGCTCATCATTCTTAACGAAATTTTTCAGAATGTTAGCGAATCTTTATATCCGGTGGACAAGATGCAAATCGTGACAAGGCGTCGGTTGATACAAAAGGTTTAGTTGCGTCCCGTTTCGGCTTGTCTGTGATTTCATACAAAAATGACTTCGCGCTGACGTTTGCGGGGGCGTTGTTTCTTGAGTATAGAGGGTGCTTTTGCGTTTCTCGCCTGTAGTAATAAACAGGGTGGCGCGTATTGCTCGCAAAAAGAGAGTTTCTAGAAAGCGCGGCCGGGTTTCCATTTCAAAAATAGCGCTCAACATGTTGTAGAATTCGCGTGGGCGATTTGACACCCGAGATTCGTTGGAGATTGGCTTTGCAACGCTATGTTGTCCGGGGCTTGTTTGGTTAGAAGACCAAGATTTGGTGTGTGTAGCCTAACTTTGGTGACGAAGACGTTTATGTAACTATCAACCCTTTTTGATACATAGCTTCTTGTTACGTGTGAGGCAAAGTGTGTAGGGCGGGCTCCGTATGTACTTTTAGCGGGGGAATTTGTTCATTACACGCAAATCTGTAGCGCTTTGTTCTAAGTTAGGGGTCACGGCTGAGTTGTTGAAGGTAAGTTGGGTGTCCGCGGATAAACCCTTAACTGTAATTTTTTCGGAAAAGGCCCTGCTGCGACAGCGCGCCACCGGAAGTTAACGCGAACGCGTTAATTTTGGTTTATGCCCTTTAGTTGTATACACGGTAACCTTTTCGTCTATGACGTTTGAGACCGTTCGGAGCGCCCAAAACTTTTTCCCCCCCCCCCATTATGGCGTTTCTGGTCGTTCTTTGAACACACATGTGTAAATGTGTGGCACAGCCCACTGAAATTTTCTACAAAATGACGTCAATCGGTATTTAAATTTGGGCGATTTTACAGATTTTGCAGTCTTTAGGGTTATCAATTTGGGGCTCCATACGCGATAGTAAATCAATCTGCCCCAATTACTGTAATCTTTTCCTGCTAAAGTATACGCACTCTCATCTTAATCCTTAACAGATCCCGAAAAAAATTTGTTAATTAGGGTTAATATTGGGGGAATTGATTATGCAAATCTTTGACAAATGGCGACTAACTTTTTGATTCTGAAAAAAACTGTTACGGAAAGTGGTGAATCTTCTAGGTATTTTCGAAAGCATTTAATGGCCTCCGTCATACCACTATTCTAGTTCACGTAAGCCTGCGGGGGTTAATCTTCTGAATCGGCCTTTTTCTCGAATAGAATTGTACTTATGTTGAAATTCCTTGTTTACGTTTTTTCTGGGCTAAAAATGGCACTTGCATTTTTTTTTTCTTTTTTTTTTTTTTTTTTTTTTTTTTTTTTTTTTTTTTTTTTTTTTTTTTTTTTTTTTTTTTTTTTTTTTTTTTTTTTTTTTTTTTTTTTTTTTTTTTTTTTTTTTTTTTTTTTTTTTTTTTTTTTTTGTTTTTTTTTTTTTTTTTTTTTTTCCAAGAAGAAGCTACGAAACGTACGCCGGCTTGTTTTGAAGTAAATGCCGTTAATCGCAAAGTTTACTATACCTTTTTTTTTGGCTTCACACTAAATCCTTATCAAAATGCCCCATTTTTCTTCCCCCCGGGGGTACTTCTCTTGGCCCTCTTTTCTATAGTCTGCGCACCCGTAGAGTGTATTACTGATCGTGCATAAAACTTGCAAGAATTGAACTGACCCTAAGGTAAGTTCGGAGCTGAGATAAATTGTTTTTTGGATATCTGTGTAATGTGTCACCGAGCGTTCACATTACTGTCGTGAAGGTAAGATTTTTACCTGCCCTCGAGCCGCTACGCCTAAAAAAACGATTTTCTTTCGAAAACATTCGAAGTTTGGCATCCTTTGATGCGCAATATGTGTTAAATTCGAGGCATTTTAGAAATTGATTCAAAAACTTTCAAGAAAATTCTGTGTTCCGTTGGGGCGTGTCAAATCCGTCATCCATGTATCTGTAGCATACATAGTGGTCGAATTTTGGAAAATTGCTTGAAAAACATTCGGACTCAGTACCATTGGAAGCCTACCCAACTCCATGCAACACGTGTTAGTACCATCGTACCTTGAGCTCGGGTGCACAATCCCCAGAATATCCCCATATGTTTTTTTCCCATGGGTTACGGGTCCGAAAAATGCACTCTTTATATCAAGTTACTATTTTGATGGGTCTTTTGAGGGCAGCAGCTGCCTTTTGCGATATCTCGTCTACGATTAGTCGGTCTCATAGCGCCGGTATTTGTTTTGTTATTTTGTTTATGCGTTTGGGTCACATGTTAAAACCGCACCTGACGTCATGAATCGAACGGCTATATACTTTACCTGATGCCGTCTTTGTTTCTGGGACGACTAATATTTAGATACATTTATGGGGGAAGATTTTGTGGTCTCAGGAAATACGAAAAACGCCGTTAGCGTAATCTTCGTCCATTTTTTTTGATTATGGCCGCGTTTTCTTGCGCGGAGGAAAAAAAAACAAGTATTTCCTGAGGGCCTGTGTTTTTCTTGGATTGGGTTTCAACTACATTTATCCTGAAATTTGCACGTTAACGCGCCCATTGCTCGTGCTTAGACACCCTGTGTCAGATTGCGAACGGTTGAGTATTTCTCATAGTAGGGCAAATATCATTTCTTTCTTCAATACCTGGATTCTTGTCGTACAAAATTCTTCGTCACCATTTACGTCCACCAATTGTGGTGTTTCTTGTCATCTTTTGGTTTGAATTTCTCGAAGCCTCCTTGTACGCCGCCCGCGTAGTCGGGTTGATTTTCAATCATGTCGGCCGTTTTGGGCAGGGCCGAGACTTTTTGACTGGCTACATTTGAAATTTCGGAATTGAGACCTCGTATGCCTCGATATGCATCTTGAGGCAAATTTCAATATTCATGTTTGATTTGTAACCAGGCATGCGATAGATATCGCTAAATTACAGGTCCGCTTTTTCTGCGGCTTAAAATCTGCTGTACCTAAAAGACAGCATATCCGTAGGTGATGTGCTCACCTGTGATTATGAGTGCGTCTCGAATTCGAAATTTGCGTGGGGTTTTACCGTTAATGCTCAACTGGGGAGTAATAGTGGCCCTGTGTTCGTGTTACGCGATAATTTCGCCGTTTGCGGCCGAAATATTTGTCCCGTTACTTTTGTGATTTTGTGGGCGGAAATCTCTGCAGTAGCTTTTAGTACTCCACGGAGATTGTCAGCCCAGAGTCACACAAAGGGTTAGCGGGAATGCCTACGCCGAAATTGTCGCCTCTACAATGCATCTAGTGGGAATATACTTTTTTTTTTTCCTATAACCTTTTTTTTCGGCCTTATCAATAAAACAGGCTATGGCCTAGTCAATTGTAATTTGTGCTACGTTGATACAATTAGCGGCATTTGGTATTCAGATTTTGACTTTTTAACCCTGCCGTATTCATCCAAATATACGTTATTGCTCGGTTTTCTAGCTTTGCAATTATCTACCGATGAACTATGGCAAGTGGGGCGGTTCTTGGCAATTTTGCAAGTCACTCGGTCTATAGTACCGGGGGTTTACCCATTTTGTTATGTAAACCGTTTTACCTGCTGGCGAATTTTCCCGTCGATTTTCTCTGCCGGTTTCTTGAGGGCCGTTTCCAAATTTGTTGAATTTTGCTGAAAATTGTTTGGAATTCCCCAATGATTTTACCGGTTTTTCGGTTTGGCTTTGGTACCAGGTCTTTCTCGGATTGCAGTACATTGTCAGGTTTTGCGCACATGTTGTCGGATTTTCATCCAAATTGTGCGTCATCTAAAATCTGCCAGCCATTGCCTCGCCCACGTGGTGTACGCTGTGGTCATCTTTTTTTGACTGCTCTGGCGACGGTTAAGATGGCTTTGTGTCCATTTGTAGCGGGTTTTTCCGATATATCTTCAGGGGACAAGGATGGGATTCTTTCGGCTAAGTGCTCTTACAGTTGCATCCATTCTTTTCGTCCATTCCTGATGCCTGCAATAGCTTCAAATCAAAAAATGAATTATGGGAGATTTGGTCTGTGCCGATTGGCACATTTTTTCGCTGCCTGATTCTTTACGTTCTCAGTGGTCGCTTTGCCACAAAATAGGCGGAAAGTGCCAGTTTCTAGCTCGAGCAGACTTTTTGAAAAATTTGGTCCTGGGCTGTTTTGGGCTTTTTATTGCAATTTTGCACTGCCGAGCAAAGTGCGAGGGTTTCTATTTGAAGCGAAACCCCGCTTGATATTTGCAAGGTTCAAAATTTGAAACGTTCTAAATCGTTCAATCTTCAAATTCACGCTTATTAAAGACCCCCTCCCGAATATACGTATGGACAATACAGGGCAGTAAGCTCCGGGTGTATGAGCTGTGTGCCCCAACTTCGCGGGGCGAGAAATTTTTCAACCGGTTGATTTTTGAAAAAAGGGTGAAGTCGTTTTTTTTCGGGGGGGGCTTTCGGGCGGGCGCGTTTAAAAACTCGGAAAAGTAACTACCGGTTAAATGCTGCAGAATATGCTGCGGCAAGATTTACTCGTTGTAACGTTTTGTAGCCGTCTTTCTGTAAATACAGAAAACCTCGTTCAGCGTAATCTTGTTGGGGATCTCCAAATCCTGGTCACATTCCAGCGGGTCCGCGATGTGCTTGGGGTTCACAGCCATTTTAAATTGAACTGTACCGGCATTACATGTCAACACATACCTAGGCTCTTTAATGCATGCACGTGAATTGCAGATGATTTAAGAATGAGATCCTGAGGTCGTTTAAAAATGTTTTTAAACTTATCGATCGTGTAAATACGGGCTGTCTCTTCCGGCCAACATAGTGAAGCTGAGGGTGGGGTCATTTTTTTGTTCTTTTTTTTTTTTTTATTGTTTCGGATTTTGAAAAAAAACTTAACAAAACGAAGAAATGAATTTTTTTTCTTTTGGGCTTTTTTTTTTTTGGAAAAATGGTGAAAAATCAAATTTTTCTCTTCCTCTTTTAGCGGGGAAGGTTGTTTACTTTGTTTTTAAAAAAGTTATTTTTTGTAAAAACATAATTTGAAATTTTCCTCTAAAACCTGTTTAGGGCGTGGTTTTTTTAACCAGGCGTCTCAGACATAATGGAGTCAGGGTCCAGTTCAAGTACGGGCCTCTCAGCGCGCGAAGGATGACACATTCGAGTTGATAACTTCAGTCAACGATGGATCATAGACCGCGCGAACCGAGAGTAGGTACACGTGTGTACGGAGAAAGAATAGAGTGGAAACTACCTCGGTATCTCCACTT